>ML780063.1:295883-346505 GCA_009831015.1 Picea engelmannii
GGCCATCTTTTGAACAATGTTTACATGTGAACTTTTCTCCCTCTTTCTTCACAACAACATTCTTCCTGCCATTGCCTTTGAATTTCTTCTTTCCCTTGTCTCCATGGCTGAATGTCTTCTTGAAACCCTCATGAGTATCGTTCTTTCCCCTTGCTTCCAAATGAGTAGCCTGTACACAAACTTCATCTAGATTCGAAGGATTAAACATGAGTATAGTATGTCTCAAATAACTATGTAAAGCACCAATGTATTTGAGCAAAGTTTCCTGTGAAGACAAATCTACTCCCAAAACCAAAGCTCTTCTCCTAAATTCCTGAGTAAAGCTTTGTACATTTTGTCCTTTAGCTTGTCTAAAATTCTACCATTCCATAGTTGCCTTTTGTTTATATGCCAATGGATAAAATTGTTTTTTAATTGCGATAATGAAATCATTCCAAGAAAGCAAAATTTTACCATGCTTTTTCATTTCCTCTTGAGTCTTAGATTCCCACCAAATAAGTGCTGAACCATCTAATCTTAATGAAGCAAGCTGAATTTTGGTTTCATCATCTTGAATTTTCTGTATTCTACAATATACTTCAATTTGACGTACCCAATTATCTAACTTTTCAGAATTAACTTCCCCATTGTAAATTGGCAACTCAAATTTTATATCAAGCTTTAATGAAGGAATATGCGAAGGAGTTTTACCATGCCCCTTTGGAGAATTCAGAAGATGTTTCAAACTAGTAGTAGAAGAAGAAGAAGATGGAGGAGGAGAGGGTGGTGGAGAAGCACCATTCCCTCCATTTCCGTTTGGAGTCTTGTCACCACTGCCTCCCTTATGCATTGAAGGGTTGGAGCCTTCACCCTGCGACAATATGTTCCTTTCCATCAAGATCTTCATCATCTCTCTCATCTCCATGACAGCCTTTCTGAGATCTTCCTCTTCGGCAGGAACACGTTCATGACTTTCTGCATGAGCCATGCTTGGTGAATGTCTCTCTGAAACTTGCGGTGAATGAATATGCTTCCTCCTTGTCGGATGAGAACTTGGCTCCACAAGTTGACCTTCTCCTCTTGTGAGTTTCAACCTTGTGAGAATCAGAAACAAAACTTGCAAACAATCAAGTCTTCAAAAACCAGTGCTCTGATACCAACTTCATCTAAAAATGAAGAAGACTTGAAAAACTTGAAAATTATTGCAAGTGAATGTTATGTGTTTAAAGAAAAAGAATCAGTTTTCAACACATAGATTAAAGGATTACCTATGCAAATTACACATAGACAGCAGCATAATCAATGAACATAAGCACATAAACACAACAATTGATAAAGGAGTTCACCCCTCTTATGGGATACATCTCCTGGACCAGCTTCCAATGGATCATTATTATTAATTGCTCAAAAAGTGCTCAAAAATATGTCTTACAATGCTCAAACTGACAAACCGACTGCTCCAATGGCTTTAGAGTGTCCCAAAACCCCTGTCTGGGCTCTTTTGGCACCTCAATCGGTCGAAAAATGAAGAAGTTAGGCCTCCTGGAAATCTCCCTCTTCAACTTGTTGTCTTTGCATCTACAAAATGCACCCTTGTTGTTTGAACCTAGCTCACACACATTTTAAAGCATGAAAACCCAGCATCGGGCGCAACCGTAGAACGGTTAAGGGCACGCCAGCCCCTAACCGCCTAGGCACCTAGGCGTATGGGTCATGTGACCTCACGCATGGGCAAAAGTGGTTAAGTTGTTATAGAACCGTGTAACTTCCTTCCGCGCTCCAGGTCGGGGTCATATGGGTTAATACACGAGACCAAATGTTATGTTAAAATTCCCACGCACATTTTTTTAACGGTGGTCATATAAAAACTATGGGCCATGTTTTATAAACCCACGCCAACTGTCGGATTAAATGGCATGGTCATATACAAAGAGCAAACGACCACGGGCCAGGGCCAAGCCCCGACCCGACCCCCCGTCGGATATTACACATTTTAAATTCAAATATAATCAAATGAGTATATATAACAAGAACCAACTCGTGGTCCAATGGTCGGGCGGTCGTGTGAAGGCGTTGTGCATTGTGGGAGGTCCGGGGGTCGAACCCCACGGACTCCACCATAAATTTTACATAACCATATAAACCAAACAATGAGTGACACGTGGCACCCACGGATTGGGCCACGTTTCCTCACACCATTTGCCAATAAACAGACACGTGTCACTTCCGGATTCGACAGCTGCCAACCAACGAATGCTTGCCACGTCACTTCTGTACGGTCGTACGGTTCTGCCACGTCAGACCGTACGGACTGTACGGACTGTACAAACTGGTACAGTCAACATCAAATTTTTTGTTTGTTTGGCTTGACGAACAGATCGCGATATCTTCTCCATACGGAGTCCATTTGACAAAGTAAATATACCGCCGGAATCAGGAAGACGAGACTGACGCATTGGCACTGTTTTCATCGCATTCCGAGCATTTTTAAATTTGAGAAAAATTTGATCCCCTGATCAGATATACTCTAAGTTTTTTGTAATAAGGCTTGAGGACAAGCTAAAATAGAACACCATTATGTAGAAAATTACTCTCTCTTCTTTCAGATGCTTTATAGAGATTTTTAACTGTTCAAACATCATTACCAAAGCATGCATTAAACTGTGCAATGCAATCAACCACAACATTCACTCCCACAAATATTTATTTAACAAACAAATAGTCAAGAGATAAGGAATTAAATCAAATGATCTTCAACTAAAACATTCTCTTCATTCTACTTAAAATTCTCAAGTCACTTTAGTGAGAAATTACACTTACACAACTCTAAAAAATAGTATATAATTTTCTCTCATTTAAACACTACAAAGATTTAACAAAATATACTTATCTAGAACCCAAAAAGTGTTGCAATTGTTGAAACATGTTCCCTTTTCCACCCAACCATAGAGACATCAACTCCTAGAAGGATTTACCATTGGCCACCCCCTAGCTAGATCATGATGCCCTGAGAGAGGTTCTTCCTTCTTTTCAACAAAAAACAGGGATGGAGGTCAGTCTCATCCTCCCCCAAGAATTCTAGAAGATTAGTTTTCTATCCACCAAGCAAAGGAGGTTGTTGTTATTTCTCACTTAGTCATTCCATATTTCTGCAGCTTCGTTTATCAGCTTGACTAGAAAAACATTGCCCCAACAATTCTTATACCCAGAAACAAATTTGTTTTCTCAGTTCTCTTCAGAAATTGAGAGATGCACGTGCTCTCCCTCCTCTCAAAATAGTCACCAGAGCCATTCCTTTCTATCCTCTCCTCTTTGGCCACGATTTTCCTACCTTTTCTTGCCTTCCTTAACAAGATTTCATGGGTCAAATCCCCCAATTCATGGGTCAGCCCAAAATCCTCTAGATGGGTATTTTTATGCCCATGCTTCTAAGGCAAGGAAGTTCTGGTACAACACCCATTCCCTTTCATAATTGTGGTAACATGATAGTTCAACTACCAACTTCCTCTATTAACTACACTTCTATAAAAAAATGGGCAATCTGGATTTTTCTTGAGTTTTAAATCGAGAAAGGAATTTTTTTCATTGTTTCCTTCTCATGGCATCATAATCTATGTAGGAAACCCCCTTCAACAGTTGTTCAACATTTTCCTTTTTACATTAATAATGTAAATGTTTTGATCATAACAAGTGTGTCCATGGTATTTTAGAAAAAGATAATTATGTTTATAGGATGGGGAAAACAGGGGTGTTACAGGAATTACAAGGAAGTTACTAATGTTTACACTCCTTCAATAAGATAGAGTGATGGAAATAAAAAACATTGTAAGTTACTAATGTTTACCCAACCACCAAGTTGAGCCAACTACATAAAAAACACATTGTCATAGCTCTAAATACCACTTTTTCATGTACTCGGTATCAACACCATGAAAAAATTCACTTTGATACCACTACGTAACATACTCAGCCACCAGGATGAGCCACACTACAAAAAAGCACTATCATAGATATGATACCAATATGTCACATACTCGATATCAACAAAATGAAAAAGCTCCGCTCTGATACCCATTTGTGATGTACCCAGAACAAAAAACCCAAAACGATTTGCTCGGATACTGATCTGAAACATACCCATCGACCTAGGTACATTTAAATTCTCCTTCTTGGGAAAATTACAAGTTCCGATACCAAATATTAGAATCGCGAATCATGATAACAACACATGCAATAATCAAGGTTCATGCTCTATTGTAAAAGAAATGAACAACATGCCATGCACGATATTAACAACAAGCATGCACATATAAAAACATTTCTTAGAGATAGTAATACACAACCAAATATAAATTACACAGAAAACAAAAAGAGTACTTATCTTTAATTTAACCATTCACCAATTGGATACAAATGTCAGGTGTTCCACTCAACCATGGACACTATTGTTCCAAATCTCAACAACATATCACCCTCAAGCCAGGGGTATGATTCCATAAAGACGTGTCCTAGGCCAACTCTAACACTCACAAAAATTAGCTACCAAGCTTTCACAATTTTCCCAACTACACAACAATCCTAGTTTACTAGCTCTCTTTATGTTTAGCCTGCACAACCCAAAGAAATGAATCCCTTTCTCTGCAATGTAGTCCCTCAGGATGTTGCATTTTTTTCTAGGGCTCCATTGCTACTAGTCATGAATCTCAATGCTGGAAACTCTAAGGATTCTCAGCTATGGAAATTTATTTCAAGACTGCCATCATTCTCATGCACATACGCATCCATTCCTTTTTGGAATACTCAACAATTACTTATATCCATATAACAATGGCTCTCTACCTCCAGCCATTCATTTCCATGCCATACCCAACACACGAATGAGAAAGAGTGAAATGAGGAAATGATGAGAAACCAAATGAATGATACCTCCCCAAACAAGCCACATGTAAGGTTTAAATAGTAAGGATACTCAAGGCACAATGTGGTCTCCCGAAGAGACTCACACACCCCGTCCTTCGTCCCCCAACATAAACGTGGGTAAATAAATGATTAATAAAAGGATTCTCCCCTTTATCCCCCTCTCTCATGGAATCATATCCCCCTATCTATGTCTTTGTTCATCTTACTTCCAACAATGTATTTTATTAATATATTATAAGTATTACATTTCTAGGCACCTCGACCTTTCAACATACCGGCTCAACATCCTAAGTCACATTTACATAATTACATTCTAGTTCATAGGGATTAAAATCGGGGATGTTACAACCCCCTCCCCTTATTTTTGCACTGTCCTTAGTGCAAAAAACCATACTCATGTTCTTAATATTACAAATCTAGTATCTTTGTCCTTTAATCCACATAGGAAATCCAGCCAATTCTTATGTACATAGGCACTCCAGCCTAAAAATATGCATAAGTAGGCACTATGGCCCAAAGCATGCATAATAATCTCACAATTTATATTTCTAGCAGTAGTTCCAACCAACAATCTCTCATCCCCCATTATCCTACACAACCCAAGGAAGTGTACCCCCTTATTTTCTCTGTAGTCCCTTAGGTTGTACCACTTCTCTTCAAAGCTCTAGTTCCCTTGGCTAGGAAGTCTCAGAGTTGTGGCTCTAGGAACCCCAACTACAACAAGTCCACTGGACTTTCTTCGTTCCATACCTTTGTCTTTGAGCTTGATTTCCTTCTGGTTCTTTTCTTCCCAAGCGTCCATCTTCAATAGCCAACATCTCATCTGTATTACACACATACAGTCATCATGAGATACCATCATAACAATTTCACTCATTAAATGTCAAATATGTTTTATAGAGGATTTTTTTTTTTCCCAAGCATGAGTTTTCTGCTCATAATTCATTTGTCTCTTGCAATAATAGATATCAATCTTTCTTATCGCCTTACACCATTTCCATATCCAAGACCGTTCTTCCTGCAATTTTCTCAACCTTCACTCAGCCAAACAAATTGTTAGCATATTATAACAAATTTGCAATTAAAATTTTCAAGTTAGTTTTATATAGGAAAATAAAATTTCCATGCATGAGGTTTATGCTCATTATGTTTGGCTCTTATATCTATATATATTAGTCTTCCTTATGGGATTACATCATTTCCATATACAATACCACTCTACCTACAATTTTTTCAACCTTCACTCAATGCAACAAATTGTCAATACTCATGCACATTATCATTCTATCTTTGTAACATTTTCAACATCTCAAAAAGTGATCTCAAAATTATAACATACTAACAATTCAATCACCTTTAGATAGTATTCATGTTAAATAAAATGAAACTATCGTTCATTATGAATTTTCATCACCCCCAATATTTTCTTAATGCAATCAATAATTACCATTAAAATAAAAATCGATGTGCCAATACCCATGGTCACATCTACACAATGCATCCCTTCATTGACTACATAATACCACATATCTATATCAAGCATTACACCATGGTGAGTTGGAAGGTTTGTACAATGAATCAAGAAATCATCCAACTTCTTCCCCATTACTTGCCCAAGTATTTGGATACCTTCCTCTTCAACCTATACACAACACTAGGAACATAATTCCTAAGTGCTCTTCAGTTTCGGAAAATAGGTTGTAGTCCAAACATTAACTATATAGGGGAAACCATTGAGCACTCACGTGGCGATATATCCCTTCCATATCCAACCATCTCATTGTCTCATACATGACTAGCTCTATGGGAATTCATTGCTATAATAATAATATGTCTATTTACCTGACCTAATTATGATCTCATAACCAATCATAACATAATATGCAATTAAATTTTACCTAAATTCCTTCTAACATCAACAACATTTATATTCTCTAGGATTTCATTTATCACATATCACTTTAAAACTTGAAATTTAATTGAGGGAGTTCATACCTCAATTCCCTTCAACATTTATGCATCATAAGCAACCAAATACATACATGGATGGTTGTTATTAACCTACTTGATGCTACCTGATCAGTTGGTATTTGTAGAAGCTCGTGGGATACTTCAACCATCCTTTTGATCATCATTCTTGCCACCCTCATGGGTCTCCATGAAACAAACCCCTATGGGCCTGCGTGACCTCCTAGTCTAGGATCGAACTTCACAGGAGCCGAATTGCCTTGTGGTTCCTCACAGATCCCCTAAACTCTTACCATAGGCCTTTCACCACACACTGCGTGAAAATCTTGTATTCACGAGGGTCCTCTTTCTCCAGCGGAGTCGAGCGCATGACCTCCAGCTCAAAACCATATGATTAGTTTTGAAGTGTTTACTCTGGTGCTTTGAGACTTCGGGGAAAAACTACCCAACCCAACAAATGCACTCAAATCATCGGAGTGATTACTGACCGAATTCGTTCATAAAGAGAATTGACCGACAAGTGTAGGTATTACTCTATCCTTCCACTTTCCCAAACACTAATGGTAAGGTTTAATCGGACAATGGATGGGTTCCACCTCCCTTTCACAATCTATGGCTAAGGAAGACTCTAGAGTGTTGAATCACCGAACCACTCAGGGATCCAACGACTTGCACTCCCCCACTGATATACAGTGGATATTTAAACTGGGCTTCCAAGCTTCAGGACTCTGTGCCTCACTTGCAACAAACAACTCAAAACTTTCCAGAGCAGCGAATTCCAAAGAACTCGGGACTTAACGTCTGCACCCCTTCAACTGATCGAATGGTTGTAAGGATGTCGACTCCTCCCAAATAGATATCTTCCACTCGACCCTAAAACAAATGGATTTATCCCATTCTTGAGTTCTTCTTGGAATCTCGTACTCGCTATCCCTCCTGAGCTTTGTCACTTGAATGACTCGAACTCTCATGCACACTTTGTGCTTCTCTCATGAGCTTAGACCCATAGAACTATATGGGTCGAGGCACTCCTTGCACTAACTCTTATGAGATTGATAAACACTTAACGAGGTGCTGGATTTATGTACTCCTTGCACTGTCCTCCCCTTAATATTTTACACTTATTTGAGTGTAGGCGCACTCCTTGCAAACTTGCACTATCTCTCCTGAGCTTCTGAACCCATAAACGGTTCGGCCTTCACACACCTTGCATTGGCACTATGCACTTCTTTCATTGTGATTCTCAGAAGAGAAACAATTGAAACTTATAAAAGTATTAAGAACTCATTCAATAAAACATTGAGATACACATTCATACACAGAGATAACAACACAACATCTATTCAATTTCAGAGAAATGAACAAGTTCACAGTCTCAGAATTTTGAGAGAAAAATTCTTTTCTATATCCACCAAAAAACTTATTTACAACATAGATTACATTGATTGATACATGCTTGGATTCTCTAGCCTTCCATCTATATCATTCTATTGCTTTCACATCTCAATTAAAAGCATCCTACCACTAATCTTATTACAATAAATGAACATTTATAATTTAGATATGAGTCAGTGCTCAAAATTTGTACAATCGTCAGTCATTAAAGACAATTACAACATTCTAGATCATATACAATGGATCTAGTCTTAAGATGTCATGGGATCCTTAATTACAAAGGTCTCAAAAATTAAATTGACGTGCCTTCCTTGGGATCCAAACCAGTTAAAGTGCGTTGCACTGGATGCTGAGTCATCTTCCACCGCGCCTCATTAAATGATGATGGTGATGCTCCTGCATCATACTCCTATAGAAAAAATATTCATGGAATCCTGTCCATGAGATCCTCCACTTCCTCTCCATGATTCTAGATGCCTTCTTCAGTTATCCAACTGACATCTTATATTGGATGCTCCTTCCATTTGACTAGATATTCATAATAAACCTTCCTCCTAGTTCTCTTAGCAGTTCTCTGATCTAAAATCCTTTCTATCTATATCATCTCTACTCTAGGAATCTTTCGCATCCAATAAACCTCCTCTTGATCATATGTTCCTCCTATGTCATCCATCTTGTAAGGACATAAGTCGACTACGTTAAATATGGTTTAAATTCCAATGTCCTCTGGCAATTCAATCTCATAAGCATTTGCAACAAATTTTCTGAGGATTTTACAAGGTCCTATCTTCTTTAGCTTCAGTTTATTATATTTCCCTCTTGGGAATATTTCATTCCTCATATGTGCCAAGACTTGGTATCCAAATTCAAAATTCACCTCTCTTCTTTTCTGATCTATTATGTTCTTGTATCTCTGGTTTCTATCCTGTAGCTGGCCCTTGATTTGTTCATGCAATTTCTGCATTTCTACAACGAATTCCTCTGCTCATGCACTCTAAAATTCAGCTTGTCCCAAGTTTCTTAACTCAAAAATTCCTCTCGGGTGCATTCCATATACTCTCTGGAATGGGATCTTACCAATACTCATGTTTGGTGAATCATTATATGCAAACTCTGCTTGAGGCAAAATTTGATCCCACAAACTATTATGTTTAGTTACTAAACTTCTTAGTCTATTTCCCAAGATCCTATTCACTACCTCAGTTTTTCCATCTATCTGAGGGTGATATCTTGAAATAAAAGACAAATTTGTCCCCAAATTCTTCCACAAAGTCCTCCAAAAGTGTCCCACAAATTTTGTGTCTCTTTCTGAGACTATACTCCTGGGTAATCCATGGAATCTCACAATCTCCTTGAATTTTGTTTTTTCTATGTGAGTAGCATCACTCATCTTGTGATATGGTATAAAATGTTCCATCTTTGAAAATATTTCAACCACCACAAATATTGAATAATTCCCCCTGTTAATCACCAATAAAAAGAAATTAATTTCCTAAGGTCAGGGTTCTAGAATTAGCAAAGGTGCCAAACGATTTGGAGTCATGAAAAATTGATAGGAAGGTTAAAAATGGCATAAAGTAGTTAAATTTGGCAAAGAAATTAATTAAGATTGGGACCGAAATAAATTTGATCACGATCCATCAAAATTGACGGCAAGGAAGCATTGTGGAGCTTAAAGTTACGCGGGGATAATTCTAAAGGGTGTTCCCACAATCCAAACCTCGATTTCCATTGAGGAGTACATGTCAACATCAAGTTGATTACAGAATGAAAAGTGGGTTGTTCCAAAACCACCGATCCACATATCCGTAAATTGAAAAGTATAAAGTGTCGATGTGAATTTTTCATTATTTATTATTTTCAAACAAAGGACCATTGGAACACTGTCATGACTGCCATTTTCTATTGCATCCCAACTTTGCACCATTACAATTCATGTCCAGGTATTTATCTCGTCGCCATGGATCCCATAGTATTGTCAGTGGCAGAGAAAGACCCTGAAGTAAGTGGGGAAGCCCTAATTGATAGAGATGCATATGTATTTGATCCTGATATCACTATTTCCCCCACTTCTGTGTCCCGAAGCAACTTGGTTGATATAAAGGGAAAGAATATTCCATTTTTAGAAGTAGTCCAGGCTTCCATTGTCCCATATGTTGTCGATCTTTCTTTCCCATTTCTTGAATTCGTAGGTTGGTGCATTGAGTAATATTCCCATGCAGAAAGGGTAATTTTCAATAAACATGGGTCTCAAGTCCTATGTAGAATAGACATTTTGTCTGTTCGAGAGTCACTCAATATACCAAAAACATTTTCTATTAATTCTAAGTCATTCAACGAAGAAAATATGATTAGGGTTTACAAAGAATGTATGTCAGAGCTTAAAAATCAATTTCTACAACAAATCATCAAACATGAACAAATGTCAGAGAGTATGTCCTTAGCAATGAGTATCAACATGATGGTCATTGAAGTTCAGTGGGTCTATTCCCTGTTGAGTAAGGTCCTAGGTCTAGATAGTGATAAATATATTGTTGAAGTCATGCTCGGTTTTCTTTTGAATTTTTTCAAGTCAGATTCTAGTCAATCAATCCGAATTAATTTTAATGAATTCCAAGTTGACACCATTCACAAGAAGCTAGTGAATTTCCACTCTTTAATACATTTCATATATTTTAAAGGTTTTCTTGGCAAGCAACCTTGGATAAATCCCTGAAGTAACCTTTGTATCTACTGAATGTAAAATAATCACTTTGCTCATATTCATCAACAAGGTCATGTCAAGAATCTATTCTGTGATTTTTAATGCAAGTTTACCCAGAGTTTTGGAAGACATGAAGATTCACCTGCATCCAAATCCAGAAAACATAGTAGGAGACTGGGTACTTTTTTATGCATTCAACAGTAATTTGGGTATATGATTTTCATGAGTCTCCTTACTTGTTACCTGTTTTCCTAACTCCCATGATTTTTTCTCTTGATTTCATTAGGTAGAGAATCATCTTTTATACAGAGAACTTCATCAAATTGCACAGAGCCTCTAGCATTAAATTCCCCTTTGTTATTGGTCCTTTTGTTGTCAAGTCCGGATCATGTTTATCACAGGTTAAGGCAAAACTCAAAGATTTTGGTTTTTCAAAAATACAAGGAATAAAATATGGTCCACATCAGATCATATCCAAGAGAAGACATATGAATAAAAATGCACCTTATGAACATGATTATGTTAAAGGCTTTGACAAATTAACTAATCTGGAAGTCTGTATTGATGTGGAAGCACCTTTGCAGCAAGTACAAACACATGAAGCTACTCAAAAGTTAGTGATTAAAATTCCCAAAGTCAGTGTGTACAACAAAACAAGTATTTCAGAGACTATGTATATTGATCTTGGACAAACTGTTAAAAAGAAGATGAAAATTATTAAGCCAAATCAGACTGTAGATTTGGAATATGAAGGACCCAGAGATCAAGTGAATTTGAACATTGTGGAAAGTGGTGCCAATATTGTAGAAATTGAGGAAATAAATCATCTTCAAAGTGAAGGCAGCTCAAGGGCCTTTCACAGTCAAAAATATTATTTTGATAAAGCACCTGATACAACCTATCAGTCCAGAGAAGACCTAACAAAAAAATATGCTGAAAAAAGAAATTTGGCTTTGGGTGAAATGAGGGATTTGTTTCCCGAAGTAGAAAACATTTCTCAACATAAATATTCCTTCTTCATTGTGAGGGATACTGAAAATAAAACTTCTAATATTGCAGTTTCAGAGGAGGATAAAGTATCTGAGATTAAAATTAAATATGGCGAGATAAGTGCCCCTGACAAAGTGAAATTCCATAAGCAGACCAGCGTTTTTTGTATTATGATTATTTGAGTTTAAATTTGAAAAATTCAAACATGACATCCTTAGCTGAAAAATTAGAAGGACAAATAAGACAAGAAAAAGCAACCAAAAAATCTTGGCAAACTCAAATTAAAAGGCTTGAGCCTAAAGGCTCTCAAGGTGTGAAGTCTTTATTGGATGAAAAAGATAAAATAATTCAGAGTTTGAATAAAAATTTGAAGATTCCTTCTACAGAACACCCACAGATAGCATAATTGGTAGCTTTAGATAAAGAAAAAGAAACATTTCGGAAACAAGCACTGGATTATAAGGCTAAGATTTTGCAGTTGGAAAAGGAAAAGATGGAATGGTCTCAAGAAAAGGTAGAGTTGGTGACTAGAGCCATGGTTTTATCACTTGCTGTAGGAACTGGATCAACCACTGAAGACATTGTCCAAGCTATGTCACAAGTCAGTCTGAAACAAGGAGAGGGTTAAAGGACCAAACCGCATAAATATGCGTAGATCCCAGATTTTGTGAACTGAAATTTTCTATTTTAAGTGTAATTGGTTCAAACCGAATGAAATAAAATTGTTGTATAAATATTGTATCTTTTGATGTATTCGAGGTTGGCATAAGTACAAAGGAAAAATTTTCATTGAACATTGTATATAGTTTTCTAAATTTGAATGAAATGCTAGTGCAGATGTCCAAATTTTTTTCATACCAAAGATTCTAGTGGTAATGATCTGAAGTATCTTTTCATTCATGTATGTTATTCTTTTTCCTCTATATTTCATCTGCTTATGCTCATATGTTTTAATTGGATATAAAATGGTTTGAAATTCATCTTAAAAGGTGCTTTAGATTCTAGTGATTCAAATACTGTCTATTCTTCTTAACTCATCAAAATTCATCTTAATGTTGCTCTGAATGTTGTTATATGTTTTCCTCTTTCTTCCATTCTATAATATCAATTTAAAAAACTGAAATATCATTTCCTACCTAGCCTTTTCTTCCTTGAGATTTCTATTTACTAGACAAAAATTTCATTCGCTTTCAAATATTGACTCCATTTCCCAAATAAATCCCTTTCTTCTTGCCAGCAAACCTTTAAAATCCCTTCACCTTTTAAAAAACCTAGCCACTGATATTCAAAGAAAATTTATCTTTACAGGCAAAGTGACAAGAGAGATCCCTCTCAGAACTGAAAGGCTAGTTTCAGTTCTAAAGTGGTTTTGTGGTTACCTTTGTAAGATGCCTCCTCAGCCTAGGCAATTTACTCAGTGTTAACATTTTGGTGCCACTGTTGGGGATGAAAAGTGAAATTTTCCCTGGAAAATAATGACTTATATTTCCATATTTGATTCCTGAGGGTAACAACGAATCAGACATTTTATTGGATGAAAAAACATTTACCCTGGTGACTTCATTTTATAATATCAATAGCAAAAAAGTAACTTTATTAAGAAATCCATGCTCCCAAGAAGATTTATCTTTAGATACAAAGTGACAAGAGAGATACCTCTCAGAACTGAAAGGCTAGTTTTAGTTCTAAATTGGTTTTGTGGTTACCTTTGTAAGTTGCCTCCTTAGCCTAGGCAATTTACTTAGTGTTAACACCCCCTCTGGGTTCTTGGTAATCCCAGAACAAAATCCATACTTATAGCATCCCATGGTCTGTTTGGAATAGAAAATGGTTGATACAAGCATGTATTCTGCTGCTTCCCTTTTGCATGTTGGAAAATTTTGCATTTGTCCACAAATTTCTTCACTTCAAACCTCATGCCTGGCCAATAGTATGAAGAACTTAACTGTGCATATGTTTTATCATGGCCAAAATGTCCAATCAATCATCCACTATGTTTTTCCTTCAACAGATTGTTCCTCATTGAAAATTTTAGGATACATAACTAACTCCCTTTGAACAACAAGCCTTCCTGGATCAGATACTCCATCCATGGTCTTCTATCCCTCATTGAAGGATTTTCACAAGATTCATAAGCCTCCTTTAAATCTGGGTCTTCTTGGTACATTTCCTTGAGGTGGTAAAACCCCAAAATCTCCACTTGGAAGTCCTACAAGATCAAACATCTCCTTCTCAAAGCATTTGCAAATTTGTTAACACTCCCACTAATATGTTTAATGGAAAAAGTAAAATTCTGCATGAATTTTACCCATTTGGCATGTCTCTGATTCAACTTCTCTTGTCTGGTTATAAACTGCAAAGCATTATTGTTAGTATATAAAATAAACTCCTTTGGTATAAGATAATGTCTCCACTTTTTCAAAGCTTGAATTATAGCATAAAATTCTTTGTCATATGTTGAATACTTCTTCTTATCATCATTCAACTTCTCACTAAAATAAACAACAAGGTTATCATCTTGACTTAAAACGACACCAATGGCCACTCCACTTGCATCACATTTGACTTGGAAAGTCTTCCTAAAGTCTGGCAGAATTAAGATGGGTTTCTCTATTATCTTCTCTTTTAACAATCTAAATCCTTTATCAACTTCTTTTGTCTAGTCAAAATATCCATGTTCTTTATTTATAGTATCCAATATAGGTGCACAAATGTTGCTAAAATTCTCGATGAAGTTTCTGTAAAAACTTGCTAACCCATGAAAAATTCTTACCTCAAACACACTCCTTGGAGAGGGACACTATTTTATAGCCCTCACCTTCCATAGATCCATCTTCAATTCATTTGAATAGATTACAAATCCCAAATATACAACTTATGTCTTCATAAAAGAACATTTCTTCAAATTCACCAACAAATTTTCTTGTTGTAATGTCCTCAATACCATCTTCAAGTGTCTCAAATGCTCCCCTTAGTCTTACTGTAAACTAGGATATCATCCAAATAAACAATCACAAATTTCCCAATAAAATATTTGGGCACTTCATTCATTAACCTCATGAATCTACATGGAGCATTGGTTAATTCAAATGGCATAACAAGCCACTCATACAACCCTTCGTTTGTTTTGAATGGTGTTTTGCATTCATCTTCTTCTCTCATTATTATCTAAAATATCTTAGAAAAATAATTAGCTCCACTCAAACTATCCATCAAATCATCCATTTTGGATAAAGGAAATCTATACCGGATGGTTATTTTGTTGATAGCTCTAGAATATGTGCACATTCTCCAACATCCATCTTTCTTTGGACTCAACACAATTGGTACTTCACATGGACTCAAGATTTCTCTGATCAACCCTTGATCCAATAGCTCTTGGACCTACTCCTTGACCTCTTCATTCTATTGAGGGGTCAATCTGTATGCTTCTTTGTTTGGAAAAATGGCTCCCAAAATACGTTCAATATGATGACTAATACTCCTTATGGGTGGTAAAGTATGAGGCAACTCATCCACCACAATGTCAACGAAATCGTCCAATAATTCCTGAATTTCCACATGCAAATAATTTATAGAAGTATTTGTAAGGAAGATTCTCGACTTACCTATAACAACAAACTACATTTCCTAATCTTTATTAACTTCCTTCAAGAGCTCCTTCCCACTCATGAGAAGTATACTCAGACTAGCCTCCTCTTTGAATCCTTTTTCTTCAAGTGGAAACAACATATGTTTACACCCATTATTTTAAAGGGTATAAGTATTCTTTCTCCCATCATGTATGCCATTTCTGTCATATTTCCATGGCATCCCCAACAGAACATGAAAAAAATCCATAGGAATGACATCACATAAAACTTCATCCTTATAACTTCCAATTTTAAATTCAACTTTACATTGCCTACTTACCATAACTTGATGTCCTTTTTGCAACCATGAAACCTTGTATGGACTCGGATGTGTTGTCGTCTCTAACTTTATATTTTTCCAACATCTCTATGGACACTAAATTATTAGAGCTCCCACTTTCTATAATCACCTTGCATACTCTGTCTTTGGTCTTGCAAGTAGTTCTGGATAAATTGTTTCTTTGGGGTGACTCTTGTACCTCTTTTTATGTCTTCAAAATATTTTACCTCATCATGAGATATATTCCCTTTTCAGCTGCTTCTTCTTTCAACTCTGTCTCTACAATATTTTTTGAGCCTCAATAATGTGAGCTTCCCTAAAACCTACAGTTTTGTTTTCAGGACATTCCCAAGACACGTGTCTCGTTTTCCCACAAGAATAACACTTAACTTCTCCTCCTCTACCTCTTCCTCTACCTCTTGGAAAAGGTCTCCTTCCTCTAGAAATTCCTTCTCTATTTGTTTGACTATTAGATCCACTAGCTTCTTCCCTTGATTTCTGGAACTTTTCTTTGGTGGTTCCTTTCCCTCTGTTAGGATTCTTTCCCTTGTTCTTCTGACTCTGCTTCCTTGCCAATTTTTCTTATGAATTTAGGGCTACCTAATAAGCATATTCTACAGTCCTCATCATTATCATGCTAATTTCATCTTGGATCGCATAACTTAATCCATTAATATACCTAGCAACTTTATCTTCATGTGTCTTTCTCTTATATTCAATTTATAAAATTCTTTAGTATATTCCTTCACTGGCAAACCCTTCTGTCTCAAATTCTTCAATATTATGAACATATTCAGCTGATAATATCTAGTTGTGAATTTATCCTTGAGCTTAGATACCATTCTATCCCAATTTTTAATCTTGGACTTGCCTTTCCTTATTTTATCAACCTGCAACTTGTCCCACCATAAAGTTGCTTGTCCCTTCAACCTAGTCGCAACATGATTTACTTTCTTCTCATCATCAATCTCCTCATAATCAAAGTACTTGTCTAAATCAATTATCCAATCAAGAAACTCTTCTACATTCAAATTACCTTCACACATAGGGAATTCCATCTTTTCTCTAGTTCCCAGCTTGATAACAACTCTCAATAATTGCTCCTCTACTACTTCTTCTCCTACAACTTCCTCTTCTTATGGATTTTCACTTTTGGAATGACTAACATCACTTGTCTATGGTAATATCCTTTGTTTTGTTTCCATGGAATTCAACCTTGCTCGAAGCTGTCTCATTTCCTCCTCCATTGTTATGTTGGCTACAAGTCTCTCTCTGCGTCTCCTCGACGACATGGATTCTACTATATCTTTTCTTTACACACACAAATATTTTTCTTTCTATGATACCACTTGATGAAACCCCCCTATGGGCATGCATGACCTCTCGATCTAGGATCGAAATTCACAAGAGCCAAAGTGACTCACGGGTCGTGAAAGAACCCCTAAACTCTTACCACAAGCCTTTCACCACACATTGCATGAAAGTCTTGTATTCATGAGGGTCCTCTTTCTCCATCGGAGTTGAGCATGTGACCTCGGGCTCAAAGCCTCGAGATTAACTTGGAATAATTTACTTTGGCACTCTGGGACTTTGGGGGAAAACTACCCAACCCAACAAATGCGCTCAAATCACCAGAGTGATTACCAGTTGAATTCGGTCATAAAGAGACTTGACTGACAAGTGTAGGTATTACTCTATCCTTCCACTTCCCCAAACAATAATGGTAAGGTTCAATCAGACAACAGATGGGTTCCACCTCCCTTTCATAATCTACGGCTAAGGAAGACTCTGGGACTTTTGGCTTTGGGAGATTCTCCACTCCATGCAACAATGACCAATTTCATCCAGAGTGTCGAATCATTGAACCACTTGGGGATCCAATGGATCGCACTCCCCCACTGATCTACATTGGATATTTACTTCAGGATTCATAGCTTCGGGACTCCGTGCCTCTCTTGCAACAAAAAACTCAAAATATTTTGGAGCAATAAAGTTCGAAGGACTCAGGACTTAACGACTGCTCCCTTCAATTGATTGAACGATTGTAAGGGATGTTGAATCCTCCCGAACATATCTCATCCAATCGACCCTAAAACAAAGGGATTTCTCCTTGGAATCTCATACTCTATATCCCTCCAGAGATTTGTCACTTGAATGACTCGAACTTTGGTACACACTTTGTGCTTCTCTCTTGATCTTAAACCCTTAGAACTATATGGGCCAATGCACTCTTGCACTAACTCTCCTGAGCTTGATCAACACTTAATGAGGTGTTGGCTTTGTGCACTCCTTGCATTGTCCTCCCCTTGAGATTTTACATTGCTATGAGTGTAGGTGCACTCCTTGCGCTTTCTCCATGCAAACTTGCACTAACTCTTCTGAGATTTTGAACCCGTAAATGGTTCGGCCTCCACACACCTTGCGTTGGCACTATGCACTCCTTGCACCATGATTCTTATAAGAGAAACAATTGAAACTTATAATAGTATTAATAAATCATTCAATAAAACATTGAGATACACATTCATACACTGAGATAAAAGCACACCATCTATTCAGTTTCAAATAAATGAACAAGTTCATAGTCTTAGAATTTTGAGAGAAAAATTATCTTCTATATCCACAAAAAATATTATTTACAACATAGATTACATTTATTTATACATGCTTGGCTTCTCGAGCCTTCCCTCTATATCATTATATTTCTTTCACATCTCAATTAAAAGCATCCTACCACTAAGCTTATTATAGTAAATGAACATTTATAATTTAGATATGAGACGATGCTCAAAATATGTACAATATTCAGTCATTAAATACAATTACAACATTTTGGAGCATATACAAAGGCTCTAGTCTTAAGATCTTATGGGATCCTTAATTACAAAGGTCTCAAAAATTAAATTGACACACCTTCCTTGGGATCCAAACCAATTAATGTGCGTTGTGTTGGATGCCGAGCCATCTTCCACTGTGCCTCATTAAATGATGAAGGTGATTCTCCTGCATCACTCCACATGGATGAAATCCATATGTAGCAAAAACAACATCCACATCTTCAACCATGCTATATCATTTTTCCTAAATACATAATCCACCATTTACCACACTCAATTTCCATATCATTATTGCATGTATATAACAATAGACTATTCTAGGTCCACCAACATGCCATATGCATACCCAAGCATGTACATATGCACAAATGAACATCCATATGCACCAAACATTCAATGTCAACATTCCTACTTATGCATATGCATTATAAATTCATTTTATGCATCATGCACTCCACTGCAATTATGTTTTAGCTTAACTTATTTATTTATTTATGTTGTAGTTGGTTGACCTATAATTTCTTCACATCTATGCTGCCTTGTGTGATCCCATTCTACTCATTTGTACTAATGTTTTCTGGTTTGAACACTTTCCAGCCAAGTTCCACTTGTCCCTTCTACAATCTAACCAATGTGTTTTACTGGAAACCACTTCTCTTAGGAAAAAATACCCCAAATTTACCTTTATGAATCCTTCCTACACATTGGAATGAGGTAGCTCACAACATTCCATCACCATAGTACCACAATATCCTTGAATCAACTTAACCATAGTCATTCTACATCCCTGTTATTACTTCTAGTTTTCCATTAGATTTCCCATTATAGGAATAGTTGTATTCAATTCATTTAACAAATCCCTGTGAAGCCATAATTTTTGCACTAAAGAGAAAACCACTCCCAATGGAATTCTATTTTCATTTAGTGACACTTTTCAAAGTGAAATAACCTTCATTATTGTATCCCCGATTTCTCTACATTTATACCATGCTTTCACTATGAACTTTGATATCGGAAGTGGATTTCTTGCTCTGATTACTTTTAGACCAAGTAGATAAGTCATATATAGCAAATCCTTCCTAGGAACTCCTATTCTTGGAACATATATATGAATCACCTATCACAGGAGTCACACATCACCAAAGTCCCTGTTTTCCTTTTTAGCATGCGTTGCAACAATCAACACATATCTACCATCAAGAATTTAGAGTCTTACCCTACCTATATGTTCCCATTGATGTCATTCTTCACCAATTGGATTCATATCATACATGAGAATCCTTGTCAATTTTTCCTTGCAAATCATTTAGACACTTTAGCAGTTGAGGACTAATTTTTCTCTAATCTTCTTGAGTCCCTTATCTACTTTTTATATTTTATTTTGTATCTATACACTTCCCTCAGTAAGAATTTTATTGTTTCAACCAACTCTATTGATTCTCTCTTGCTTCTCAACAACACCTTGGAATTATCCTCTGTTGCAGACCCACAAATTCCTCACTGATGGAATCTGGTCTTATTATTAATAAGCATTGACACAACACCCTTTTCTTGAGTGTTTCTTTCTCATCATCAATGTCTTGTTATTTAAAATCAACCCATTTTCATTACTAGGATGTTGCACTTACAAATGTGCCTTCATATTATTAGATAAACACCAGCATGAACATCTATGGTATTTATTACTCAATACTCACATATGGAATGAAAATCTATCATCTAGAAAATGCATTTCTAAAATTGATATTATTTCAGAAACTTCCATTTCAAGTAGTTGTATGAATCATGGAGTCCCATCCCACTTCCTCCTGTAGATTTATCAAACAAGTAGACATTTATTTGGAGAAATTTAATCATCTCATTATTTTGTCCTCTGGATGATCTTTCCAACGATTATACTCAGGCCTAATTCTGAGTTATGAGATGAAAGATATCGTTGCCCAAAATCAACAATTCTCTCTCTCTCTCTCTCTCTCTCTCTCTCTCTCTCTCTCTCTCTCTCTCTCTCTGAACCTACATGCTGTTGGTAGTTGGATTAGTTTGATGGAAAGTTGGTACGGATTGTTGGTTATCATTGATGTCAACCCTTATTGATTGATGTCAACCCTTGGAGATTGTTAGACAGTTGGCTTAGGTTGATGGACAATTGGTATGGATTGTTGGTTGTCATTGATGTCAACCATTGGAGACTAATATTGTAGGTTGATGTCAACCCTTGGAGATTGTCAGACAGTTGGATTAGGTTGATGGATAACTGTTATGTATTGTTGGTTTTCATTGATATCAACCATTGGAGAGTGATATTGTATATTGATGTCAACCCTTAGTGATTGATGTCAACCCTTGGAGAAAGTCTAGTAGTGAATTCCGGTAGCACAAAGGTTTGGGTAATGGACCCAAGTTTGTTTGATGTATAATGGTATGATATTTAATATATTTGAAGGTAATACTATTGGGTAGTAAATTTCATTCCATTTTAGGTGGTATGTGGAACATCACATAACTCCTCATGGCTAGAGAGTTATGACCATGTGAAGTTGGAGAACCCAGGTTTGGGTAATGGACCCAAGTTTGTTTGATGTATAATGGTATGAGTTTTGATATATTTGCAGGTAATACTATTCTAGATGGATATTACATGTCATTCCATTTCTGGTGGTATGTGGAGCGTCACATAACTCCTCACGGTTTGAGAGTTATGGCCTTATGAATTTGGAGGACCCTCATATGTTGGCTTGAAGCCCCAAAAGGTCGAAGAAGTCAAAGTGCTTGCAAAGAAGAAATTATTTAAATAATAATGTGAAGTGACAAAGTCAAACATGATTATTTAAATAATAATGTGAAGTGACAAAGTCAAAGATGATTATTTAAATAATAAAGTGAAGTGACAAAGTCAAAGAGGATTATTTAAATAATAAAGTGAAGTGACAAAGTCAAGGAGGATTATTTAAATAATAAAGTAAATAGAGAACTTTCTAATTATGGAAAGTGGTTATAAGAAGGTTAACCATAAAATGAGGAAAATGGGTTAAGTAGTCAAGTGGCTATTGGATATATGGACAAGTGGCAAATTGGGCAAAGTTGGACATAGGTGACTATGTGGACAAAGTGGCCTAGAAGATGCTTCTAAGGAAGCTACTTGGAGAGTATAAATAAGAGGAAAGGCTCTCTCATTTGAATCACGCTTGAGCATATTGAATATCTATGGGTGATTGTGGTAACCAAAGGATATCTAAGTCGAATTTCAGAGGGAAGGTGAAGTAAAGAAGGCCGAAATTCAAGGGGGGATAAATTTTTTTGATGATGTTTTCTAAGGTTGTTTGGACAGGTTTTTGTGACAAGTTATTCATACAGGTCTGGTGCATGGTTGATGCACTTATTCATGGTACAGGTTGAGGTATAGGTTGGTGAATTTTTAATGCACTTGTTTATGGTACAGGTTGATTACAGGTTGTTTGGTACAAGTTGGTGCATGGTTGATGCACTTTTTTATGGTACAGGCTAATTACAGGTTGAGGTACATGTTGATGTATGGTTCAGGTTATTGGTATAGGTTGTTTGGTGCAGGTTGATTGGTATAGGTTTACAAAAGTATATCTCATAGTGATAGTGTGGCAGTGGTTCCGTCATTCTACTTATATACTAGGGCAGTTGGACGAGGAAAAGACATGTGGTTGTAGCCACCTTCCGGTTGTAGCCGGAGAACATAGGGGCTTGTAGCCTCGTTCTTGTTGTAGCCAGAGAATTGGGGAGTTGGAGATTCCCTCAAGTTGTAGCCTGAGAAACTAGGGGGTTGGAGCCTCCTTCCAGTTGTATTTGGAAAACAAAGGAAGTTGGTGCTTCCAATGAATGTAATTCTTAAAGACATATAAGAAAAATCATTATGTGGTTTTCTCCCGCTTTGGGTTTCCACGCAAAATACTGGTGTACTGTGTATGTGTGTGATTGCTCACTTGTTCAATGTTTATTTACTCTGCAACTATTAGATGATAATGATACATTGATATAACACTTGCATTTTATGGTGAAAAAGGATTACATTTCTCTATTACTGATTCACCCCCCCTCTCAGTAATCCAACACAAGCCATTCGGGGCATTCTTTAATTTTTTGAGAATAATGTACCACCTATCTCAAAAATATGGGTGGGAATATGTCTTCTCCTTTTTAGTATATTTCCAATGACTATTCATGTGCCTCATTATGATCTCTTAGCTAAAAGTTATGGCTTCCTCAAAAACCCATTTTCAAACCATTTATACACTTTCTCCATTGGTGTAATTTTACTAGAAGGGAAACTTTTGTCAATTGTAGTAGCAAATACTCAAAGAACCAAGAAAATATTTGTATCAAGCATTGATAATAATCATAATGGTAAATAAAAATGATCTTCATATTCTCTCTTTGTCGCTCAAATAAAATTCTACAACAATCTGGAATACGCAACTTTGTCCTTTTTACAATTTTTTTTGAAACTGTAGGACATTCTTACCTACGTGGAAATCCATTGATGTGGAATAATTGGGTAACATGTCATTGATGTGGAATTGATATGGCACTAACATGGCGCTAACGTGGCTTCAATCACTAGGCCATCGATCACCGAGAAATTCTTCCCCCTCTCCTCGCTTTTAGATGCCTCTAGTCTGATCTAGTCAACATACTTCAATTAACTGGGCCATTGGTCATTAGGGAGAATGCTTCCCCTTATCCCATTGTAGAACTTCCATTCGAATCTAGGCAGATCAAACAAACCTTTGGGATATTGATCCACCAGTCCATTGGTTTCCCCACACAAGCTTTTATCCAACTCTGGTCTAGTCCACCAGGCAACCTGTCACCCTGCAAAATATTCCATCCAACCCTTTCCATTCAACTCTAGTATGGTCCATTGGGCCACCGAGCACTGTTGAGAACACCCCCAAATGTACTTGACCATCAATCCACCGATCCATTGGGCACCAGGTTAGAACACCTTCCCACTCCCTTCACTCCCAAGTTATTTCCATTCTAGTCCACTGGATCATCGATCAACACACCTACGATTCTCTTCATTCCAAGTGATTTGCAGTCCAATCCACTAGGCACCGATCAAAAATCCTCTGAATCTCCTCATTCTCAAGTGATTTCTGATCCAATGAACAAGCTTTTCATGTGGGGTCCTAACCTCTACTCTACACTTCCAATGGCATGTGGTGGTGAGATGACCTATCATAGGGTGACAATTGGCATGTACAAAGTATTACAAGGCGCTAATTGGACATATTGATAGGGCACTGAGGTGGAAACCAAAAAGATACATTACATGCAATATCTGCAGGGTTCCATGGCTCTTCGTGCTTCATGCCCAAGTGATAAAGGGTTCCATGTTGGTTTTAAATTGGTTATGAAAACCCTCTCCAATGCATGTGGGATAAAATAAAGAATTAGATCATAGATCTATGATGAAGAATCCACGTGGAGGCTCGATCAATAGTTGTCATGCACTGATATTTTGGGAGGCATAACTTCTGATTTCGATGCCTAAATCGAGTAAATAAGATCTCGATGGAAATATAAGGCTACGAGGAATCACTTGCACATGGTTTCTAGGGATGAACATACAATATTAACTACAAACATTATCCCCTTCGATGTTTTCCCTTAATTTTCACCGAAAATAAAAATCTCATCCAATAACTTCTATCATGTAGTAGACCCTTGAAGGTCTGGTTTCGTAACCTACAACTCTGATACCAATCTATCACATACCCAACCACCAGGATGAGCCACGCTACTTCAAAAACACACTGGCATAGATATGAATACCACTTTGTCATGTACCTGGTATTGGCACCATGAAAACTTCGCTATGATACCAATCTATAACATACCCAGCTACTAGTTGAGCCACGCTACTTCCGAATGCACTATCATAGCTCTGATACCACTTTGTAACGTACAGAGCCACAAGCTTGAGCCATGCTACTTCAAAAATAGATTGTCAGAGCTTTGAATACCACTTTGTCATGTACTCAGTATTAGCACCATGAAAATCTTCTCTCTAATACCACTTTGTAACATACCTAACTACCGAGATGAGCCACACTACTTCAAAAACACACTGTCATAGCTCTGATACCAATCTGTCACATACCAGGTATCAACACCATGAAAAAACTTCTCTTCAATACCCATTTGTGATGTACCTAGAACAACAAACCCAAAATGATTTACTTGGATACTGATCTGAAACATGCTCATCGACCCGAGTACCTCTAAATTCACACTCCTGGGTAAATTACGAGTTCTGATACCAAATATTAGAATCAAGAATCATGATAATATCACATTCAATCATCAAGATTCACACTAAACTGTAAAATAAATGAAAAACATGCCATGCAAAACATTGACAACAAGCATGCACATATAAACACATTTTTCAAAGATAACAATACACAACTAAACATAAATTACACAAAAAACATAGAGAGTGTTTATCTTTAATTTAATCATTCACCAACTAGTTGCATATGCCAGATGATCCACTTGACCATAGAAATTGTTGTTCCAAATATCAATAGTAGGTCACCCTCGAGCCAAGGCTATCAATCCATAAGGACTGGTCCTAGGATGACTCTAACCCACACAACAATTATCTATCAAGATCTCACATTTTTTCCAACCACACAACACTCCTATTTTACCAACTCTCTTCCTCTTCAACATGCACAACCCAAATAAATGAACCCCTTTCTCTACAATCTAGTCCCTATGGATGTTCCAATTCTTTCTAGGGCTCCAGTGCTACTGGCCAAGAATCTCAATGTTGGAAACTCCAAGGATTATCAGTTGTGGACATTTCTTTCATAATTTCCATCATTATCATGAACATAAGCATCCATTCTTTTATGTAATAATCAACAATTACTTACAACCATCCAACAATGTCTCTCTCCCTCCAGCCATTTATTTCCATGCCATACCCAACACAAGAATGAGAAAGAGTGAAACGAGGAAAAGATGAGAAACTAAATGAATGATCCCTCCCCAAACAAACCATATGAACAATTTAAATAGCAAGGATTCCCAAGGAACAACATGGTCTCCCCAAGAGACTCACACGACCCCTCCTTCACCCCCCAACATAAACATGTGTAAATAAATGATTAATAAAATCTCGTGGAATCATATCTCCCTATCTCTTTCCTTGTCCGTCTAACATCCAATGATGTATTATTAATATATTCGAAGTGTTACATATCTAGGGACCCCAACCTTTCAACATACCATCTCACCAGCCTAAGTCACATTTACATAATTACATTCTACTTCATAGGGATTAAAACCAGAAATATTACAAAAATAATTGTTAATATGACTAGAAATAAGATGAAATCAAACCAACTTGGTAATGAATTTTGGGCCAAAGTAGTTCACTCAACAATATACACATGGAATAAGCTCCCTACAAAGGTATTTATGAACATGAATCTATAAGAAGTATAGTATGACTAAATTCAAGTGTCGTTCACATGATAAATTTTAGTTTCATTTCTTAGAGAGTCAAGATAATATTGAATTGGATGACAAGAGGATGAAATAAATTTTCATTGGTTATTCTACATAATCTAAGGGTCATAGGTTATAGGATCCTACAAAGAAACAAATAATAATCAATAGCGATGTATCATTTGATGAAAAATGAATTTATCAGAACGATTACATTTGAATTTATTTCAACAAAAGGGATAATACAATTATGACCAATGAATGATATAAAGCTAAGGAGAAATTGAATTACATTATAAAAGGAATCCCAAATGGTTAGTTAAGAATCAGTTGTTGGATACAAACTTTGAAAGAATAACCACTAGATCACAAAGAAATGTAAACTTTTCTTTAATGAATCGAGTAATTAAGATTGATGAACCATGAGCCTTTAAAGAAACTACAAAGAAGCATGAATCGAAGCATGTAATGCAAGAATATTTAAATGCATTGAAAATAAATAATACTTAGTACTTGATATCAAAGTTTCCTCAAACACATAATTTTATTGATGAGGAAAAATAAAATTATATTGTTGGTGTGAGGGATAAGGACTAATTCAACTTCATATGTGAAGAATGTAATTTAAACAAACACCTCATCCTTATCTATTAAGTTAAATTTAATAAGGATAACTTATCACATAATCACTTGAATATGACAAGTGTCCAATTACAATAATGCTAGAATAATCTTATTTTTCTAATTGATAATCCTAGGAAAATATAAGCTAAGAAGTATTTAAAGATCATCATGTCTAGCAATACTCCATTTGATCTATAAATACAAACTAAAAAATGCCAAAATTATTTATGAACTTAGTTAATTTTATTTTGCTAAGAGGTTTGATGAAGATATACAAAACCTGACCTTTAAAAGCACAATACTTTAGTTTGATGATGACCTTTGTGATAGTTGGGGTCAACATGTATCTTGAAGTAATGATAGTTGGGGTCAACATGCTTATTTTGGATTGGAACATTGGTGTTATACTAACTAGATATTCATCAATAAAGAAGTGCCTTCCTTTTGAATAAATCTAAGATCTTACAAAGCCCCACACAACGAATTCATCACATATATTGCCTCCCATGATAAAATGTATTCTACTCATCACATATATTGCCTCCCATGATAAGATGTATTCTACATTTGCTAAAGAATCCATCATTGTTACATTCTTTTTACAATGGCAAGAAGCTATTGTTTATCACATATGAATAACATAAACTAAAGTGGATTCCCTATCATTATTATTTCCTACAAAATCTACATATCTAAATATATAAGAAGTCCATTTTTTTGTTTTTCATATATAAAACTCCATACTTATATATATATATATATATATATATATATATATATATATATATATATATATATATATATATATATATATATATATATATATATATATATATATATATAAAAGCATTCTCTTTGTTACATTATAGCGACTTTCTCTTGGTTCTTAAATGAATCGTGAAATAATACTAATTGTATATGGAAAATATGGACAAGTATCTATCAAATAAATCAATCTTCCAATCAATTACTTATATCTAGCGCTTTTTATCAATACCATCTTTCAAATTTTGTTCCATTGGGATAAGTATAGACTTGTAGTCTTCCATTCTAAATTTATTTAGGAGTTTACATGCATACTTGGGTTGACTAATGAAAATTTTATTATTTTTTTGAAAAAATTCAACTCCAATACATTAGTTAAGTAATCCCAAATCAATGATTTTTAATCTAGTGTGTAGTTCTTTGTTAACCTATGTAGTATGAGACTCATTATTCCCAATAATAATAAAGTCATTAACACACATCATTAAAATCATTAAAATGACGAGTTTTTTACCTACTGAATTAATATATAAAGTGACTTTAGACTCGCTTCTTTTAAAACTTCTTTGTGAAGGTATTCATCCATCCTTGCATACCAAGCTCAAGGAGCCTTTTCTAACCCATATAATGTGCTAATAAATTTGTAAACTTTATGTTATAATGTTTTAAATTCATAACCGGGTGGTTGTGTCAGATAGACTTATTCTTGTAAATCACCATTGAGGAAGGCACTTTTAACATCCATTTTATGTATCTTCCATTCATTTTGAGCTGATAAAGCAATGAACATATTTATAGTATTCCACTTTGTTGTAGGAAAAACATCTCTCCATAATTGATTCCTTCTTGTTGATAAATACCCTAAAAGACACTACTCTAGTTGTATATTTGTTAATCATTATGTATCCCATGTATTTAATTATGTAAACCCATTTCCATACAATGTGTTTCACATTTGAACAACAATCAACAAGTTTCCAAGTGACATTTTCAATCGTTAATACATATTCATCAGTGACTGTCTTTCTCCATTTCTCATGTTTCACTACCTCTTTAAAAGTCAAGGAAAATCCATTAAGGAAAATCCTCTTTCATTCTATTGGGACTTCTCGTACCTATTTTTTTTATTCATCTGATTTTACATCCTTTATAAGTTGCATGGTCCGCATAGGTATTTTGTGTTCATCTTGAGTTGATGTTTGTTCTTATGAACTATCCCATGAAGAAGTACCATCTCTTGTGTAGTTTTCAGTCTCTTCACTTGTCATCTATTTTGATGAAGCCCAATCGAGTTCCAATCAATGTTCCTTGGTTTATTTTTTATCTCTCTTTCCTCCTTAGCCACTTTTTTTTCCAATTGACCAAGAAACGTTTCAATCTTAAAAGCATATTTACTTTATGTTTCATCAAAAATAACATCAAAGGTCACAACATACTTACTATTAGATAAAAAAGTATATATATACTTACTATTAAATAAAAAAGTATATATATATATATATATATATATAATTCTCATTGTAATATCCAATCATCATCCACTTCATATTGTGAGAGTCTAGTTTAATCTTCTTTCCTTTAAGAACTAAATCATAGCATAACAAATAAAAAACATTAAGATGCTTAACTTTAGGTTTAAAACCATACCAATCTCCAAATGGTGTGATCCCATCCAAAGAAGTAGTGGGTTATCTATTCCTTACATAACCTACAATATGAATTACTTTGGCCAAATAGGAAGACTTAGATCCCTTTAAATTTCAATATATATCGTCATACCCATCAAATTTATATTCATTCTTTCTGTTACTCAATTTGTTGTGGAGTTTAAGAATTACTTAATTTCCTTCTATTTCCCTTATCCTTACACTAAAATAGGAATTCATTGAAGTGAATTCCCCTCCATTATCTATCCTCAAACTAATATTTTTTTCCTTAGTTGTTTTTTCGACCAAGTGAAAAAAAACCTTGATTTTTTTAAATGCTTGTAATTTTACTTTCAAGGAATATGCCTAGGTCATTCTACTAAAAATATCAATGAAAAGTAAGAAATATTTACATCCTCCAAGCAATGTTTCTAGAGGTCCAAAAATGTCACTATAGATAAACAATGTTTTTCTCTTTGTGATCCAGTGTGGAATGTCTCTTGGTTATGTTTTCCTAAATGCAAGCTTTTCATATTGCATTTTATTTTTCTAATGATGGTAGTCCACCATTTCCTATTTTTAAGTTGGGAAAGATGATCAAAGTTTAGATGGCCATATCAAACATGCCATCATCATATGGGAAATATCCTTGAATTGACTACTACTGCAAGATACTACTTTCTATGAATTATTGTGTCTTTCACGTTATAAGTGTTGGATAGTTGGTTGTCATTGATGTTGTTGGAAACTTAGTTGTCATTGATGTCAACAAGTAGTGGTTTTCATTGATGTAAAAATATGTGATGGGTGTATTTGGAGAAGTCTCCAAAGTGGTCCCCTTATGACATAGCCCTAAGCATGGCCCTCACTGGAAGATGCTTTGAAGAAGTCTACAAGAAACCCAAAGGTGTGGTCATGAGGCCTGAAGTTGATTGAGGAAAATTCTCAACCGTCAGTTTCCTCAGTCAATCAATGGTTGAGAAGTTATGCCCTCTTGAAGTTGGAAGCCCCGAAGAATGGTTAAGAAGCCCCCAAATAGTTACAAGTCTTAATTAAAGGGTAAAGTGGTTGCAACAAGAAAGTAAAGTTTGATCCCAAAATTAAGGAAAGAAGTTCCTTTGTAAAAGTATAAATACACCACAAGAAGTCACTTATAAGGACACACACAAGTTCAATGATTATCTATCTTTCAAGTGATCTTTTGGTAAATATTTTCATAGAATTTCTTTGGTAGTGAAAACTTTTGGTAGCGCTATGAAGTTTTGGTAGAGAATTTTTGGTAGCGAAGTTTTGGCCATGAAATTTTGGCAGTGAAGTTTTTTCCATGAAGTTTTGGTAGAAAAGTTTGAATAAAGGTATGTATTTGTGTGTTATTTTGAGGCTTGTTTTCATGGATGATATGACACATGCTTAAGGCATGTCTTGGAGGCCCTTTTGGTATATGGTTTTATATGGTTGAGGTCCATATTTTGGTGATATTAATACATGCTTGAGACATATCATTGGTACTTATTTTATGGATGTTATGGTTCATTGTTAGGGGAACATATTTTTGATATTGGCATATATTTGAGGTATATACTTTGCATATGATCTTGATGGTTATAGTTCATACTCGAGGGACATTGTTGAGACATTGGCATATATTGGGTACATGGTTGATGTACATGGTATGGTACAGGTTGATGTACATGGTTGATACACATGGTATCGTACATGGTTGATGTACATGGTAAGGTACATGGTTGATGTACATGTTATGGTACATGTTGATGTGCATGGTATGGTACATGTTGATGTACATGGTATGGTGATGGTTTTGGTATCCATGTGAGTGGATATGTTTATAGTTGGTTGATGATGATATATCAGTGACAAAGACAGTGACATAAATAGTGATAGGAACAGTGACAAATTGGATGATGGGTTGATCATCAGGCAGAGGTTGATGTGATAGAGTGACAATGATTGGTTGATGTGACAATGATACTGACATGTTGGTCGATGACAATGGAAGTTGCAGGTTCATCAGTGGTAGTGACAATTTGAGTCTACACTTATATTTCAGGGCAACAAGACAAGGCAAGGAAAGTGGGTTGTAGCCTCCCTTTAGTTGGAACTAAAGAACAAAGGGATTTGGATATTCCTTCATGTTGAAGCTTGTAAACTAGGGAGTTGGATCCTCCTTCCAGTTGTAGATGGAGAATTCAGGGAGTTGTAGCTTCCTTCAGGTTGGAGACTTGAAATAGTGGTTTGGAGCCTCCTTCCAGTTGGTGCTAGAGAATTTGGAAGTTTTTTCTTCCTATTAATGTATTCTTGATATATAAGAAATCATTATGTGGTTTTCTCCCATTTGTGTTTCCACGTAAATTCTGGTGTACTATGTATCTGTGGTTGTTTATTATGCACTAATGAATGATACTATTTATGATGAAATGATATACTAAATGCATAAGTGATAAAATATTAAATATTTTTGATAACATTGAGGTTTGTATATACTGTGATTGAAAGTGGTAAAAAGTGATCATACTGATTCAGCCCCCAGTCTTAGTTTTCCAACAATTGGTATCATAGAAGGTCCTTCAAGAAATCAGTCTAACCACTAGAAGGTAGATCATGGATATTATGGCTAATGGATACATAGCTAATGGAATAACATGGTTTGATGGTCAAAATGGTCCGAGCTATGAGATATGGAGAAACATGATGAAAACATTTTTACAAGAACGAGGGTTTGATTCTTGGAAATCAGTTGTTATAGGATACACCGGTTCAAAGAAACTGAAGACTGCAACCAAGAAGCAATTGAAGAGAAACAAAATAATGGAAATGGATTTCATCTTGGAAGGATTATGCGATTTAGTTAAAGACAAAGTGGGATAGTTCTCATCAACCAAAGAAATTTGGGATAAGCTACATAATCTATACTTTGAGGAATCCCATTCTATCATAGAGCTAGAGCATACCAATCGGAATAAAGAAGATACAGGGATAGAACGAGAAGAAATATGCTCATCATGTCAGAAAAATTTAGAAGAAGAATATTGTGAAGGAGGCATATTGAATTTTGAGGTTGAACTAATCAGTGTTTTGAATGAGCTAAGAAAAGAAAGGAGAGAAAACAAGTTCCTCAAGTAATATTTGAGCACATGAAAGGAAGGTACTGGAGAAATAAGGAAGGTTGTCATGAATCTAAGAGCTCATCTAGATGAAGACAAAATGATTGAAGAAAATCTCAACGATCAGTCGAAAGAGAAGAAGTGTTTGGAAGTCGAAGCAGTATCACAAATATAGGAAGCAGAGAAGAGAGAAGAAATTTTGACAAATCATCTTAAGGAAAGATCCTAGGAATTAAAAAAACTTGAAGCAAAATTTGGTCAACAAGAAATAATACTTGAAGAAGAAATCATCTATTTGAATACCCAACTTGAAGAAGAAAAGAGAAAGGAAGAAGTCATGAAGATCTAGATGATGAAGAAAGAAGAAGATTGATGAAGAAAGAAGAAGATTGTGAGAAGCTTGAAGAATAATTTTTCACATTAAGAATTAAATTCATCAAGATCAACAAGAAAACTGAAGAGAGAGAAAAACCCACATCATCAATAAAGAAAGTTGAAGGAAAATGTTAAGGTTACTAGAAAGGAAGAATGAAGGGAATTCTAAGAGTTATGCAGAATTCATCAAAGACTCTACCAAGAAGGAAGCATGCAAGCCCACAAAGGAGAACATTCCATAAATGAATAAGACTCAAGAATAATGTTACAAAAGAGATGAATACAAAAGAATTCCCTCCACTTTCAGAGATCAAAGAAGCTTCAATCATGATGAAGGAAACAACAAAAGGGAATATCGTGATCAACCAAGTCATGAGTTCAAAAGGACTACATCACAAAGAATATCATTCACTCCCATGTATGAAAGTTTCTTTTATGGTCATTGTTTTACTTATACTAACTTTGGACATAAATTTGTATAATGCATAGATTATGGAAGAAATGGTGAAGAAAGAAATGTTTGTGTGGCCCCACACAATATTGAATGTTATAAATGCCACAACTATGGACATATAGCTCGTGATTGTAGAAGCATGATGGATACTTATATGAAAGATAACATTGATATCAAATATACAAATATTTGAAAAAGAAAACACAAACTGGTAAAGGAATAACATATGAATGAAGGAAACCCATAAGTTATACTCTCAAGATTTTTCGTATTACAAGACCAGAAAAAATCTATAGGAAAAAAGGAAGATGTCAAATACATGAAGGTTTGGAGAAGAAATGAAAAACAAGAAGAGCAGGTGAATGAAGACAAGGTCCCAGAGATCATACTCATGATACATACAACAGTGCAAGATCATGATGAATCCACATGCAAAGAGGAAGATGTCAAAATCTAGGAGGATGAAGATGAAAAGGATAAAAGGAAATATGTCAGAATGTCAGAACTCATAAATAGGATAAAAGGAAATATGTCAGAATGAAAATCAGATATCATGAAGATGATGAATCCACAGATGAATAGGAAGATTACTATGCGTCAGAGTGGGTATTTTTCTGAGCCATCTGACTTGGAGACTCCCAATAAATATGAACGTTGAAGAGGGGGAGTCTTAGCAGTAGCTATATAGATCATAGAACTATGTTTTGAGTAGTATGAAGTGTTTGTAGATTTTGGAAAGGAAATTTTAGAATGGTTTAATGACAAAAGTGCAGAATGTCTTATGACAATTTGATTATTCAAGGAACAACTTTTAGAATATAATCCCATGCATGTATCAGATGACAATGACAAAAAATGTTAGTGTAATGATTTTTTAGGAAGAGATTCATCATTGTATAGAGGAATCTAGGCATGCATTTAGACATGGAAATATTCATTATAAATTGCTGCATACATATAGAGTCTAATTTGCAAAATTGAGAAGACAAATTGAGAAGATGGAATATGTTGTAATCAAAAGATGGGTTAACATTGTATGCAAATGAGTAGCAAATTCATTGACAATTTATGAAATATGGATAGAGATGGATTCATGGGATATTTAGTAGAGATTACATAATACATGAATCAAACAATATATATGATAGTGGATGAAAACATAGTAACAATTGGAATTAGTGAAATCAATGGATTCAGTGGAATCAGTGGACAAGTGGAATCAATAAAGAAAGTAGTGAAAATCACAACAAGATAGGGAAAGAGAAACCAAAAAAATAAATTATATCTTCAGAAGGAAATTGGTGAAAAACATGGTCATTAATGTGAACTTGACAAGCCATGAATATTTGAAGTCAAGTAACTTTGAATTATTTTTATATATGTCAGTGAATTACAAGAGGAAGCACTAATGGACAAAGAGAACTGGAAGAGAAGAAAGGAAGTATGTACATAAATCCCACATTGATCTACATGACATCTAACAGAGAAGTCAAGGGAGAGAAATTGTTAAAGAAATATATTGGGAAGGAAATATCAGAATCATGTAGATAGGGGGAGTGCATGAAGTCATAGAGAGATTGTTCATAGGAGACATATCAACAGAGGGATTTACCATTTTACCCATGATGTCAAAGGAGGAGAGAGAGAAATATCAAAAGAGAAAGATTAGAAGAAGGAATACAGGGGGAGTGGCCCCAAAGGGAGATACCCTTTTTCGTTGATGTCAAAGGGGGGGAGAAACATGAGGAGAGAAAGATAAGGAGAATTTGTCATAGGTGGAGTATGAGTGTTTCCATCAATGCCAAAGGGGGAGATTTTTGGACAATTGGTTGTCATTGATTTCAATATATGTGATGGGTGTATTTGGATAAGTCTCCAAAGTGGTCCCCTTATGGTATATCCCTAAGAATGACCCTCACAGGAAGACACTCTGAAGAAGTCTACAAGAAACCCAAATGTGTGGTCATGAGGCCAAAAGTTGACTAAGGAAAATGAGGTTGAAGAATACTTCAAGTGTGTACAAATACCTCATACATGGATTTTCCTTGTCATGTCATTTCCAATGGTAGGTGGTATGCCACATGCTTCATCACGGTTGAGGAGTTATTCCCTCTTGAAGTTGGAAGCCCTGAAGAATGGTTAAGAATCCCCCAAACAGTTACAAGTGTTAATTAAAGGGTAAAGTGGTTGTAACAAGAAAGTAAAATTTGATCCTAGAATTAAGAAAAGGAGTTACTTTGTAAAAGTATAAATACACCACAAGAAGTCACTCATAAGGACACACACAAGTTCAATGCTTATTTATCTTTCAAGTTTTATTTTAGTAAATCTTTTCGTAGAATTTCTTTGGTAGTGAAGTTTTGGTAGCCAAAACTTTTGGAAGTGAAGTTTGGACCACGAAGTTTTGGTAGTGAAGTTCTGGCTGTGAAGTTTTGGTAGCGAAGTTTTAGTAGCCAAAAATTTTGGTAGTGAAGTTTTGGTAGCGAAGTTTTGTCTGTGAAGTTTTGGTAGTGACGTTTGAGTAAAGGTATGCCTTTTATGTGTTAGTTTGAGGCTTGTTTTCATGGATGATATGGCACATGCTTAAGTCATTTCTTGGAGGCCCTTTTGGTATATGGTTGTATATGGTTGAGTTCCATATTTTGGTGATATTGATACATGCTTGAGACATACCATTGGTACTTAGTTTATGAATTTTATGGTTCAGTGTTAGGGGCACATATTTGTGATATTGGCATATATTTGAGGTATACACTTTGATCCAAATGGATTTTATGAGCATAACGAAATGAATACAGATTATTAACAGGTTCTTAACACAAAATAACAGAGATATAGTAAAACTGGTTTTCTATTCAATAAGGAAATAAGCTGAAACCGTAAAATGCAGCGGAAACAAGCTTGTTGGAATGGTGGCGGCTTATCTCTGAGAAGAGATGTGACGATTGTGTTCATTCACCAGAAGATCATTACAATGAGGATCTGAAGGCCTTTTTACAATCAACAGGAATGCCAAAAACCCTAGACATCCAAAAACCTAACCCTAGGAGATGAAGCGCCAAAATTCATGTGGGCCCCGTTTGGGTAAGTTGGTACATCAACTTCCCGAGGTCGTAACTTTTGCATACGATCTCCGTTTTAGGCATATGATAGCCCATTGGAAAGGTATTGCCAAGGATATTAATTTTGGGGTCTCAATAATGCATTTGGAAATCCTTGAGAATCTTGATCTCCAAAAACCTTCATTTAGGCCCTCAAAATGGCCCCGGAAGTTAAAACTGCTAAAAATAGTAAATTGCCAAAATTGTCAAAAAACTATTTTGAGCCAGTTGGAAGAGGTGGGTGGCCACCGATATCCACATGGATCAATCCTCCCTCCTTAGGAAGCAATGGTATCCATTGCGTTGAGTTCCCCCATCAGATGAAGAAATGTCTGCTGAATTTGGCCCCGGGTGAGCCACTTGCCTTAGTGCAGGAGCTGCCCTGCTTTGACGACTCGATGAAGTTGGATCCTTTGTTGTCAAGTGCCCTTGATATGTGTGTCGACAATCTGATTGTTGGATTCCTATTGTATGTAGTCAGGGTTGAGTGCTGTTGGTGTCAGCTGCTCTGCTACATCTGAGGTGTCCAATAATGGTGGGAAATAAGGGTGAAGGAGATCCACATTGAACACTAGGTGCAGGCCAAGGAAAGGAGGAATGTTGAGCTCAAAATAATTATCTACCATGGCCTTGGTGATGGTGTATGACTCATAATGGAGTGGGAAAATTGATGGGGTCCTGTAAGGCGTTCTTTCTGCAAGTGCAACCAAACTTTGTTGCCCACCTGAAACTTATGTGGCACCCGATGTTGATCATGGCGCTGCTTATAGTTGTCATTGGAATTCTATAGGATATCCTGAACCTGTTGGTGGATGTGCTAGATTTTCTCAATGAACTAGTTGGCTTTGTCAGCTTCAGTTGGAGTAGGATATGAGTCGGTCCAGGTGAGAGCAAGGGGAAGTGCAACATCTATGGGACCCAATGGTTGGAATCCCAACCCCACCTAAAAGGGGCTGTGGTCGGTTGAGCTATGCAGGGATCAATTGTAGCTATGTTGGACATAGGGAAGGCTCTCATCCCATGTGCAAGGGTGCTTTTAATTATACATGAGAAGGATATGCACAATTATTCGATTGACGACCTCAGTTTGGCCATCTGTCTGGGGGTGGAAGGCTGTGGATTTGGTGAGCTTGGTGTCCAACAGTGACCAGAGGCTCGACCAGAATGTGCTGAGAAATCGGCTGTTCCGATCTGAGACAATGGTTTGTGGGATTCCAAAATGTACCCAGACTCGTTCAAAGAAGAACTTGGTATTGGCCTCTGCTATGATGTTCCTCTTGCAGGCAACTAGAATCACCATCTTAGAAAAGTGATCAACAACCACAAAAACACAATCATTTCCCCGCTTGGTGGATGGGAGGCCCGACATGTAGTCCATTGAGATGGATTCCCATGGCCTGTTAGGAGTATGAAGAGGGGTGTATAGGCCCTATTTATAGTTGTTCAGTTTGGCAATAGCACAGGTAGTGCAGGACCTGATATACTTGTTGACCTCTTATCAAAGTTTCATCCAGTAGAAATGTTTCTGTAGCATCGCCACTATCTTTTAAACACCAAAGTTTCCTACCACCTGACTGTAGTGGGCTTCCCAGATAAACTTCACTCGCTCGCTTGATGGAATACAGATATGGCCCAGATGACACAACAACCCATCCAAAAGATGGAAATTATCGACAACTACATTTGCACCCAATATTTGGTAGGTGGTGGCGAAGTTTGGGTCTGTCTCATAGAGTTGGGGCCATCTAGAGGCCTCATGGCTGTAGGAGTCTAGCACCGTGGTGAATTCCGCGACTAACAGTTTGTTGAGGCAATCAGTGATGCGATTGGTGCTTCTTGTTTTATACTTGATGTTGAGGTGAAATTGTTGCAAGTATGTGGACCACTTTTGATGGATATCATTCTGCAATTTTTCTTGTGTCTGCATGAACTGTAGTGGCTTATGATCAATGTGGATGATTGTTTCCTTCCCCAGAATGTAATGTCTCCACTGGCGGCAGGCTTGCACAATGGATTACATTTCTTTGTCTTAAGTAGGGTACTTATGGACAACATCTGATAATGTCTCACTATGATAGGCCACAGGGTGGCCGTGCTGAGTGAGAACGGTGCTCACCGCATAGTTTGAATCATCTTTCTCGATCTCAAAGGGCTGCTGCAGGTTTGGTAGTGAAAGTACTGGGGCTGATCACAAGCACTACTTCAAATCGTCAAATGCTTGTTGTTGGGACCGACCCCATGCAAATGTCTCCTTGGCTAAGGGCCCATGCAATATGGGAGAATCCCAACATGAACCTGCAGTAGAAATTGGCAAGGCCCAAGAAGCTCTGAAGCTTAGTGAGTGTGGTTGGGGATGGCCAGTCACGGATGACTTGGATATTGGCTAGATCCACATGTATGCCATGCTGATAAATTATGTATCCCAGGTAATGGACCTTGTCCATGCTGAAGGAGCATTTTTCCAAGTTGGCATATAGCTTGTGCTGCCACAGGGTTTGCAGAACCTGCTGAATATGCTGCAAATGTTCGGCCCAAGTCTTGTTGTAAATGAGAATGTCATCAAGATACACCACTACAAAAGTATTGGTGAATGGTTGCAGGATATTTTCCATCATCCTCATGAAAGTGGTTGGAGAAATTTTCAAACCAAAGGGCATGACCAACCATTCAAAAAGGCATTCCTTTGACTTGAAGACATTTTTCCATACATCTGTCTATTCTATCGGGACCTAGTGGTAGCCAGACTTCAGATCAATCTTACTGAAGTATTTGGCCCCCATGAGTTGATCAAGGAGGCCATCGATTTGGGGAATCAGGTATCGGTTTCTGATTGTGATTTTATTTAGAGCCCGGTAATCAATGCAGAGTTACCAGGTTCCATCTTTCTTCTGTACCAGGATGATTGGGATCCCGCAAGATGATGAGCTCGGACGGATGTGCCCCTTGTGGAGTAGTTATTGGATCTGTCACTTGATATCCTCATTCTCTAATAGAGAGCGATGATAGACTGGCCCATTGGGCAGCACTGCAACGGGGGTCAGAATGATGGGGTGCTTGACCTGGAAGTGCAAAGGTACCCCGATAGGTGAGGAGAAGATATCTGAGTATTTTCCATGACCTTATCTACTTGCTTCTGCTATGCGGAGAGGTTAGCCACAGAGACCCTGTATGTGGTTGTGATCTTTTGCTTATTCCGAGAATGAATCATGAAGAAGACAAACTTACCTGTCTGAGAGATGACCTTCCTGCATTGCTTAGCAGAGATCATGGAAATAACACTAGGTTGGACTGCCTCAGGTGTCCTGTACAATTTCCTGTTCAAAGTAATAATAACACTACGAGGCCTAGACTCATATACAACATGATGTTTCCATAAATAAAGTTGTCCCAAAAGAACATCACAAACTTTGAGAGGAGAAACATCACATAATACTTCGTCTTTGAAGGGTTTGATGTCGTAAGACAGTTGACATTGTTGGCTGATGCGGAGATCACTTCCTTGGAGGAGCCATCCAATGGTGTAGGGTTGTGGGTATGGTGTTGTCGGCAGGGCCAGCCTCTTGATGACCTCTGCTGAGATGAGGTTCTTCTGGTTACTGCTATCCACGATGAAGTGCAGCGGGGTGCCTTTTACCCACATCTGTGAATGAAGAGGCATTCTCCTTCTTCTGGCTCATCTGGTTCACTAGGCTATAGCTTGGTGGTAGCAACGGTGGCACTGGGTTCCGCATCAATGATCCGTCTTCCCCTTTCTGGTTCTAGCTCAGAGTCTGAACCCACATCTGATTCATAAGCTTTCACTTCGGCCACCAGTGACTTCTTTGAGCGGCAGTCAACAGTGTTATGCCAAGTGCTCTTATGGAATTCGCACCACTTCCTGGTATCTTTCTTTTTCTTTCCAGTGTCCTTATTTTCTTACGGCTTGGACTGGTTGACCTAATACTGTCCATATTTTCTCTGTCCTTTTTTCTATGGGTTGGGGCTGCCCTTTCCTGGTTTTTTTTGTGAGGGGTTCACAGGCCCAAATTTCCACATCTTTTGTTTGAGATTCTTCTCGATTTTGATGACATATCGGTAGGCCGCGCCCAAGGATGAGATGTCCAAAAATTCCATTTTGGTCTAGATGTATCTATGCAAAGTGCCACGATACTTGAGCACCAGATGTCACTCTAAATCTTTGATACCCATCTTGGTGCACAAGGTATGAAAGATATTTGTGAAATCTGGCACTACTTGGTCTCTTTCTTGCCACAGTGTGGTCCATTTGGTATACAAGTTGTCATAACTTCCGACAGGGTAGTATTGTTCCTTCATAGCATCCCTGAAGGAATCCCAGGTGGTCGTGAATGTAAATAGTGAGGGTTCCTCTATTTCCTTTTTCTCATAGAAAGTTTCCCACCAATCTTTGACGTGGGGAACGACTTTGAGGAGTGCAAAAGTAATCTTTTCTCTATTTGAAAAGTTATGGACAGAAAAATACCCTTCTAGTAGATTCAACCACTTGTCTACAACATCTGCGTCTATCCGACCTTCAAATATAGGAATATCAAAGTTTATTTGTACCTTGAAGGGGATGACACCTCCGCTCGAAGAAGATGCATCACCTGTTGGTAGCCGTCGAAGGATTTGCGTGAAACTATCCATCATCTCATTCCTTTGTTGTGTGAGGGATTCCTCAATAAACAGTTTGAAAGGATCTCCTGTCCCATCATATTTCTTTTCTCCTTCCATGAGAGGTCGCTTGGGTGTGCGAGAGCTTTTGTCCTCAAGAGAAACAAGTTCGAGACCCAACTCTTTATACTACGACCTCGTTGGGGACATGTATTAAGATGGCAAGGAGCAGACTGCTCTGATACCACTGATCCAGATTTTATGAGCATAATGAAATGACTATAGATTATTAGCAGGTGCTTAACACAAAATAACAGAGATACAATAAAACTAGTTTTCTATTCAATAAAGAAATAAGCTGAAACTGTAAAATGCAACAGAAACAAGCTTGCTGGAATGGTGGCGGCTTATCTTTGAGAAGAGATGTGACGACTGTGCTCATTTGCCAGAAGATCATTACAATGAGGCTCTGAAGGCCTTTTTACAATCAATAGGAATTCCCAAAACCCTAGACATCCAAAAACCTAACCCTAGGAGATGAAGCAACAAAAGTCATGTGGGCCCCGTTTGGGTAAGTTAGTACATCAACTTTCCGGGGTTGTAAATTTTTCATATGATCTCCATTTTAGGCATATGATAGCCTGTTGGAAAGGTATCTATGAGGATATTCATTTTGGGGTCTCATTCATGCCATCAGATATCATTGAGAAGCTCGATCCCGAAAAACCTTCATTTAGGCCCTCAAAATGGCCCTAGAAGTTAAAACTGCTAAAAATAGTAAATTGCCAAAATTGTCAGAAAATTATTTTGAGTCAGTTGGAAGAGGTGGATGGACACCAATATCCACCTGGATCACACTTGGAATATGATATTGATGGTTATAGTTCATACTTGAGGCACACTGTTGAGACATTGACACATCTTGGGTAAATCGTTGATGTACATGGTTTATGTACATGGTATGGTACAGGTTGATGTACATGAATGATGTGCATGGTATGGTATAGGTTGATATACATGGTATGGTGATGGTTTTGGTATCCATGTGAGTGGATCTGGTTATAGTTGGTTGATGATTATATACCAGTGACAAAGAAAGTGACAGAAATAATGATAGTGACAATGACTGGTTGATCGTCAAGAATAGGTTGATGTGACAAAATGACAGTGATTGGTTTATATGAAAATGAAAATGATAGGTTGGTTGATAATAGTGGTAGTTACATGTTTATCAATGGTAGTGATAGTTTGAGTCTACACTTATATTTCAGGGAGGTAGGACGGGGCAAGGAAAGGGGGTTGTAGCCTCCTTCCGGTTGGTGCCGAAGAACTCATAGAGTTGGAGATTCCTTTAGGTTGGATCCTATAAATTAGGGGGTCGTAGCCTCCTTTTGTTTGGATCCAGAGAACAGAGGGAATTGTAGCTTCCTTCACATTGGAGCCTCTAAACTAGGGGATTGGAGCCTCCTTCTAGTTGTAGCTAGAGAATTCAGGTAGTTATAGTTTCCTTAACGTTGGAGCTTGTAAATAGGGGGTTGGATCATCTTTCCAGTTGGTGCTAGAGAATTTGGAAGTTGGTACTTCCTATGAATGTATTCTTGATATATACAATAAAGCATTCCGTGGTTTTTTCCCATTTGGATTTCCACGTAAAATTTGGTGTACTGTGTATCTGTGGTTGTTTATTATGCACTAATGAATGATATTGCTTATGATGCAATGATATACTAAATGCATACATGATAAACTATTGAATATTTCCAATAAAGTTGAGGTTTATATATACTGTTATTGAAAGTGGTAAAAACTACTTATACCGATTCATCCCCCTCTTAGTATTCCAACAATAAGTTTTCCATATTCATAAGTTGTCATTATTTTTTTGAAATTACCCTTTGTTGAAATAATTTTAACTCCATGATAATTTGATGTCCTTGTTTTTTATCAACATTAAAGAAAAAAAACTCCTTTAATGTTTGTACATACTATATATTATAAATAATTTTTTCTCTAATTCCCGGGAGAAAAAATTTCCATAACTATTTCCTCTTTGTGTATGCATGGTGTCATTAGCCAAAATTATTTCATTTGAATCGCATTAAAAAAATTACATAAGGACATATGTTGCATTTCATTTTCATTCATTATCCATGGATTTGTAAACTCACTTTGAAAATAATCATTAAATACCATTGAAGTTTCTAGCTATGATTTTTGAAGAGCAATGAAAACATACTCATAATTATTTTTATTATCATTATTTTTATTATCATTGACATCCTTAGAATTTGAACACTATTTTGAAGTTGAATGTTTCTTGAAATGAAGAATCTTATTATCATAAGTTATACAATATTATGAATAATTCCTAACCATATTACATCTTCTACAAGTTATTTCACTCATGGATCTAGCTATTAAATATTGAACATTATGATTTGTATTCCTTTTTTATTGACTTCTTATGAAATTGTTGGAACCTTGTTGACATAATTTGTTGTTTCCTCTTCCTTGGATACAACCTTGGACATGTAGTTAATATAAATACTATTTTTTATTTCTAACATCTTTTTTAGTATTATTAGGAGCACCTCTTCATTTTAAACTTTCAAAAAATGTCTTACTTGAGCTTGTGTAAAATCCATCTTCTCGTGATTGTTTCTTCTTCCAAGATGTTTTGTCACACTAAAGAAATAACTCACTCAACTTATCAATCAATTGTAGGGTTTATAAAAATTTATTATAGGAGGGTGCCAACATTGCAATAGATATGGTTACCATCAAACTATCTTCCATTATTGGAAATAATACTTCATTTCTTTCTTGAATTTATTTAGTTTAGAAATGTATTATAACACATTACCACCATTATTCAATGTTTTTCTAAGACATTTTAATTATATATCAACCATTTTTATTTTAGGTTGTGTGGTATATATATATTTCAATGTATTTTGAGTAGTCCATGCATCCAAATCATTTTGGATGTTATAGTACATTTCTTTATTAAATCTAGATTTTAGAAGTGCTAAAGCTTTTCATGTTTCAATTTCCACTTATATAATGGAGTGTGTTGGAAGATTGGTTGTTGTCATTGATGTCAACCCTAGTCATTAGTTGTAGTCATTGATGTCAACCCTAGTCATTAGATTTTGGACTCCACAGTTGATTGAAGTAGATAGACATGAAGGAAATTACACATGCAGATACAACACTCATGGATGGATAGTATAAGTCATGCTACTTCTGGTGGTATGTGGCATGTCACGTGGATCCTCACGATTGAGGAGAAATGATTTTTTGAAGATGACAATGTAAATTGAACCATAAACTACATGTCGTCCCTAATTTTAAAAGGAAGTGACATAAAAGGTATAAATACATATCATTATACATTCATTTTACACAAACAAGTTTTTAATGAAAAAGGAGATATAAGTCGAATTTTAGAGAAAATCTGAAGTAAAGAAGGCTGAATTTCAAGGAAGGATGAAGTCTCTTGGTGATGTGTTCTAAGGTATGTTATTTACAGGTCATCTTACCATTTTCGCTATAAAATTGTTTCTAGAATGATTCAGATGGTGACATTTGGAGGCTATTGAGAATACATATCTAGGTACCTATGGTAAAAATTTCAGCTCTTTATTCGCTACAATTTTGGAGATACACTCTATGGAAGATAAGGTTTTTGACTAATCCTAAAGCTAGTCATAAACAGGTGTTCCGGGTAAAATAGTCATAACGTATTCATAGAGAATCCACATGAAGTGAGACCATTTTCATTGGAAAGAATACGAGATTTAATTTCTTGTGTTCTAATTTCAGAATCTAATGTTAAAAATTGAGCATGGGGCATTCTGTACAAGTTCGCTCTCCTCATTAAACCAGAATTGAATAAGGTTTACCATTTTCTCTATAACTCATTTTCTGGGAGGATTCAAGGAGTGAAACTTCGAGGAGTTTCAGAGAATACATTGAGTAATATTATCTACAGGATCAGAGTATTCCAAGAAGTGAAGAATTGCATAAGTTGAACAAGTCTCAGGAAGCATTATCAGGTTCTGTGTGATGGTTGGTTGATGGTGATAATTTAATGTAAATTTTTATTATCTCTCATATATTCTTGGGTGGAAGGAAGGGCCAAGGATGGATATGTCAACCCTCTCTTGATATTGGAGTATTGTAGCTTCCTTTTTGAGGTTTATCCTTTCCTTTATATTTGGAAGTTGTAGCTTCCCTTGAACAATAAATATTGATTATTTCTCATATATTGTGCATGGTGTATTGTGGGGTATTGGTGTAACTCTTCTACTATTGTTCATTGATCATTGGATATAATTGAATATATAATCTGGTTGAAGTATAAGTTGAAAAAGTTTTTAAATTGTACTTGATACTGATTCAACCCTCTTTCAGTATCAACAATTGGTATCAGAGAGGGTTACCTTCAGTACAGTTTAACCACTGGAAGGAAGATCCTAAGCAGAAATGGAAGACAACATTCCAAATGGGATTACACCATTTGATGGAAGCAATTTTGAATACTGGAGTAATAGAATGGAAACTTTCTTGAAATATCTTGGGGAAGATGTTTGGTTCTCAGTTGCTTCAGGATACATTGCTTTGAAGAAACCAAAGAATGCAACTCAGAAGGAAGCAAGAAGGAACAAAAAATTGGCAATAGATACTATCCTGGATGGATTGATAGATTCAATGAAATCCAAGGTGGGATCATGTGCATCATAAAGGAGATTTGGGACAATCTACAAGACCTTTATGCAAGGGAAGAAGTAGAAGAAGAATAAGAAGAAGTTGAAGCAAATTACAACATCTTAGATTTCAAAGAAGCAAATAGAGATTAGTTTTTTTGATTTAATTGTGATGGAGTAGGACATGTTGAATTTGAATGTCCTTATCCAAAGATTGAAATATATGATATTGAAGAATAAAAGTCCAATGTAGAAGAAGAAAATCATAAAGCATAAATGATTCAACAAGAAGATGAGAATCTTAAAAAATTTAAGCATGTTGATATTGAAAATAGCAAGCTCAAAAACATGCATAGAAAACTAAGAAGTGAATTGGGTAGTTGTGAAAAGACAATTGAAAGATTGAAGAAACAATTAGAAGAATTTCAGAAACTAAGAGAAGAAACCATTTCCTTGAAAACTCTACTCGAAGAAGCAAGAAGAATAGGAGAAGTAAGGAATGTCCAAATGATGAAGAAAGAAGAAGATTGTGAGAAACTTGAGAAATAAGTTGTCTCATTGAGGAAGAGCTTAAGAAACTCTCAAGTGCCAAAAGACTTAACACATCTTGGATGCATGGGTGAAACTTCATACAAAGAAGATGCAAATACCAATAATAAGGTTGAAGAAAGCTATACACAAACAATTGATGAGAAGTGGACCATGATACTAGAAAGAAGGAATGATTACAAAAGAGATGAATATCCAAGAAGACCTCCTACCTTCAGGAATCAAAGAAGCTTAAATCAGTATGAAGGAAACTACATAAGAGTAGATCATGAACCCAGATGGACTACATCACAAAGAAGGTCACGTACTCCTAGGTATCAAAATTTCCTTCTTGGTCATTGTTATACTTGCAAAAATTTTGTACATAAGGAAATTAATTGTAGAATAAATGAAAGGAACAACTATGCAAGAAACATGAATGGTGTAAATAGAAGATATGAAAACAATTGTGTATTTTTCAACATAAGTTATAATTCATTTTCCCCATTGATGGAAAAAAATATTGTATGCTACAAATGTAATTATCTTGGTCACAAAGCACGAGATTGTAGATATATGAATGAAGATGCTCCTATGCCAAATTACCCTATGCCAACCACAGTATGGAGAAGGAAATAAATTCCAAACAATGAAGATTGTCGAATAGCATTGACCACTGAAGAATGTAAAGAATAAGATGAATGGTACATAGACAATGGATGTTCTTCACACATGACCGGGGATCAAGACAAATTCATAAGCTTGAAGAGAAATGGTGGCAATGTTGCATTTGGAGATGACTAATCTACCAAAATAATTAGGAAAGGTGTAGTAGATCTTGGAAGAAAAAAATTAAAAACAAAGAATGTCCTCTTGGTTGAAGACTTGAAGCATAATCTACTCAGTGTTAGTAAAATATGTAATCAAGGATATACTCTCATGTTTGACTCACAAAGATGCAAAATCAAAGATGAAGGTTTGAAGTAAGATTGGTTGCAACTGCAACAAGAAGACCAGCATATATGTCCTAGATCCATGAAAAATCTCCAAGGAATAAAGAGACCATAAAAATGAAGTGTTATTAAGTGTTATATGTTCAGGGGGAGCATCCCCAAAGAAGAGAGTTACCTTTGGCTATTAAACTCAAGGGGAGCAGCCCCACCCTTTTCCATTGATGTCAAAGGGGGAGAGAAACAAGGAGCATGAGGACATGGGGAGTATGAGTGTTGTCATCAATGAAAAAGGGGGATATTGTTGGAAGTTTGGTTGTTGTCATTGATGTCAACCCTAGTCATTGGTTGTAGTCATTGATGTCAACCCTAGCCATTGGCTTTTGGACCCCACAGTTGATCGAAGTAGATAGACATGAAGGAAATTAAACATTCATATACAACACCCATGGATGGATAGTATAATTCATGCCACTTTCGGTGGTATGTGGCACGTCACATGGATCCTCATGATTGAGGAAAAATGAATTTTTGAAGATGACAATGTAAATTGAAGAAGAAACTACATGTCAACCATAATGTTAAAAGGAAGTGACATAAAGGGTATAAATACATATCATTATACATTAATTTTACACACACAAGTGTTTTAATGAACAAGGATATATAAGTCAAATTTCAGAGGAAATATGAAGTAAAGAAGGCCAAATTTCAAGGGAGGATGAAGTCTCTTGGTGATGTGTTCTAAGCTATGTTATTTACAGGTCATCTTACCATTTTTTCTATAACTTTTTTTCTAGAATGCTTCAGATGGTTACATTTGGAGGCTATTGAGAAGACATATATAGGTACATGTGGTAAAAATTTCAGCTCTTTATTCACTATAATTTTGGAGATAGACTCTGTGGAAGATAGGGTTTTTGACTAGTCCTAAAGCTAGTCATAAACAAGTGTTTCAGGTAAAACAGTAATAAAGTCTTCATAGAGAATCCACATGAAGTGAGACTTATTGCATTGGAAAGAGTACGGGTTGTAGTTTCTTTTTTACGAATTTTTGAATTTGATGTTAAATATTGAGTGCGGAGAATTCTGTACAAGTTCGCTCTCCTGAATAAACCAGAATTGAATAAGGTCTACCATTTTCTCTATAAATCCTTTTCTGGGAGGATTCAAGGAGTGAAAATTGGAGGCATTTCATAGAATACATTGAGTAATATTATTTACAGGATCAAAGTATTCCAAGAAGTGAAGAATTGCAAAAGTTGAAGAAGTCTCGGGAAGCATTATCAGGTTCTATGTGATGGTTGGTTGATGGTGATAATTTAATGTAAAATTTTATTATCTCTCATATATTCTTGGGTGGAAGGAAGGGGCAAGGATGGAGAGGTCAACCCTCTCTTGATATTGGAGGATTGTAGCTTCCTTTTGGAGGTTTATCCTTTCCTTTATATTTGGAAGCTGTAGCCTCCCTTGAAAGTCATTACTTCCCTTGAACAATAACTATTGATTATTTCTCATATATTGTGCATGGTGTATTGTGGTGTATTGGTGTAACTCTTCTGCTATTGTTCATTGATCATTGGATATAATTGAATATATAATCTGGTTGAAGTATAAGTTGAAAACATTTTTAAATTGTACTTGATACTGATTCACCCCCCTCTCAGTATCAACATAGTGGTGTCTTTTGGTTTAGTGGGTTTTGTATATCCATTGCATACATGTTACGAAAATTCATTATATATGAGTGTGATTTGCATACGTATACTACATGTTGTATAATTTTTGGATCCCTGGAACTTAACTGATTTTGAAAATATATTTATAATATTAGATATTCTTGATGATCAGTATTGATCCTTGTTAATCCAAAATTTTACCTTGAAGTATTTTTTCCAAGGAAAATATCATAGGGAAACCCAAGGGATGCTTCCCCATATTATATATGGAATCCCTAGAAACTCATTGGTGTATACTAGTGTAGCTCACCCAAGGGGATTCATACTTTCCACCTACTAGAATGGAACTAAACAAATGTGCAACAACATTGGAAATAACTAATGGAGATAAACCCTTGGTCTACCTTGAGAGAATTGTTTATGAGAGACTCCATAACACCACCAGGAACACTTCTCTCTCCACTTGAAAAATAACTATAAGGGTTTGGTATTAACCCTCTTATGGTATCATCAAAAGGAAATTGTATAGATTTTCATTTTTATCTCATTAACCTTTGTAGAAATCAATGTTACAAATGATACTTCAAAGTACAATATTCATCAAACTTTGAAAATTTTACAACAATCCCATTATTTTCTAATGAACTTTGGAAAAACAATAACAAGTATCCCATTACAACTTTGTCATTTGAAAGGACTCCCCTCCTTGAAATCACATCAAACATTGAAAATTTGACAATAATTCCATTATTTTCTAAAACAAAAAGAAGTATCCCATTACAACTTTGTCATTTGAAAGGACTCCCCTCCTTGAAATCAACACTAGTTCAAACATCAAATATCAAATTTAAAAATAAAAATAGTACATCAATCTTTAAAAATCTCACTTTCTTATCAATAGTCCTAAGAATTGATATATTGATAATTTTAAAACATCAAAAATACTTTTCTAAAAGTATTTTTGTTTCTTATGTTTCTTTATATATGAAAAAAGTGATAAAACATATATTCAAATCCTATGCATATTATTTTCTTGATATGTCATTCAAAGAGTGAAAATTATACTTCAAAACTTGTGTGTATATTTTCCTTTATTTTCCATTTAAAAAGTGAGTTATTATATTTTTTTCAAGGAAAAACTTGCAGGAAACTTGAAGATTTTTTCCATACAATTTTAGATGACATCTTTAGTAGGGCCCATTAGAGTAGACTATTATCCCTTACCAAGGAGATTTCAACAAGGAACCTATTGGTATAGATATAGCCAAATTCTCAACCACATTACCCACAAATGGTTGATCTAACCCCGTAGGATAAAACTTGTATGTAGTACAAATTTTCTTTGATAACATTTTAATGTTTGATTATGAAGAAAAAAATATATTTCAAAGGATGTGTTTATGCAAATTTTCTTTGATAACATTTTAATGTTTGATTATGAAGAAAAAATATATATTTCAAAGGATGTAGTTATGCATGCATGAATTTTTTCTCTATTACCTTCATGCATTTTGAACCACTACATTCATGGATTTTGAGCCACTTTTGTGTAAAGGAACAAGATTCATCAAACATATAAAAATGTGATTTGTATTGAAGTTCTCAAAGCCAAAATGACTCACCAACACAGAGCATGTAATGTACAATACTCATGATTTTAAAACACTTCCTAGAAAACCTATTGTTAATTAACAATGACTTTGATTTGTTTAAAATTTTTGTGTTGATATAATTAAAACCTCAATCAAACATACATAAGTAACGCAATATATTCCATGGAGAAACATGTATAGGAAAACTCTCGCTTTGAAATGGATATATTAAGATAGTTATTTATTAATGGTGCTTTATAGTTACAA
>ML780063.1:347305-358387 GCA_009831015.1 Picea engelmannii
ATGCAGTGATTTTTTTATAAAATTAAATAAAATTAGATAAAAACAATGAAAATGAAAACAAATTATACCCAATGAAAGTAGATTCAATTTTTAAAATGTTGGTATCAATTCTCAAACTAAATTATGAGTATTTGTAGGAGTCCGCTACCTCCAAAGATGGAGTAAGATGGAGAGAATTTACATTTCCTGCAAACAGTCCCATATTCACGTTTTCGGCCGAAATATTCTTTCGGCCGAAACCTAGTTTTTAACGGAATCTGTTAAAAATAAACGTTTCGGCTGAAAAGTATTTCGGCCAAAACATGCTTACCATGGGAAAATAATTCATCCAAAAAACATTGTACACGAATTTCGAGGGCACCGTTAAATTTGACATGAAAATTTTCAGCCGAAAAGAATTTCGGCCGAAAGAAACATTTGTTCGGCCGAAAAATTGCCGCTAGAAATTTTGGAGACCCGATTGTCACGAAACTGTTACCCAGATTCATGATTTTACCCACCCTATACCCTTAACAAGTTGGAAGTTTGATCTACCTGACTACAACTTGACTATATATTTCTTTTGTAGTTAATTTGGTCTTTAGATTCATGTTCAACCTTTGAGAGGTTTATTAGTAATCCACAAAATGAATTATTAAATTTGTGAAAAGTGCAATTGGATATGGATTGGAATACAATTCAACAAAATATTTTAGAATTCTTGGATATAAAGATTCAAATTGGTCAGGTTGTGTTGATGACATAAGGTCTAACTTCAAGATATGACTTTAATATGGGATTGACAATAGTTTCTTGGTGTATCAAGAAGAAAACCTTTTTTCTTCTATGAAATACATATTCAAGGAAAACCCACTAGGAACTTCCCCTCATTCTTAGGATGGTAACCAGAGTAAACCATATTCTACAAGGCTCATGGCTGATACAACAATATAATCATTAAGAAATAAAATTGTCACTCGTAATAATTGATCCTAGATGGGGAGTATACCACCCCTCTAAAATTCTTAGGCTAAATCCAATAAACAATAATAAGAAGAAACAAACAATATCACTACCCATAACCAAGGAAAAATATAAGGAAGAAATGATAGTATCATTTTTGTGTAATGTACCCATCCCCCTTTGTATCCTTATTAAGGAAGAGGGGGCACTTCATTTTTTCATTTCCCTATGTCTTAACCCTTTGGGGGTTGTACTAATTCATTTTACCCTTTCATTTTACCCTTTGAATGACCTTACCTTGGCTCATTTGAAAGAACACATGCATACTCATTGGGCCCCTTTTAACAACCCATAAAGCTTATATAAAATATCCCATTGGGCCTTTCTTAAATTTAATTCTTATGCATAACATTCAAATAAAATACTTATTTTTGGGCCATCATGAATTTTTCAAATAATCTATCAAGTAATTCTGAAACATTCCATTAGTCCCTTCCTAAAGATGTGCCTATTTCATAAGAACAAACCATTGAATTTATTTTAATTATCTATTCCCTTTCAAATGACCTTCTCAATGGAAAATACATCAAGTTATTTCAAAGGATGGTCATTGGACATTTTCAAAGGATTGAACCAATAGAACATTGAGCCTCTTCAAAAGAACATCTTTCAAAAGGTCTTGATTAATTATCAATCACATTCAAAATATAGATTTTACATATTTTGAAAATTCTCGATGAACTATCAGGCCACTTGAAAAGTTCAAATTTCCATCTTTCACAAATTCTTGATGAGCTATTTAGCCTCTTTGAAATAAAATCTTTTGAAAATACCCATTAAACTATTGGGACTCTTTGAAAGATAAACTTTACATCTTTCCAGACTTCCTGATGAAATATTGATCATATTCAAAAGAACGTCTTTTGAAACTCCCTAGAGAACTGTCAAGCCTCCTAAAATGATCAACTTCCAACCTTTGAAGAAAAGAAGCAAACAAATTTTATCAATATAAAAGGAAACATGTCCCATCGAGCATACTTTGAACAAAAAAACTTCAAATTTATTTGACAGGCCATCAAACCAAATTTGAAGAGAAAACATTCATATGTCTTGATAGGTAAGTGAATTTGAAAAGACAATCTTTTGAAGGACTTGATATGCCATTAGGAAAAATTAGAAAAGACAATATTTTGAGATTCCTTTATAGACCACTAGGCCTCATTAAAATATTCCATACCACTTCAAAATGATAATTCAATGACCATTGGACTTATTCAAATGCAATACTTTTAATTTACATTAGAAAGGGATTTTTATCCCCTTCAAAGAAATACTTCAAACCTAAGGAAAAGGGCTTATAGTCCCATTCAAATGAGTACTTAAAACTTTAAATGGGACCAACGGTCCACTTTACAGTCAATCTTTTGAATGAAAAAAAGGGTCTATGATCAATGATAGTCCCACATGTAAAATTCCATTATACAAAAACCATTTAGTTTGGATTTGTCCCATGTCATCCATCTCAAATGAATCACACAATACCAAAGGGGTATAACATGAATTTGATAAAATTTACTAAGGAAGTTTGATTTATAGAGAGATGATTCTTATCAATGAAACCACCGTTCATACATAAAACTCAAATGTAGAAGGTACTTCAATCCAAACAAACTCAGGTCATTTTAATTTTACCAAGAAAATAATTACTCCATGTAGCACACCAAACATCCATGAATTCCATATCAATTTATTCATAAGCATACCACATATTAACAATAGATTTATAGAAAATAATTCAGTAGAGAGATGGAACACTTATATTCTAAATAAGTTGGTCCAAGGAAACTGACTACTGGTGAGAAATGTTCCACCCAACTATAGGTATTTCTCTATGGATGCGACCTCCAAGTAGGTATATGAGGCCACCAAGTGAAGGAAATTGCTTAAGGACACTCAAGTCACTCACCCAACCCAATTTATCTTAGTCATAAATGAATTAATTACTTCAAAACAATCCAAGAAGCACTCTAGCCAACCCAACCATGAACTCCCTTTACTACCACACACAACACAAGGACTATCTTTTCCTTCCTTGCTTAATATCCCTCAATAATATCCTTCCCTCTAGTACTCTTCAATGTGTGTATAAGGGGTCCAACTTGCTATCTTCCTTCAATATCAACATAGTAAAGTTATATATTGGTTCTTTAGTACAATGCGAGCAAACATTTAAAGGATAAAGTATATTCCTTTCTATCAAACCCATCATGTATGCTCCTCTCTCTCATTTCCCAACTTACACTTCAAAGGCTCAAAATATTCTCTTCCACATACTCTTCGTTACTTATAGTTTACAATATAGCACGGGAACACCCCAGATAATTTATTACATAGACTAGAATATTGAATCCCCTTGAATGGATAACATAAATCAAATATGGATGATAAATTCAAATGCAGGAAGAGAGGGAATAGGAAAAGAATTTGTTCAGATATATATGCAATTTGAATCCTTATGGATATGGATTCTCTTGTAGTTCTCTAGAGTTGCACTAAACCGCCATGCTCTCATAACCAAGGAGGATGGACATCCTTGCCAACCATCACCTACATTTAATGATTGGTGGTTGGGATTTTAATAATGCATATGGTAAAAATATGAACGTTAGGAGACTTAGGAAACTTAGTAAGATTAGTATCATTTTTCATCCTCTTGAACCCCCTTTCCTCTTCCCCTCTAGTGGAATCATAACTCTTCTTGTGCTCTTCCATATCAAGCCTTGGAACTTTATATCAATTTTCAAAATAATATTTACAGATCTTGATTATACCATGCAAAGTATACCTCATATTATTTCAAAAGAATATTTATTAAAAATACATACCTCGACATTCACCAGTTAGGACCTGGCCTTGAGCTTCACACTATAAATTCATACTAGCATATTTACATCATTTACACATGGGGTTAGTTAAAATTTGATTCCTATGACCCTTAATTAATACACTTATTTATAATTATGTTCAAAACATTAAATTGTTAAAACTGAAGTATTACATCCACCCCCATTTGGAATAAAACGATCCTTAGTGTTCTCTTATTTGTAGTAATAATCCATATCTTTAATCTTCAACTACACCTGTAATGATACCCTATTCACTACAACTTTGCATAGTTGTTGGTTATCTTGGAATGCAATGCTTAATCATTCCTTTCATTACCTTGGAACATCTTCACAATATTTAGCATTCTAGAATATGCCTATAGAAAACATTAAAGGATAAACATGCATGTCATATCCATTCAATGCATAACTTATCTCAACCATAGGAATACAAAATTCATAATCGAAGCATATATATTCTTAAAACAATAGAAAGTATGCAATTCATCCCAATACTTATCTATATGAATATATCTTTTCTCCATAAAACCACCATGGGAAATATTTGAGTCATCGTCTTCTATAAAACACCTAAAATATACATTACCTTATGATCCCAACTACTAAATAACTTGAATCTCTCATAAAAAATTCATTCATGTCACCTATTCCTTTCTACAATCACCCTTATAGGATCATGAATATCCTTCTCTACTAAACAGTTCTTCGGGTGATCCATCTTACCAAGTATTTCATAGAAAAGAAAATCACAAACTTATAGAATCTTACTGTTAGGGCATCTAGCCGAAAATCTATAATATACCATAGAATAAGGGGATCGAATCATAACAGAGGGTTCTAGTGTCATCATAGTAGCATCCTCCAAAATTATCTTTATGATGACTATACTTGTGCCTCATTCTAGGTTCTGAGCTAAAATTTATGGCTTTCAAAACCTGTCATTTCTACTCAATTGTGCCCTTTTTCACTAGTGCAATCAGACTCAAAGGCCCGCTTCTACCTCTTCTAAAAGAAAATATGTTGATAACTAATAATTTTTTTTATATTATTCATCGATATTATTTTGTATTTTTAGTACAAGACCACTTTCATATTGGGGATCTAATTCTTCATTCAAATTATACATCAATCTATATTTGCCAATTTTGTTTTTTTGTGTTTTCTCCAAACTTGAATTTTTAGCGAAAATCGTTATCTCCCAAATAGAGAAAATTTAGTAATACATACATACATACATACATATATATATATATATATATATATATATATATATATATATATATATATATAGATAGATATGGCTAGATGAGGAAATAAAATATCAAGAAAACAAGTTTTCCATATTGGTTATTTGGGGTCCCTTTTTCTCTAGAGATCTAAAAAATCCCTAAAAAGTGGCCCAAAATAGTGGGTTTTTCCATGTATCGGTACCTCCACTCCATAACCTTTTTATTTTGGAAAAAATATTGATTGGGTATCTTCGTGTCTTCTTATTGAATTCACAATAAAAATTTCTTTAGCAACAAGGCCTCTGTCATGGAGGACTAGCTTACTCTTTGAAAACCACTAATTTTCATTTTTGATAAAACTGAAGTAGAATTGGCCAGTGACCCTAACTGGCACTTTTATAGGCATGCTCACTATGTACATACCATTTAAATTTTATATAGTTTTGATTTTATCTAATCTTGTTATGGCCAAAACAAGTTTTTGTTTCTAGATTTATGTTTATGTCTCCCTTTCTTTCCTCTTCTTTTCTTTTCTTATCTTCTTATCTTCTTCTCTTCTATTATTTTATTCTTCTCCTTTTCTTTTCTTCTCTAACGTTTCACACATAAAAAAATTCTTCAAAGACCCTAGGTGTTGTTGATTAAGGTTGGTTGTCATTGATGTCAACCCTTGAAGAAAGACCCATAGCACAAAGGTTTGGGTAATCGACCCAAGATTGTTTGATTTAAATATGAATCATTATTGTTTTTTCATGGTTGATAAGAAGTAAATATGGATGAACTCCAAAGTGGTCCCCTTATGGTGAAAGTCCTCACGAGAAGATGCTTTGCAGAGTAAGAGAACCCATGCTTAATTGTGGAATAATAAGATGAAGGACAATGAATTTGTTAGGGAAACTATCATATATGGATAGTCCTTGTCATCCAATTTCTGGTGGTATGTAGATCGTCACATAACTCCTCACGGTTAGAGATTTATGACCATGTGAAGTTGGAGAACCTAGGTTTGGGTAATGGACCCAAGTTTGTTTGATGGATAACGGTATGATTTTTGCTATATTTTAACTTAATAACATTCTATATGGATAGCACATGTCATTCCATTTATGGTGGTATGTGAAATGTCACATAAATCCTCACGGTTTGAGAGTTATGGCCTTGCGAAGTTGGAGGACCCTCATATGTCATCTAGAAGCCCCAAAAGGTCAAAGTAGTCAAAGTGGTTTAAGAGATTTTAAAAGGTAAATAATAATGTGAAGTGATGAGTGTATTATAATTCAAATTGAATACAAAATAAATTATTTCAATAATAAATTTAATGGAGAAATTAGAAGTGGGTTAACCCTAAAATAAGGAAAGCGGGCCAAGTGACCTAGAAGATGTTTTTAAGGAAGCTACTTGGAGAGTATAAATAAGAGGAAAGGCTCTCTCATTTTAATTACACTTGATCATATTGAATATATATAGGTGTCGGATGTAACCAAGGATATATAATCTGAATTTTTGAGGGAATTTGAAGAAAATAAGGCCGAAATGCAAGAAAGGATAAATTCTTCTAATGGTGCTTTCTAAGGTATGTTATTTACAGGTCATCTCACCATTTTCTCTATAAATTTTTTTCTATAATGATTCTGACCATGAAATTGCTATTCCATTGAGAAAACATACCCAAGTATTTGTGGTAAAAAAATCATCTTGTGGGTCGTTGTATTTTGGGAGTTACAGTCCGTGGAAACTAGGGTTTGTGGCTAGTCCCAAAACTAGTCAAAAACAGGTGTTTCTGGAAAAAATGTCATAACTTCTTCATAACAGATCCCAATTCAGTGAGAAAAAATGTGTTGGTTAGGGTACAGTCTGTATTATGTTGTATAATAGTTTCATATAAATGCAACAAATATTTCGTGCGGGGCACGCTCTACAAGTTCGCTCTCTAGAATAAGACAAAATTCAACAAGGTATGCCATTTTTTCTATAACGCCTTTTCTGAGAGGTTACTGTTGGGCACTTTAATTGTCTAATTGAATGGAAAATCAAAGTGTTCAATATAAATTGTCAACTCAGGGAAGTCTATTATTTCAAGATAATTGTGCACAGTATATGCTAGATTATGAAAGCATCTCTAATCTAATTGTAGTAGGGAAGTTCCTTTTAACAAAACAAACAAACAATATCACTAACATAGTTGTGCTGATACAACTGGAGTGCTACAGAATTAAAATCATAATTGCAATCTAAACTGATGAAAATATAAAAACCCTGAATTGCCTACCCTAATCTAACTTTCTAATTTACTTTTGCAGGAAGAAACTCTATACTATTGCAGAAAGGAAATCTACTTATTGCAAGAAGCTACTTCACACTTTTATTTCTCCAAAACAAGATTTTAACCTAATGAAGAAAAAGGGAAAGTAGTTCTCCAACAATGTTCAGCAACTGATTTCTAATTCTCATGAGACAAGTTTATGCGCATTTACCAAGAGGGAACTAAACTGTAAAAAAAATTGTATTCCATAAATATCTAACAGTTAAATCATTCGCAATTAAAACGACTAATCTAGAATTCGAAATAGAGGGGAATCGGTGAGGAAGGTGGGACCTTTCCTTCTCACTGAATCCACTCAAAGAGATAGGTTATAGTCTGCTAAAGAAATTCAATCCACTCTTTCATTCAATTGCCAGAAAATGTCTGAGTACAATAAGCGCTACTTTTCTTTCTTTCTTTGTCAAAGGAAAAAGACTAACAACCCTTTACATTACAAAAGCTCTGCTATTTAGAGTAAAAGTCAATCAGTGCTAAAAAACATAACAGTCTTGAGAATCCCCGATTCTCAAGCTGTTCGTTAGATATCATTAATACAAAATCTAGAATTCTCCTTGATCAACATCATGAGCCATCTTATCTAATCAGCAGGTGTTGCAGCAGTCGTAAAACAATAGGACTGGTGGCGTCTATTGTAACAGCTTCCAATATTAACAGGCTTCTGTCATAGTAGTTGTGTCACAGCTTCCAGGATTGGTGGCATCCGTTGCAGAAGTCATGTAACAGCTTCCAGGATTGGCGCATAGCTGCAACAACAACGAGTTTCTCGAAGTGGGATGTTCTAACATTTTGATCATTAGTTAAATCATTTCATGGGTAAAATATGTGAACGTTACCAATCAAACATGCTAAGTAAATGAAAATATAAAAGCAATATGAATAGTTCATACCTTGGGAAAAAGGGTCTTGGTACTCATTATAATAGTCATTTGGCTTAGGAATGAGAAGGTTGAATGTTCAAAAGATGTAGTGAAAAAAGGCACATTTATGGGTCCTAACATACCCCCCAACTGAAGACATTGCATGTCCTCATGCAAAACACATTCAAACCTTACTGTGTAACTGAAGTAGATAACTATCTCCTCCAGTGCAAAATTTCTAAGTGCTGGTATTGAAGAATGTTGTGTCAAAAAGGAAAATCTGTTGTGTCAACAATCTGTTTGAGTTTCTTTATTCTTGAGAACAAAAGAAGTTTGAGTTGCTCGAGTAACAACTCATGAAGGAAACAGAGGTTCTTGTATGCAAGCTTCTGGTATACCAGCAACTCATTTATGACGATGAGATCTCCTTTGTTTTACTGATTTTTGTGTAGCAGTAAGTTCATGCTCAGTCTTGACTGAGACAGTTGTTGGTCCCGTAGCGACTGGAACTTTGACTACCTCATATCCTGCCTCACAGTAAATGTTTCCACACTCAAAACACATGAGTTCTTTGTTTCTGTCCATAACATCTTTTGTCAGTGCTAGGATGTCCAAGGTTATCCCATTTGGATTTTTCTATTGAGCAACTACCACCTCTTGTTTCAGGGTTTTTAACACTTCTTTGAGGTTATCATTCTCAGTTATTAGTGCAACGTTCCTAGAATTTTCTGTATTCTTGATATTTTTCTCTATTTGGGCAAATAATTGGGCAAGTGGCACATCCTCAGCATGTTGTGTAGCTGGTTCTTGTGTAACAGTTGTGTCTGTTAGGACTGGTTCTTATGGATCAGTCTCGACATGGGCAGTTGGTTCTTGTGTAACATCTATGTCTGTCAGGATTGGTTCTTGTGGAACAATCTTGACATTGTTAGTTGGTTCTGATATTGCTAGCTCTGGTGGGACAATCTTCTGTGGAGCAGTTGGTTCTGGTGTAACAACTGTATCTGTTAGGACTGGTTCTTGTGGATCAGTCTCGAAATGGACAGTTGGTTCTTGTGGAACCATCCCTGTATCAACCATAGAGGATAGTGGACAAAGAATAGGATTAGCCTTCTCCATATCTTTCCATCCAATTGCAGCTTCGACAAACCTGGTGGACCCGGTTCTTCTCCTGGGTAACATAGAAACGAAAGTAGTGGTTTTCTTCTTCGTTGCCAGAGGAGGAATGGGGTTTTCTTCCTCAACCACACAAGGAGGATATTCTTGTATACTGAGGTCTGTGATGATCTGGACATCGTCAATGGACATAGGATGCACAGAATCATCAGGTGGCACCAATGATTCTACTGCGAATTGGGTACATTCATTTTGAAAGAAGAAGATAGTTTCCTGAAGTTCTGTGCATAAAGTAAAACTTGGTATTCGTACCTCTGTAGAATTATCTATTGCAGCAGCCAGAGGATTCTAATTTTATATTGATCCAATTTGATCAAGGGATCTCTGAGGTTTTCCTTTGAATGGACGTTTCCTTTTCTGCGAAGATGCACAGGTAATGATAGTAAGCACTTGATCGGTTGCAGCAACGATAGGAGGGTTCTATGTGATTGTTGGTGCCACAGCAGAGGAGGTAAGCGGTCTTGATGTTATAGTGGACCGTGCTATCCTTTCTCACTTTTTATGTAATGCAGAGATAGGAGCAGGGGTTTTCTTGTCAGAGGTAGGGGGTAGGATTTCAATAATCGGTGTTGCATCCAAGTGTTGTGACAAATGTTTTGGTCGAGTGGTTGGCTCTTCATCTACTTGTTCGTCCACAGCTATAGGCTGTTGTAATGCAAAGTCATCAAGGCTTGTCTGTCTAGTTCCAGGATGGCTTCAGGTTATACAGTTTCTTTTCTAAGTCGTCTTATAGACAACGACAGTAGGGGTTTGGATTGTTGTTGTAGCTGAGGGCAGAGGCTCTGGAAGAGGTCTATGGGTTGCATTTTCAAGGAATGGTACAATCCTTTTTGTATTTTCAGACTGTGGCTGGTCTGCTGCAGCAGGTAATGGGTTATTGGAAATGACTATACCTATGTGAATTAATAGGCCAATGAGTCTGTGATTAGAAACACAATTCTTGGGGTTCTTGGATTTTTTTACAAAACGAGCCATGTTATGCAATGAATGGAGGAGAAAATAAGGAATGTTTATCAATTTCTGATGTCATAGATGTGATAATAAGATGAAATCAGAAAAATAAACAACTTGGTATCAACCTTCATAGGTAATGTACATTTTAAGAAATTGTTTGACTTTCCCCCATGGCTCTGGTAAGGAATTGACATCTACACCTCTGCCCTTGGTCTGAACTTGCTCAATGTTGACGATGAACCCCTTCTGTGCATCCAGAAGATGTGTTTTTCTGTTAAACCATCGGTCTCCTATTCTTGGCAACCCTGTTACAGAAGCAATCTTTGCTTCTGATACTAGAATCCTTACCCCATTCACCATTGAATACCCTTCGGTAAGATTTTGACTAAATTCCAATACCTTGTTCTCACTAAAATCTTTCAACTTCTTAAAATACGATATCCAGCCGGCCTGAAGAAATATTTGGTAGGCCTCTGGGTGTAGCAGCAAGTTATCCAGAGTTGCGAGTTCATATCTCACAGCTGATCCTCCCATGATGTGGCTTGAGAGTCTAACAGGCACGTAGGAGGAGAAACTATCACCTAAATCAGAGACACAATAAGCTCGAACGTGGTTTGTAGAAAGATAGTTAAAAGAAGTGTGGGTGGAAAGGTGGTGGAGGTGTGTATAAAATTCATAATGAACGACTATATTTA
>ML780063.1:401656-412645 GCA_009831015.1 Picea engelmannii
CAATACACCACAATACACCATGCACAATATATGAGAAATAATCAATAGTTTTTGTTCAAGGGAAGTAATGACTTCCAAAGGTAGCTACAGCTTCCAAATGTAAAGGGAGGGATAAAAATCCAAGAGGAAGATACAATCCTCCAGTATCAAGAGAGATATGAACTCTCTATCCTTTCCCCTTCCTTCCACCCAAGAATATATGAGAGATAATAAAACTTTATTCAATTCTGGTCTGTTTAGAAGACCCGACTTGTACAGCATGCACCGCGCTCAATATTTAACATCTGATTCTGAAACTTTCACACAAGAAACTACAGTCCGTACTCTTTCCAATGGAAGTGGTCCCACTTCATTTGGAGTCTGTATGAAAAAGTTATGACTATTTTACCCGGAACACCTGTTTTTTGACTAGTTTCAGGACTGGTCACAAACCCTATATTCCACAGAGCATATCTCCATAATTATAGCGAATAAAGAGCTTAACTTTTTACCAGAGGTACCTTGATATGTCTTATCACTACCATAGAGATTTCACCATCTTAATAATTCTATAAAAAAAGTTATAGCAAAAATGGTGAGATGACCTGAAAATAACATACCTTAGAACACATCACCAAAAGACTTCATCGTCCCTTGAAATCCGGCCTTCTTTTCCTTCTTCTTCTCTCTGAAATTCGACTTGTATCAAATGAATGTATAATGATGTTTATTTATACCATTTATGTCACTTCCTTTTAATATTAGGGCCGACCTGACACTTTCTTATTTTGTAATTTTTTTCTTTAATTATCTTCAGGGCCTACATGTACAATTCACTTTGTCATCTTCAAAAATTAATTTCTCCTCAACCATGAGGATCCACGTGACGTGCCACATACCACCGGAAAAAGCATGATGTATACTATCCATCCATGGGTGTTGTATCTTCATTTTCCTTCATGTCCAAATAACTTCATCAATCTTCTGGTCCAAAACCCATGACTAGGGTTGACATCAATGACAACAACCAATCTTACAACAATAAGCATGTAGACAAGAGCGATCATTCGAAATCCAATGACATATTTCATATGATTTTGAAATTAAAGTTTTCACGCTTGCAGTCGTGAAAACAAGAACAAACATAAGCATGAAATAATAGTGTCGTTTTTATCAAGGATTGCGACAAAAATCAAGGTTTGCAAACACTGGTGTGGGCAGCTTATAAGGACAGTAGAAAAATGTGAATTGGCTGCCAACACAAGGAAAAGTGGTTGTAGCCACCTTCCGGTTGTAGCCATAGAACATAGGGGGTTGTAGCCTCCTTCTGGTTGTAGCCAGAGAATTGGGGAGTTGGAGCGAGATTTTCTTGCAATATATCGCTCTGCAAGATAATCTTTTCACGTGATACAAGAAAAATCTCTAAGTTCTCTCAAAAATTAATGAAGTATCAATATTTTGTTTTCAAAAATAAACATTATATCACACACAAAAATGATATTTGGTGATACACAATAGATCACACACAAAACATATCTTGTGCGATATGCACTACATCATAGAAAATTCTAGATTTTCCTTAGTCATTTTTATGAATTTCAAGCTTTTGACTGTCACAGAGCCCATATAATTGTCTCTCGGAGATGATTTTGGCCACTTGATATCCAAATAAAATCCACACACCAAACAATACCCATACAAAATCAAAATATGGGATCCTTGACCCCAACTTCTTATGTTAGAAAAAAAATAAAATTTCACCCAAACTTAACATAGATTGAAACTTTGTTATTCTATAGTAGACCTAGGGAGGCCAAACGTTGAAACCATGGCTCTGTTTCCAACTATAACATACAAATTACCAACAAAAATGAAATATATTGGTACCCATTACAAAATAAATTCATTCACCATGATAAAAACACCCATGCATGTAACAAAAGATTTTAAAATTATGAATGCATTCTATTTAACAAACATTGAAAATTAACACTCGGAACAAATATTATATACAATAGTGAAAACCATAAGTAAAATCAGTGATAAGAACACTAATATTTATAATAAAATACACAACTAGTTGTAGATGTAGGACATCCCACCCAACCATGGATTTGCTGCTCCAGTTCTCGTAGTAGCAATTCACCCCCAAGTTGGGGCTATGAATCCAAAATAAATGGTGTCTCCTATGGCTGGATACTATCCACTCACATTCCAATACCTAGTAAAATGTGTAGAAAACTAACTCATATATCCATTATGATTCCCCAACTCTCTTTCCCTATAACACTTTGTTGTTTCTGGAGATTGATTATCTTCCTAATTTAGAGGTCTTGTTTCAACTGTGTTTGAATATCAATCTCTAGTATTTGCATGATTAGCCACACATGTTGTTACATTGTACTAGGAAAAGTGGGGAATGCAACCCCCCCGTCCAAGGGTTTGGGGGAAGGGCCCTAGAGAAAAAAAATTGGGTGGTTGTTTGCGTCTATTTTGGGTGGTTTGGGCGCAAGGTTTTATGGCACATGTTTTTTGTTATCCCTCGAGATGTTCTAGGATGTTATTGGAATGATGATGAGGCACCCCAAGGGGTAAAAAAAAGGGTTATTCCTAAATACATATGTGTAGTAACGTAAATTATAAAATATTTGGAAATTTTCTTTCTCTCTCTTTCTTAAAACTCTAGGACCTAAAACAATCTCAAATCAAAAGGTAAAAAACACTCAACTCCAAGAGGCATATGTCCATGAGTGTTTTAGAAAATTGATATTTAAAGCAAAATGAAATGGTGAATTAGAGAAAAAAAAAAAAACATACAGGGCACTACTGCGAATGAATCATGTATCTTATGGAAAAAGAACAACGTGCTGGGCAATTAAGAATTCAGCTGTTCCAAGAAATGCATCCATATAAGTTAAAATCATACTCCAAATAGTTAAGATCCTCATACATTCAAATACACGGAGGTGCCCTTTGCATATCATTTAAATGCACAAAGAAATGACAAGAAATGTTCATTCATTCAAAGGAAATCACTTATGTTTCATAACTACGCATCATACAGTAACACTGAATATGGTGAATAGTTTGATGTCTAAGATTTTATACATAAGATCTGATACAAGAAATCCAAAATGGGAGAAGATGTTTTACAATAACATAAACACAATAGGAAATGGAATTATAGACTGAAACATAACGTAGGGGATGAATCTCTAGGTTCCATGATGATTTCACCACTTGTATTTGCTTGATATTTATAATCTAACAACTTTAGGTATAAGAGCCCCTTAGATTACCCAAAGTTCCAAACTCAAAAATGAGTTCCTTCATTTTCTTTTATTCCTCATGCTCATCTCCAAAATCGCTTCTTGAAACCATATATTGCTTCTTGTTCTTGAATGGTTCCCCCTGGTAAAAAAATGTTTACTTTTACCTATAGAATTTGGTTATGTTGAGATTGCTTCATAACTAGTTTTCCCGTTACCTTGACTTTTACTTGGGCCAACTCTTGTTGATATTTTTACCTTAGAAAATTGTTTCCCTTATTCCGCTTAACTCGTGTTTGTTGTCTATTCAAAATTCCTCTGCAGAAGCAATATAACTCAATAGTTTTCATATCAATCTTGGTGAGCAATCTAAACCATTTATTTGCAGGTATATGGTTAATACCACATTCACTGAGATATTTTTTTTGGCTGATTTTATACTATGATGATTCCCCCATGTAATTTGGATGTGAATGGATGGGCTATGTAACTCTTCTTGAGAAGTTACCTTTAGATATGGGACCCAACTTCACAAGAACAACTTTAGCTCTAATCCCAATCTTGTTCTTTAAAAATCTTAGTGACCTGGTGAGATTGGAAATCATGGGATTGTTTTTGATGCACTCACGAAATTAAAAATATCGATGGTTAGTGAGATCGACGATCAGGGGATTCTGTTGTAACTCAGAGGCTTGAATCCTCGGTAGCCTAGTGACCTGATGCACTTGAGAGCTCTCAAGTGCACAAACAAAATAAGAAAAGGAATTACAGACTGAAACATTAAGCCTCTGATTCACCTTTACTAGTGCTATATTGGAATTTCATACTATCAATTATCCATCTACGTATCCCCGGTGGAATGTTGAGTTGGCTCCACGTGGGAGACTATCGTGGCAAGGAATACCAGTGATCGGGGACTTGTGATGAATTTTAATTGGATGCTTAAATGTCCTAGTATCTTGGTAACCTGATGGCTAGGTGGGTTGGAGGCCCAGTGAGCCCAGTGGACCAATGCACTAGAAATTAGGGACTTACCTTGATCCTCATGAAGTTTTAAAACATCGGGGTGGCATGGTGCACTTGGAGGCCAAAGAATAGATTTAGAAAATTGATTGTGCACTTCATTAAATCTGGGTTGTCTGATCTGGCTTGCATGAGGGTCCAACATATTTAGTAGTTCTTGGTTCTCAAGCCACAATCATGTGGTAATCTCCTTTGCAAATAAACGTATTCCCTTTCAATTCGTGATAGGCCCTTCTTTGACTTATGATAAGTGGTCGAGTTCTTAAATCTTTACTTAGGCACAAAAGGGCATGGTTGTTTTTCTATTTTCTTCAATCTGTATGGAAGTAACCTAGATTTGGATTATTCAAAGGCTTTGGAAGCTCACCCTCTATTACTAAATTGCTCAATCTTGGCCTTATATCTTTATCAAACCTTTGTATCAATGACATGAACAAATATGGTACTAAAATAAGCTCCAATAGGGGAAAAATACCCCTGTGATCTGCTGAGAACTGTAGACCAAGTTCTTTCCTCTCTTGGGTTATGGAGTCTTCCACCAAATGATACATATTCCTCATACCTGAAAATTGATCTAATATGTAAAAAAAATTCTCAACAACTTTTAACGTTAGAACCATGTCTACTTGCTCAAATAAAAAATGGTGAATGAAGTAATTAAAACAATCTCTACAAGATGAAAACACATGCTTGAATACAAGCTTATTTATGTACATAAAAATCCTACTATGATCATCCCATCCACTTTGATCAAGTGAAAATATGCTTCCAGTGATACCAGAAAAGCTCCCTACTACTTGGTTGATGTCCTTGTATTCACTTTTTCAAAATGAGGACAAACAAAAGTGGAAACTATAACATCATATGATTATGAAGTTCATTCTTATGATATGAAAATATTAGCTTCATATAACCTAAGTCATTTGAGAAATTGGATAATTTAGACTCCAACCAAAATGGAAATGGATCATGAAAAATATGAGAGATAACAAATGGAACTACAAAAATCAAGGTTCCTCCTTCATGATTGGGTTGACTGAACTACTGCAGAATACTCTTTGATTTCTCTATTTGTTATTCTAATGAATAAAATGGAGGAAGAATAATAATTTTGGGATATTTTAAAACTTCAAATGGTTCTCGTTGACTATTTTCAAGCTCTATATCTTTAAGAACAAATGAAATAAATATATCTATCTGAAATTCTTCATCAAATCCCTCATAGTTATCATGAACTGGTGCACTAATAACATTTTCTGAAGATTTTATTTTAGACATATGTTCCTCCATACCTAGCTATGATTCTGTGTCATAACAGTCATATATGGATTTGTTTATGTTTGAAAATTTTGTGAATGATGATATAGAACTCTGCATATCTTCTATATTGTTACCTTAAAAAAGATTTACACTATTTTCAACAATACAATCTTGATTTTGATCAATAGGTGTGAAAGAAAGGGTTGTCTCTTCTATAAAATATTCATGAGCATATCCATAACTAACATCCTTTTCAAACTCAATTTCAGAAAATTTTGTCTCCTCCTTACTACTGTAGAAACAATATTTTCGATGTTCTATAACCGACTCAAGTTCTTCATTACAACAATGTTCAAAAAGAAACTGAGAATATGAAAATTCAAAAATATTCTCTTGATCTTGTGGGAAATGTAAAAATTCATCAAGACATACCATATTTCTTGAAACAACAGAAGGTACTCGTAACTCATGACCATCCTTAGAAGAACAAATCTCCACCTGAATAGAGTTTTGGATAGTATCTTACAAAACATAAAGAAATATTCTATCCTCTGGTAGATTCTCTGAATCATTTGTGTAACCACCTCCTAGTGATACTTCTTAATTTGAATACGCAAGATTATATATTTTATTTCCACTGTTATAGTAAGTTTCCCTTTCAAAATCTTGTTCAAATTCATCATCAATAAATTCCTTTTTGTCTTCACTACTACAGGAAGAACCTTATATATCCTCTATAACTGGTTTAAATCCTTCAATGTAGCCATTTTCAAAAATAAGTTCAATGGGATATGTCCTTTTCTAACTAGAATGAAATAGTGTATGAAAATCCTTCAGTGAAGTTATATAATAGCAGGTAAATATATGTACAGTTGTCGAGCATATCCTTCTAAATAGATCATAAACATTTTCATGAGGATATCTTCATGAAAAATACTAAATTGATACATACATAAGTGGAATTATGTTAAATGTTGGGCCAAATTATCATCATAATCTTCTTTGAATCTAAGAAGACAGTTTCCCTAGACTTCCATACCGAGCATAGGATTAGGAAAGATAGGTATATTTGAAAAATAAAATTGAGAAAATCTTGCAACTATCATAGCAAAAATTGAACTCACTATTACAACACAGTGGAGTATCCTATGGGGTCACGGTGGAAAGAGGAGTAACAATATTTTCTAAGAAAATTTGAAGGGAAGAACCTACTTCTAGAAAAAATTCTAAGGGAGAAATCAGGAGAACTATAAAAATTTTTGGGAGAAACTTTGAAGAATATGAATCTACAGGTATATCAATTAGATATATAGATTCAACACTTTGATGAACAACATAAGTATATGTTTCTATATAAGAATTATCTGAAGAAGAAGAGATTTGAAATTTTCTTGTATTCCTCCTAGTCACAATATTTTATGGATGAAAGTATACTGGAATTTCATCAGGATCAAAGTTACTTCTAGTGTATCTTCTATTAGATGCAAGGTTTTCCTATTGTGGAGTTTCCAAGTGAAATTTTAATAGCCATATGTATGAAGCTTACTCACAATCAAGGATCAAAATTTACAATGTCGTATCCTAGGGAAAAATATATTCAAAATTCATCCCCGAAAACAATGTCATTTTGAATGTTATCCCTTGAGATGTTCCAGGTTATTATTGGAACAATGTCAAGGCACCCCATGGACTAAAAAACAGGGTGATTCTTAAAGCCATATGTGCAGAAAGGTAAATTATGAAAGAGTTGGTAAGTTTCTCTCTCTCTCTCTCTCTTAAAACTTTAGGACCTCAAACAATATCAGATCAAATGATAAAAACCATCAACCCCAAGAGACATATGTCCATGAGTTTTTCAAACAATCAATATTTAAAGGAAAATGGAATGGTGAATTAGAATAAAAACAAGATAAACATACATGGCACTACTAAGAATGAATCAAGTAGCTTATGAAAAAATAATAGTGCACCAAGCAATTATGAATTCAATAGCTCTAAAAAATGCATCCAAATCAATGAAAAACATGCTCCAAATATTTGACATCATCAGGCATTCAAATACATGGAGGTACACTCTGCATATTATTTAAATGCACAAAGAAATGACAATAAATGGACATTAATTCATAGGAAATCACTTATGTGTCATAATTATGCATCAGACAATAACACTGAATATGGTGAATATTCTGTGTCCTAAGCCTTTATAAATAAAATATGATACAAGAAAGCCAAAATGGGAGAAGATTCTTTACAATAAAACACAATAAGAAATGGAATTACAAACTGAAACATAACACAAGGGATGAATCTCTAGGTGTCGTGATGCTTTCACCATATGTCTATGCTTGAGGTTTTTAATCTAAAATATCCAGGTATAAGAGCCTCTTAAATTCCCCAAATTTCCAACCTCAACAATGAGTGCCTTCATTTTCTTTCATTACTAACGCTCATTTCCAAAATTTATTCTTGAAATTGTTTACTGCTTCTTGTTTATTTAATGCTTTCCCCCTGGTAAATATTTGTTTACTTTACTTGTAAAATTTATGTTATGTTGAGATCCCTTCATAATTTATTTTCCTGTCACCTTCATTTTTACTCGGGATAGCTCTTGCTGATATTTATACCTTAGAAAACCACTACCCCTCTTTCACTTAAATCTTGTGTTTTCTCGTAGTCTGGAATCCTCTACAGAAGCGACAAAACATAGTATCCATTGGATTGATATCAATGAGAAATCTCTACCATTGATTTGTAGGGATATGGTTAATCCCACATTCACCACAAGATCATTTTTGGATTATTTTATATTTTGAAGACAACCCCATGTAATTTGAATGTAAATGGGAGGGCTACGAAACTCTATGCGAGGAGTTACCTTTTAGATATGAGACCTGTCTTCACCAAACAAGATGTAACTCTGATTGCAAACTCAATATTTATAAATATCAATGGCCCAGTCTGATCGATGATTGGGGAATCGTTCTTGATGCACTCGTGAGCTTAAAAATATTGGTGGCCCAATGATATCGATGACCGGGGGATTGTGTTGTAACATACAGGCTTAAATCCCCGGTGTCATGGTTACCCAATGCACTTGAGAGATAAATAAAACTTGGAACATCGATCTAGAGCCCGATCCTATGTGATTCATTGATCTAAGCTCAACCAAAAATGGAAATCCCTCTAAGTTATAAAAACATCATTGTTGACGTCATCCCAATCCACGTGTCAACCTTTGATTCACTATGATGGATGTTTTACTAGCATGCCACATTGTTGTTAGCCTTTCCATGTATCCATGGTGGAATTATGAGTCAACTACACATGGGAGGCTAATGTAGACAGTGGATCGAAAGAAATATGGGAAGTTCTTTGTTGCATTTGACTCCCGATGGCTTGGTATCCCAATGAGCCCAATGGTTTGGTAGGCCCTGCACATGATGAAGTGGCCACCATATTGGGAACAAACATGGGGGAGATGATTTGATTTTATTCCAGTGGCTTGGTGGGACCACTGATTAGGAACATGTGTTGAGACTTCGCGAAGGCTTAACCTCCTCGTAGACCAGTGGGTCAATATATGATCTTTCAATGTTTAATCTAGATCATCAATCTCAGTGCCTAATCAGATACAGATTGTCGATATGTGCTCAACCAAAATAAAAATCCATTAAGTTACAACAATTTCATTTTTGATGTCATCCTAGTCCCATGGACACATGGTAAGCTTACAATGGTTGATGTTTGCATTGATGTGGCATGGGAGTAGACTACATGTTGTTAGGTATGTTGTGTTGTTTTGTGTCTCTAGTGGGTCCCACAAATGTTGACATGACCACTAGATTGAGAGTAGTGTGGATAAGAGTTTCAATTGAATTCTAGTGGCCCGATGATATCGACGATTGGGGAATTTGCGGGATTAAAACATCATGGTGACATAGTGGGTCGGTATGCTTTAGGACTGAAAATCAGATCTGGACTGTTGATTTGGAACCGATCAAAATTGATTCATTGATCTTCCTTGATCAAATATGCATTAACAAAACTAGCTAAGGGTAGGAAAACATCATATTTGACGTCATCTTCGTTCAATGGACATGTGGTGGATTTTTATTGGTCCTTGTTGGTGTTGATGTGGCATGGGAACAAACCCCATGTCATCATTTTTTATGTGTTGTTATGTGTCACAAGTGGGCCCTTCTTGTCCACATGGTGGCCTCTAATTCTCTTTGACGGGTTCTTTTTTGGGATTCCAGATTGTCACCAATCCATTTTCATATCTTCACTGGAATGTTGAGTTGGCTCCATGTGGGAGAGTATCATGGAAAGGATTATCAGTGATTGGGGATTTGTGATATGTTTTACTTGTATGCTTAAATGTGTCGATGGCTCAGTGGGATAGTTTCCTAGTGCACCAGTAATTGGGGAATTATTTTGATCTTCATGAAGGTTTAAAATGTCTCGGTGGCCCTGTGCACTTGGGGGCCGAACACGGGGGCTTCACCTTGTTGACTAATATCTTATTAAGTTCATTCATAAAGGGAGTTTCTAAATTGTGAAAAATAAAGTCAATATATTATGGGTATTNGTGGGGTCTTAGGGGGTTTATAGATATTAGGGGGTATAAAAGGGGTATCTAGTACAAATAGGGGTTTCTTTTAATGGAAATATGTATTCGGAGGGGGGTTCAACAAAAATATTTTTGCAGGTATTTATCAATATCTAGTGAAATTAGGGGTATTCTTTAATATCCCATGTACGAAGGCAATATGTCACTCAGTCACTAAGTGAATACCCCATGGGGTTGAAGACCAGATGTGGACAGTTGATCTTGCACTCGGTTAAATCTGGACCATCTGATCTAGCTCACATAGTGGTCCAACGTATTTGCTAGTGTTTGGTTCTCAGGACACATTCTTGTGGTAAGCTCCTTAGCGAATAAAATTATTCCCTTTCGAGTCATGATAGGCCTATATTTGACTTCTGATAATCTCTCAAGTGATTAAATTTACCTTAGGCATAAAATGGCATGGTTTTTTTGTTATTGTTGGATTACTGAGAGGGGGAGTGAATCAGTAATAGTGTAATTAGAGTTCTTTTTCTTCAAATGTTATATCAATGTAGAATTCTTATCCAATAATGAGCAGTAAGAAATAAACAATCACACACATACACAGTACACCAGTGTTTTACGTGGAAACCCAAATCGGGAGAAAACCACAGAATGCTTTTTCTTATATGTCCTTAAGAATTACATTCATTGGAAGCACCAAATTCCTTTGTTTTCCATATGCAACTGGAAGGAGGCTCCAACCCCCTAGTTTCTCAGGCTACAACATAAGGGAAGCTCCAACTCCCCAATTCTTTGGCTACAACCAGAAGGAGGCTACAACCCCCAATGTTCTCCGACTACAATCGGAAGGTGGCTACAACCACCTGTCCTTGCCCCGTCCTG
>ML780063.1:415390-426821 GCA_009831015.1 Picea engelmannii
TCTGCATGTCTTTTGCAAATTTTTGGCTTAACCTATCATCATCACTACCAAAAATAATATCATCAACATAAACTTCAATTAATAAAATATTACCTTGACTTACCTTGATGTAGAGGTTGTTGTTTGCACTTCCTTTTCTGAACGCTGCCTGCTGTAGATACTTATCCAGTTTGGGGTACCATGCTCTAGGAGCCTATTTTAGACCATAAAAGGCCTTCTTTAATTTACACACCAAGTCTGTGTTGTCTGACAACTGAAATCCTTCTGGTTGTTCAATGTAGACTTCTTCTTCAAGGTCCCCATTCAGAAAAGATGATTTTACGTCCATCTGATATACTTTAACATTTTTGGAGCATGCATAAGCTAAAAGAAAATGGATGGCTTCCATTCAAGCAACTAGGGAAAATGTCTCTTCAAAGTCGATTCCTTCAATCTGTGCATATCCTTTACATACCAATCTAGCTTTGTTCCTTGTAACCTATCCATCTTCATTCAATTTATTCCTAAAAACCCCATTTGTGCCGATCACATTCTTATTCTTTGGTCTTGGAACCAATTCCCAAGTGTCAGTTTTCTCTATTTGATCCAATTCTTCATCCATGGCCTTATTCCAAAATTCATCCTTGCTGGCTTCTTCAAAACAGTTTGGTTCAATTGTAGATAAGAGTGCTAGGTGTGTTTGTTCTAATGAATGGATTTTTCTTCTAGTCTCAACTCCTCCATCTTTGTTTCCAATAATCTGATCTGAAGGATGATTCTTCTGTACTTCTTTGCTAGGTGTCTTTGGAGATATTTGTTGAACTTGCTCTTCTACTTCTATTGGATTCTCTTCATCTTCCTCTTCTTTTTCTTTTTCATATTCTTCTTCAAAAATTTGTTTCATTGATTTGTTTTCTTCTTCCTTTGATTATGGTCTGCTTGTTTCATCAATTGTTAAATTGATGCTTTCCACAACTTTTTTTAATATTAGATTGTAACACTTGTATTCTTTCCTTGTACTTGAGTAAACAACAAGTATTCCTTTGTCCAAATGAGAGTCAAACTTTCCCATTCTTCCATCTTCTCTTTTGATGTATCATTTTCTTCCAAAAACTCTGAAGTGCTTCACATTTGTTGGTCTTCCTTTCTATCACACACCCACTACGACAACCTAGATTTTTCATTCTTTTTCTTTGAGGGACAGAATCCTTGAGACTTCTATGGGGCCTAGCACAGACCCTCCCTTCCCTTATCCTCCTCCAACCGACCACAACCTGGCCTTAGCGCAAGCGAATTTCACCACTCGCGAGTTGGGAATCAAGACTCTCGACTCCCTTTTCTCCAAAGGTCGATACCCGAGATATGATACGAGTATGGCTTCTTCCTCACTAGCACCTGCTACATGTAACCGTAGGCTAGGCTAAATGCTAGCACTACTCACAACTCATGACTTCTCTAGTTGAAGTGTTGAGCCCTCATACTCCTCCTTTGCGAATCTCCGAGAAGTGAGAGGTCAATGTTGCGTGGACTCTACCAAGTGATGCGTACACGCCACTTGTCTCCTCCGCTGTACTCTTTTTACGAGCTATGTCACTGCCACCCATCGCACGAGATCTTGGCTCTCAACGTTTTGTGACCTTAACGATCAAGGTGCAACTTCTTCATCCTGCGAAACCCCAAGCCACGATAAGTCAACAATGGGTTGACTCTTTCCCAGGCGACAAGTGTCCATCGTCGGTCACCCGCTTCCACCTTCCTCTAGGCGCTTGTTGTCATGCCACCTGTCAACCACGCGGTCCCCACTCATGGATGGGCCACATGTTTGCACGAGCCCTCAATGCTCGACACTTCTCTACTTCTACAGTCGAAAAGAAACTCTCTCAAGTTCCGAACCCCCGATAGGCAATAACCACGAAAGTTCTAATCCCATGGTTCTCCCGTGGCCTAGATCCAATGATCACGATCACGTCATGATCTCGTGAATCATGAGTTCATGTAGCTGTACCCTTGACCACTCCAAGTCACGAGTCAGTGAAATGCTACTCTCCTGCCTATATAAAGGCTAAGATTGACGGTCAATAGGGCTCCGTCAGATCCTTGGATCTACGGTCCTGGATCCCATCGCTACTTGCGAAGGATGAAAGGGTCAAGGTGTTAACGCATGCACTCCTTCTCTAGATCCATCGGTATTGACAGATTTGGGGTATTCCTGAAAGGATTCTAACTGTTCATCTACCAAATGATAGGGTATTCTCTCTTTCTATAATTGGGCTCGCTATCCCTTCTAAGCTTGAATCACGAAATTCAACTTCTCGAGGCTTCAAACTCCCACGACTCTGAGACCTTAGAGAGCTACCCTTCCTTGCATAAGGTTTCCAGACCCGGATCACATGAAACTTCATATGGTTCTTGGGCAATCATCCCTAATCTTAGTCGAGTCTCTGGGTAAAAGTTCGGCACGGTTCCAAGGTTTATGGGGTAATCCCCGGGGAAGAGTACTCTCGAGGAGCCTTCCCCGAACATTACGAGAGTCAAGAAAACAAGACGATTCTCAGTGGAGCGAACTCATGCCCCAAACTTAATCCTTTGTACATAAACTGACTATGCCATGTAAGTATACACATGCATCCATTATTTCCAGTCTAAAACACCAGGCAATCATTCTACACAGAAATTTTTATGGGCATATAAACATAAGCATGCATTCATGATATTCAGTTCGAAATACAAGGTATAAAACACTTATGAGATCTACCAAGTGTGATGCAACTGCTGAGAGGGGTGCTTGTTTCCACCCAGCCGTAGGCTCAGTGACTCCAAATGGATTTACCACTAGCTACCCCCGAGCTAGACCACGATGCTTTGAGGTTCAGTCTCCTACTTCCAGCTCAACGAAAGTCAAGGATGAAGGTTACTCTCCTTCTCCTGATACAGAAAAATAATCCAAGATGAAGGTTACTCTCCTTCTCCTAATAATCATAACTCCCTGCGTTTCCAGGGTTTTCTCCAGTTCTCCTCTGTAATCCCTGTCGCGCGCGCTCTTCTCCCTTCCTTACCACATTTTTTCTCTTGCTAATTTTTTTTTGCAAGGTTGCATGTGGCACGAATTTCGTCATCCGTGGTTAGGTTTGAGGGATGTTATGGATGGGCGGTTCACCCCATCCCCTCATTAACTCTTGAGGAGCCTCCCCACCTACCAATCTGATGGGAAATCCATTCCAGGATCAGAGAGTTGATTTGGTTTTTGAGCAAGTATAAACCAGTATGGTACTGGCTCGGTGGAAGTTAACACAACCATTCCAAGTCCCTTCCACCACCTCTCATTAGCCATCATGGTCTCTTTTAGCACATCCCCCTCTCAGCAGTCATGCAACACCTATTCATAACATAATTTACATTCATCGACCTTTTATGCAAAGGTCTGTCAAATCAAACATTCACATCTTTGAGTTTGCCATAGTTCTTGGCCAATATAGTTATTTTTACAGACTAGGGGAAATAGGGTGTTACAATTCCCTCCCCCATAAAGGAACATTGTCCTTGATGTTCTATCTATCAATATGACATGAATGTATAGAAGTAAGCAAAATCAGATATGCATGTTTCATGGCATCTTCCATTTCCCTCGTAGCCTCATCTGGGCCAAAATGTTTCTACTGCACCTTGACCTGTGCAATGGTTCAGTTCCTAAGTGGGGTTTCCTTTCTATCCAGTATGCATTGAGGTTCTGGCAGGAATTCTCCCTCCGGTTCCACCTGGATCATAGACCAGTAAATTATATGATTATAATCATGTACATATTTCTTCAATAATGAAACATGGAAAACATTATGTGCTTTTACTGTGGGAGGAAGTGCTAGCCTATAGGCTGCATGTCCCACTCTATCTAGAGCTTCAAATGGTCCGCAATATTGAGGTGCCAACCTTGCACAAGCTCCCATACTCAGGGAACTCTTCTTGGGCCTAACTCTAAGATATACATGGTCTCCCATCTTGAATTCTCTTGGAGTTCTTTTTCGGTCGGCGTAACTTTTCTTTCTGTTCTGAGCGAACTTTAGATTTTGTTTTATCTGAGTTACTTGTTGTTCCATTTCTTTCAACATGTTGGGTCCAATAGTAAATATGTTCATGGGATTACTCCAACTGACTGGAGTGTTGCACGGTCTACCATAAAGGACTTCGAAAGGGCTCATCTTCAGGGATTCTTGGTAGCCATTGTTGTAGGCGAATTCCACCAGTGGCAGGTAATCTTCCCACTTTTTGGGTTGATGCATTACATGCATCCTTAGCATGTCTTCTAATATTTGGTTCACTCTTTCCGTCTGTCCATTGGTTTGAGGATGATACACTGTGTTAAACAGTAATTTGGTCTCCAGACCAACCATCAAGGATTTCCAAAAGTTGGAAGTAAATTTCGTGTCTCTGTTAGACACAATCTCTTTAGGCATACCATGTAGTCTGAATATCTCCTTCATGAATATGTTGGCGACATCTATTGCCTTGCAATTGGACTTGACAGGGATAAAATGAGCGGACTTGCTCAGTTTATCCACCACTACCATGATGGCGTCATTTTGTTTAGTAGATGTTGGTAATCCTATGATGAAATCTATGGAGATGGTTTCCCATTTTCATTCTGGGATTGGTATAGGTTGTAATAATCCTGCTGGGTGTCAGTGTTCTGCTTTAACCTGTTGGCATTCTATGCATTTGGCTAAGTACTCAGCTATGTATTTCTTCAATCTAGGCCAACAGAATTGTTTCCTGGTGGTTGTGATCATCTTATGGTATCCTGGATGACCAATATATTGTCTTTCATGTAGTTCATCCATTATGAACCTCTTCAAGTCATCACAATCTGGAATATACAATCTATTTTTGTAAGTTATCAGACCTCCATCTATCATCCAATAGCCTTCATACTTTATCCCTATGGGTTGTTGCTCCAGGTACGAGGTCACGGTCTGGAAGAATGTGTCTATTTCTTGTGCATTCCTGACTCTTTCCTTGATATTCATCTCGCAGGTTCTCACCACTGTCAGGTGAATTGTTTTCATACTTTTTCTAAGGGCATTGGCCACCTTATTTTCCTTTCCCTTGATATATTTGATTTCGAAATCAAACTCACTAAGAAGGGCCATCCACCTAGCTTGTCTAGCATTGAGTTTTGGTTGGTCAAATAGATATCGCAATCCACAGTGGTCTGTCATAAGTACAAATTTCCTTCCTAGGAGGTAATGCCTCCACATTTTTAAGGCGTGCACTATGGCGGCTAGCTCTAGATCATGGGTCACATAGTTGACTTCGTGCTCATTCAATTTTTGGGATTCATAGCAGACTACACTTCCTCCTTGCATAAATACTCCTCCAAGCCCTTCCTTACAGGCATCTATGCACATGAGGAAGTCATTTTTGGGATCAATGATCTTCAGCATGGTTGCATGGGTCAGTAGATGTTTTAGGGATTGAAATCTTTCTTCTCATTCTCATGTCCACGTGAATTTAGTTCCTTTCTTCTAGAGGGCAGTGATTGGACAACCAATCTTAGAGAATCCTTTTATAAATCTCCTATAGTATCCTTCTAAGCCCATAAAGGATCTGATATATGAAACGTCCTTTGGGGTAGGCCATTCCATGATAGACCTGATCTTGTTAGGGTCTACTGCTACTCCTTCTTTAGATATGACATGGCCCAAGTAATGTATTTTCTTCTCGAAAAAGTCGCACTTGCTAAATTTGGCATAGAGCTGATGTTCTCTTAGCACTTGAAGCACAAGTCTAAGATGTTCCTCATGTTCCTCTCTATTCTTGGAGTAAATTAATATATCGTCAATAAAAACCAGTACAAATTTTTCTAGGAATTTGCTGAGAACATTGTTCATCAAGCACATAAAAGTTGCAGGGGCATTGGTTAATCCAAATGGTACTACCACAAACTCATAGTGACCATATCTTGTCTTGAAGGCAGTTTTGTGGATGTCTTCACCCTTGATTCAGACTTGATGGTATCCAGATCTCAAGTCAATCTTTGAGAAGATGGAAGCAGCTCCCAATTGATCGAATAGGTCATCGATCCTGGGTAAGGGGTACTTGTTCTTTATGGTTACCTTATTTAGTTGTCTATAATCTATGCATAGTTGAAGGGTACCATATTTCTTCTTTACAAACAGAACTGGTGCTCCCCATGGAGACACGCTAGGCTGGATATAGCCTCTATCCATCATTTCTTTTAGTTTTAATTTAATCTCAACTAGCTCGGGTGTGCTCATCCTGTAGGGTGTCCTAGACACTGGCACCACTCTTGGCGCAAGTTCTATCAAGAAGTCAATGTCCCTTCTTAGAGGTAGACCCGGTACCTCTTTTGGAAATACATCTCTATATTCTCTTAGTGTGGGGTGGTCTTCGAGGCTTGGTTTGTCATCTTCAACTGATTCCAACACCTGTATCGCATAAAGTGGACATCCCTTTCTGCAATACTTTCTCATTTGTAGGGCTAATATTTGTCTCACCGAGACAGGTTTTTGGATCCCTCAAAGGGTTATCCTTCTTCCTTCTTCACCTACAAATTCTAAGGTTTTATGGTAACAGTCCAGTCTGGATTTATATGTGGCTAGCCAATCCATACCAATCAACAGGTCATATGACCCTAGGGGTAGTATGTTAAGGGTTGTTTGGGTGGGGAATTCACCCATTGTGAATTGGAAAGCTGGTATGACCTCTGCTACCTTTCTTTTGGTACCAGTGGATAACTGTACCAACCATGGCTTGGCATGTTTATGTGGCTATAATTTACACTTGTCAACAGCCTTAGGGGCTATATAACTCAAATTTGAACCAGGATCAATTAGAATAGACACTAGATGGTTGGTGATCATACCTTCCATCTCCACCACTGAAGCTTGGTGGTCAACTTGTTTATTATCCAAGGCTGCATAAATTTGTGGCACACTCCTGGCCATGTCATTGATGGTGGTAGCTTCATGAACATTGTAAATTCTCCAACTGTTCTGTTGTCGGTGAGGGAAATCCCTCAGTAGATGTTCTTCTCCATAACCCCAACATTTCAAGGGTTCTCTCTTTGGGTTATCAATATTTCCTGGGGTAGATCCAGAAGGTTTATTTCCACTCTGGGAGGGGAAATTATGCTGATGTACACTTCGGGTTGGGAAGCTCATCCTTGGGTCCTTTTCATAGTTTTTAAATCTTGGGGATTTAAACCCCTTTTTCTGGAATCCAAAACTATTCTTTTGCTTCCAGTTTTCGCGAGGTTCTGTCTGATGCCCAAGCTGTTCATAACAATATCTTTCCTTTCAGATAGTGTCTTCTAGGGTCTTTGTCTCGTCAAACTCAATCCTGTTCTGATAGTCCTTAGGTAGTCCACTGATGAATCGTTGCACCTTTTCTTTTTCTTCTTTTATATAGGGTACATACCTCAGTAACTCGAGGAATCTGCTGACATATTCCTCTATGGTGAGTTTCCCTAGCTTGAGTTCATAGAATTCTTTAGTCTTTTCGTCGAAATACTTTTTCGACAGATACTTCTTTCTGAAGTATTTCTCAAACCGTTCCCAAGATAGGTCCTCTTCGTGAATCCCTTTTACATTGTTAAGGTCTTCCCACAAAATGGAAGCCTTTCCATTCAAGTTGAAAGTGCATACTCGGGCCTTCAAGTTTTTTGAGAAGTCATGGACTTTGAAATACTTCTTTAGTCCAAGAAGCCAGGCCTTCGCTTCCTCCCCCTTCTTTATTTCACCGTCGAAAGAGGGTGGTTTGGCCTTCTTGAATTCTTCGAGATTATGACTTTTGGAATGCTTTCGCTTCTTCCATTTCCTTCGAGAATAAGAACTAGTTCTACTACTAGAAGATCCCTCCGAGTCGCCAGTCTCCTTTCCAGAGGAATCATTTGACGCTTGTCCCTTATCTCTAGGGTGGATCTTTCTTGAGGTTCTCTTCCTAGTGTGGCCACTTAAAAGACCACATTTCTGTATCTCAGGTGGACTTCGACTTTTCTTTGTCTATCGTCGGTCCGCGTGACTGGTGTCAGGTCCATGCTGCAATTGTCTTTGTATGTCGGATAAAGTCTGCAGCAAGACTATATTAATTTCTGTTTGCTTCTCTTTCTCTTTTATCAACCTCTCGTTGTCAGCCTTGCAGCTCTGTAGCTCGACCATGAGGCTCCCCACAGTCTCAGCTAGATCTGGAGGGGTCTCTACCGCTCTCCTTTCGTCAGACTCTTCATCTCTATTGTGGGAGCCATCCCCCACTTCGTGGTGAATCACCATTCTATGTGTTTGTAGTTTCCCGCGGTTGATCATCCGCTCGTTGTGCAAGAAAAAAACTTGTTGTTAGTCAACATTATATTCATTCACAATCAACGCATAATTCATATTTTTCAAATGCATACACACAATAGGAATTTTCATTCTTAACTTCGGCTTTTGATAAGGGGGGTTAGGATAGAGAGTTACTCCTTTTAATAGTACTTCAGATGGAGTTTCTGTGCAACGCGTTCATCATCCCAAGCAGGCCAAGTGTTGTAACCATGCTCTGATACCAATTTGTCACACAACCACTACAACAACCTAGATTTTTCATCCTTTTTCTTCGAGGGACAAAATCCCCGAGACTTCTATGGGGACTAGTGCAGACCCTCCCTTCCCTTATCCTCCTCCAAATGACCACAACCTAGCCTTAGGGCAAGCGCCTTTCACCACTCGTGAGTTGGGAATCAAGACTCTCGACTCCCTTTTCTCCAAACGTTGATACTCGAGATATGATACGGGTATGGCTCCTTCCTCAGTAGTACCTGCTACATGTAACCGTAGGCTAGGCTAAATGCTAGCACTACTCGCAAGTCACGACTTCTCTAGTTGGAGTGTTGAGCCCTCATACTCCTCCTTTGCGAATCCCTGAGATGCGAGAGGTCAATGTTGCGTGGACTCTACCAAGCGATGCGTACACGCCACTTGTCTCCTCCACTATACTCTGTTTAAAAGTCGTGTCGCTATCTCCCGTCGCACGAGATCTAGGCTCTCGATGTTTCGTGACCTTAACGATCAAGGTGCAACTTCTTCATCCTGCAAAACCCCGAGCCAAGATAAGTCAACAATGGGTTGACTCTTTCCTAGGTGACAAGTGTCCACCACCGGTCACCCGCTTCCACCTTCCTCTGGGCGTTTGTTATCACGCCACCTGTGAACTACGTGGTCCCCACTCATGGATGGGCCATGTGTTTGCATGATCCCTCAGTGCTCGGCACTTCACTACTTCTACAGTAAAAAAGAAACTCTCTCAAGTTTCGAACCCCCGATAGGCGATAACCACGAAAGTTCTGATCCCACGGTTCTCCCGTGGCCTGGATCCAACGGTCACGATCACATCATGATCTCATGAATTGTGAGTTCAAGTAGCCCTACCCTTGACCACTCCAAGTCGTGAATCAGTAAAATGCTACTCTTCTGCCTATACAAAGGCTAAGATCGACGGTCAATAGGGCTCCGTCAGAGCCTTGGATCTACGGTCTTGGATCCCATTGCTACTTATGAAGGATGAAAGGGTCAAGGTGTTAATGCCTACACTCCTTCTCTAGATCCATCGGTCTCAACATATCTACGGTATTCCTGAAAGGATTCAAACCTTTCGTCTACCAAATGATAGGGTATTTTCTCTTTCTATAATTGGGATCACTATCCCTTCTAAGCTTGAATCACGAAATTCAACTTCTCGGGGCTTCAAACTCCCACAACTCCGAGACCTTAGAGAGCTACCCTTCCTTGCATAAGGTTTCCAGACCCGGATCACATGAACCTTCAGACAGTTCTTGGGTAATCGTCCCTAATCTTAGTTGAGTCTCTGGGTAAAAGTTCGACACAGTTCCAAGGTTTATGGGGTAATCCCCGAGGAAGAGTACTCTCAAGGAGCCTTCCCAGAACATTACGAGAGTCAAGCAAACAAGACGATTCTCAGTGGAGAAAACTCATGCCCCAAACTTAATCCTTTGTATAGAAACTGACTATGGCATGTAAGTATACACATGCATCCATTATTTTCCGTCTAAAACACCAGTCAATCATTCTACACAAAAATTATTATGGGCATATAAACATAAGCATGCATTCATGATATTCAATTCAAAATACAAGGTATAAAAAACTTATTAGATCTACCAGGCATGATGCAAATGTTGAGAGGGGTGCTCGTTTCCACCCAACTGTAGACTCAGTGACTCCAAACGGATTTACCACTAGCCACCCCCAAGCTAGACCATGATGCTTTGAGGTTCAGTCTCCTACTTCCATCTCAACGGAAGTCAAGGACAAAGGTTACTCTCCTTCTCCTGATACTGAAAAATAATCCAGGATGAAGGTTACTCTCCTTCTCCTGATACCCAGAACTCCCTGTGATTCCAAGGTTTTCTCTAGTTCTCCTCTGCAATCCCCATCGCGCACGCTCTTCTCCCTTCCTTACCACATTTCCTCTCTTGCCAATTTTTTTCTGCAAGGTTGCGTGTGGCACGAATTTCACCGTTCGTGGTCAGGTCTAAGTGCTGTTACGGATGGGAGGTTCACTCCATCTCCTCATTAACTCTTGAGGATCCTCCCCACCTACCAATCTGACAGGAAATCCATTCCAGGATCAGAGAGCTGCTTTGGTTTTTGAGCAAGTATAAACCAGTACAGTACTGGCTCGGTGGAAGTTAACGAAAACATTCCATGTCCCTTCCACCACCTCTCATTAGCCATCGTGGTCTCTTTTAGCACATCCCCCTCCCAGCAGTCATGCAACACCTATTCATAACATAATTTACATTCATCGACCTTTTATGCAAAGGTCCGTCAAATCAAACATTCACGTCTTTGAGTTTGCCATAGTTCTTTGCCAATATAGTTATTTTTACAGACTAGGGGAAACAAGGTGTTACACTTTCCATAGCTCATAGGGAGTTTTATCAGTGTTTTTTATGAGCATTACTCTATTTTGAATGTGAATTGTTATATGCACTGCCCGTGTCCAAAAAATATCTGTCAACTTTGAATCCATTATCATTGTTCGATCCATTTCTTGTACTGTCCTGTTCTTTCTTTCAACAACTCCATTATGTTGAGGTGTCCTAGCGACGGACAATTTCCTTTTTATTCCATGATTGTTGCAGTAGTCCATAAATTCCTTTGAGGTGAATTCTCCTCCATTATCTAATCTTAAGAATTTGATTCTTGAATCCATCTCATTTTCAACCATTTCCTTGTAGATCTTGAAATTTTCAAAAGCTTTTGATTTTTTCTTGAGAAATCAAATTGCAGTCATTCTTATATAATCATCAACTAATAACATAAAGTATCTCTCACCTTTTAAGCCTTTTGTTGTAGTTGGTCCAACTAGATCAGTATGCACAATTTCCAGTGGTTTTTTTGTTGAATATTCCTTTGATTTGAACCTGGTCTTTGTTTGCTTT
>ML780063.1:430541-447972 GCA_009831015.1 Picea engelmannii
GTCCACTTCTAATTTCTCCATTAAATTTATTATTGAAATAATTTATTTTTTATTCACTTTGAATTATAATACACTCATCACTTCAATTTATTATTTACCTTTTAAAATCTCTTAAACCACTTTGACTACTTTGACCTTTTGGGTCTTCTAGATGACATATGAGGGTCCTCCAACTTTGTAAGGCCATAACTCTCAAACCGTGAGGAGTTATGTGACTTTATACATACCACCAGAAATGGCATGACATGTACTATCCATATAGAATAGTATTATCTGAAAATATATCATAACTCATACCGTTACCGATCAAACAAACTTGGGTCCATTACCCAAACCTGGGGTCTCCAACTTCTCATGGCCATAACTCTCTAACCGTGAGGAATTATGTGACGTTCCACATACCACTGGAAATTAAATGAAAAACACTATCCATCTAGGATATTTTCCCTGAAAAAATCACTTTCCTTCATCTCATTATTCCTCAATTATGCATGGGTTCTCTTACTCCACAAAGCATCTTCCCGTGAGGGATTTCACCATAAGGGGACAACTTTGGAGTTCATCCATATTTACTTCTTATCAACCATGAAAAAAAAATAATGAGTCATATTTACATCAAACAATATTGGGTCCATTACCCAAGCCTTTGTGCTACGGGGCTTTCTTCAAGGGTTGACGTCAATGACAACCAACCTTAATCAACAATTTTCTTCAATATTCCTGGAAGTAACTTGGATTTAGACTATTCAAAGGCTATGAAATATTTACCTATGCTACTAAAGTTTTTAGTCTTGACCTTATATCTTCATCAAACCTTCATATCAATTGTAGGAACAAATATGGTACTAACATTGACTCCAGCGGGGAAAACATACCCATGTTGTATGTTGAGAACTATAGACCAAGTGCCCTCTTATGTTGGGTTATGGAGTCTACCCCAAAATGATACATCTCCCTCATACCTAAAAATTGATCTAATATGTGACACAAAAGTTCTCAACAACTTATAATGTTATAACTCTATCTACTTGCTCAAGTAACAAATGGTGAATGAAGTAAAATTAAAACAAACTCTACAAGCTAAAAACAAATGCTGGACTACACGATTATTTATATACATAACCCTCCTATTTTGATCATCCCAACCACTTTGATCAAGTTAAATGACACTTCTAGTGATACCAAGAAAGCTCCCTACTACTTGGTTGAAGTCCTTATATGCACTTTTGCAAAATAAGGACAAGAAAAAGTTGAAATTGTAACATCATATGATTATGAAGTTCATGCTTATGACATGAAAATATTAGCTTCATATAACCTAAGTAATTTGAGGCATTGGATAATGTAGACTCCAACCAAAATGTGACTGTATCAACAAAAAATTTGGTTCCTCCTTCGTGATTGGGTTGACTAAACTGCTCTAGAATACTCTTGGATTTCTCTATTTGTGATTATGATGAAGAAAAACAAGGAAGCATAATAACTTGAACATATTTTAAAACTTCAAATGGTTATTGTTCATTATTTTCAAGCTTTATATATTCAGCAACAAATGAAAGAAATATATCTATGTGAAATTCTTCATCAGAGCCCTCATAGTTATCATGAATTGGTGTATTAATAACATTTCCTGAAAATGACATTTTAGATATATCTTCCTTCATACCTAGTTATGATTCTGTTTCATAATGGTCATATATGGATTTTTTGTTGTTTGAAAATTTTGTGAATGATGATATAGAACTCTTCAAATCTTCTCTAATTTCACCTTCAAAAAGAGGTACAGAATTTTCAACAACATAATCTTGACTTTGATCAATAGGTGTGAAAGAAAGCATTGTCTCTTCTTGAAAATCTTCATGAGTATATCCATAACTGACATCCATTTCAAACTCAATTTTAGAAAATTATTTCTCCTCCTCATTACTGTAGAAACAATCTTTTCTATTTTCTATAACCAACTCAAGTTCTTCATTACAAAAATGTTAAAAAAGAAACTGAGAATATGGAAATTCAAAAATATTCTCTTCATCTTCTTGGAAATGTAAAAATCATCAACACATACCATATTCCCTGAAACAATAGAAGGTACTTGTAACTTGTGACCATCCCCAGAAGAAGAAATCTCCATCTGAAAATAATTTGGACTATTATCTTGCAATATATAAAGAAATATTGTATCCTTTGGTATATTCTTTGAAGATACTATGTAATCACCTCCCAGTGATACCTCTTCTTTTGAATCTAGAAGATTATCTTCTTCATTTTCACTACTATACTATGTTTCCCTTTCAAACTCTTGTTCAAATTCATCATCAATAAATTCATTTTTTCTCTTCACTGATACAGGAAGAATCTTTTATATCCTCTAAAACTAGTTCAAATCATTCATTGCATCAGTTTTCTAAAAGAAGTTCAATGGGATATCTCCTTTTGTAATGAGAATGAAATAGTATATGAAAATGCTTCAATGAAGTTATACAAGAAACGAGTAAAGATCTGTACCATTGTCAAGCATCTCCTTCTAAAGAGATCATAAACATTTTCATGATGATATCTTCATAAAAATACTCACTTGATGCATACATAAGCATAATTCTATTAAATATTGAGCTAAATTATCATCATCATATTCTCTGAATCTAGGAAGATAGTCTCCCCAAGATTTCATACAATGCATAAGATTAGGAAATCCATGTATATTTGAAAAATAAATTAGAGAAAACCTTGAATCTATCATAGCAGCAATTGAACTCACCATTACAACACATTGGATTCACCTAATGGGATCACAGTGGATACAGGATTAATAAGATTTTCCAAGAAAAGTCGAAGGGATGAACCTACTTATGGATATAATTGTAAGGGATAAATTAGGAGAACTATCAAAGGTTCTGGGAGAAACTTTGAAGAAGAATATGAATCTACAAGTATATCAAGTAGATCTATAGATTAAACTTGATGAAAAATAGAAGTAGATATTTCTAGATAAGGTTTACCTAAAGAAGAAGAGATATGGCGTTCTCTAATAATCCTCCAGGTCACAAGCTTTTCTAGATCAGAGTATACTAGAACCTTATCAGGACCAGAGTTAATTCTAGTGTATCTTCTGGTAGAGACCATGGTTTCCTTCTATGGAGTCTCTAGGTGAAATGTTAACAACCATATGTTTGAAGCTTATTCACCATCAAGGATCATAACTCATAATGTCATATCCCATGGAAAAATATATTCAAATTTCATTGTTGGAAACAATGCCATTTCAGATGTTCTCCCTAGAGATGCTTCAGGATGTTATTGGAACGATTTCGAGGAACTCTAGGGGATAAAACACAGGGTGCATCTTAAATCCATATGTGTAGTAAGGTAAATTATGCAATATTTGGTAAATTTTTCTGTCTCTTTCTTAAAACTCTAGGACCCTCAAACAATATCAGACCAAATGATAAAAACCCTCAACTCCAAGAGGCATATGTCCATGAGTGTTTCATATAATCAATATTTAAAGGAAAATGATATGGTTAATTAGAATAAAGACAAGATAAACATATAAGGCATTACTAAGAATGAACCATGTAGCTTGTGAAAAACGAAAAAAACGTGTTGAGTAATTAATAATCCAACAGTTCCAAGAAATGCATATACATTAGTGAAAAAATGATCTAAACAGTTAGCATCCTCATACATTATGAATACATGGAGGTACCCTATGCATATCATTTAAATGCACAAAAAATGACAAGAAATGGTCATTCATTTAGAGAAAAACACTTTTGTGTCATAACTAGGCATCATATAGTAACACTAAATATGGTGAATAGTTTTATTGTCTGAGGTTTTTCAAATCATATTTGATACAATAAAGACAAAATGGGAGAAAATGATTTACAAGAAATAAAACAAAATAAGAAAGGGAATTACAGACTGAAACATAATGCAAGGGATGAATCTCTAGGTGCCATGGTGCTTTCACCACCTGTCTGTGCTTGAGGTTTCTTATCTAATAGATTTAGGTATAAGATCCTCTTAAATTCCCCAAACTGTTCACCTTAACAATGAACACCTTCATTTTCTTTTATTCCTCATGCACATCTCCAAAACTTCTTCTTGAAACCATTTACTACTTCTTGAAATTGTTTACTGCTTCTTTTTTCTTGAATGGTTTCCCCCCTGGTAAAAATTTGTTTACTTTTACCTCTAGAATTTCTATTATACTGAGATCCCTTTATAATTGGTTTGATTTTCACTTTTTCTTTTACCTGGGCTAACACTTGCTAAGATGTTTACCTTAGAAATTCATTTTCCTTCTTCCACTTAACTCTCGTGATTGTTGGTTGTCTGAAATTCCTCTACAGAAGCAATCGAACTCAATAGTCATTGGATCGATCTTGGCGATCAATATTGATTATTGATTTTTGGGGATATGGTTAAAATTTCATTCACCACGAGATTTTTTTTGGATAATTTTATATTGCAGAGACACCTGCATGTAATTTGAATGTGAATCGACGGGATACAAAACTATGTGCGAGCAATTACCTTTCAGTTATGGGGATCAACTTCACCAGACATGCTTTAAGTATGATCACAAATGTGTTCTTTAAAAATATCAGTGGCCCAATGAGATCAACAATCAATGGATTGTTCTTGATGCGCTCGTGGGATTAAAACTCTTGGTGGCCTGGTGAGCTCGATGGACCAATGAGATCAACAATCAGGGGATTGTGTTGTAACTCAAACTATTAACTCCCTGGTATCCTAGTGACATGGTGATATTGAGAGATAAAATCAAACCTGGATCATCAATCTAGATTAGGATATAGTGTGATTCATTGATCTAATATAAAAAAAAATGGAAATCCCTTTAAGTTATAACAATGTCATTGCTTATGTCATCCTAGTCCACGTGGCGACCTTGATTCTCTCTAAAATATGCTATACTAGAATTCAATGTTGTCAATAGCCTTCCCAAGTATCCATGGTGGAATTCTAAGTCAACACCATATGGGAGGCTGACGTGAAAATTGGATAAGAATAAATATGGGAAGTTGTTCGTTGCATTTGATTCCTAATGGCCCTATGATCTTGATGATGTAACACTTTTTTTTCCCCCGTGATTGTAATTATGATTAGACTTCATGTAATATTATTATGAAGCATGTAATTATGTTGATGATTAATATAAAACAACATACAACTAACCAAGAATGAAAAATAATCGAGTATTGGCCATGATATCACAAGTGGGAATTGGTGAGGTGAACTAGTGAGGAGGAGTGGAGAAGTTTCAATGAAGAAAATAGGAAACTTTCTCAACATTCCAACTTACACCTACAAAATTGAATACATCACCTGCAAATGTACTTAGATGTTAATAGAGCCACATGACTTGGTGGTTGAAGTATTTATAAATGTTGGCAGACTTGGTGTTTTGAAGAAGCAAGATTCAATTGAAACCTAATAGAAGGGTGCACTAGATTTTCCCTTAGAATTCAAGAAACCTAACTAGGGGTTGGATCTGAAAAGAATCCCAGGGATCCCTAGTAATGTGTGGAAGAAGAGGCCAAAGTTGGAAAACATCACCCAGATGCATAAACATGAAAGAAAGAAAGGAAGATGATAAGACCATCATACACAAAAAAGAAGAGATCATGGAGAACATAATAAAAGCAAAGGTGAATGCACTTAGGAAGTTTTCATTAGTCAGAGGAGAAAAATATGGGTTCTTATAGAGAACCATGGTAAATAGAGTGAGTTGCATACTCACAGTGGATGAACATATGAGGAGGAGACTCACGTTCATTTCTTTGAGAAACAAAGATGTTGGGAAGATTTCCTTGAGGAATGTAGTAAACTTTCCCAAGGAATTCAATGGCCACCCTCGAATAGAGAAGAACCAGATACAGACTGGAGTAATAGAGGACTGTAGCTTGGTGCTTACTAGAAATAAATTAACACTAGTAATGGGAGGTCGTTGAGGGACTATGTAGTAGATAAGGGACTCCCTTGTGTAGAGTAAATCTAGTTGGGAAGGTTTTCGATAAACTCATGGAGGTCTTGAGCTCAATGGGAAGAGTGAAATTTATGTTGTTGCTAATGGAATGAAGGAGAGTAACCTTCCTAGACCATTTTATTGATTGGGAAGTTAGTTGAACCAATATCCTTGTGTTATCGTGGCTTGACACGGTAGTGGCATGTTGTAAGTAGGCATGCTACAACATAGTCTACAATTGGGAGTGTTACATGTCAAAATTACTCACTTCGATAGTGTCGCAAGTGTCATCATTACAAGTGTCGCAAGTGTCGCATGTTGCTCACAAGTGTCGCAAGTGTCAAGAAAGCATACTGCCATGATGCCTATGTCGTGCCTATAACGACATGAGAAGGACACTTAAAACACCTCAAACATTTGATTTGGAAGAGAAGAAATGAGCAGGCTCATAAACCCTTTGCCATTTGAAAGAACCTAAAAAATTGAGCTTTTGAAGGAGAGCGCTCCCCTATACCTTTTCTGGGAGCGTTGACGCTCCCCCTTACACTGTCTGGGAGTGTTATAAAGCTCCGCTAGCCCTTTTGAGGGAGCGCTATAGATTTTGAAATTGCTGGCGCCCCCTAAAGCCTACTAGGGAGCGCTACAATGCTCTGTTGGCCCTTTTGAGGGAGTGCTACCTATTCTGGGCAGTGGTTAAGTTGTTGATATGAATGGGGGAAGGATCCTTTCATTCTTGGAAGGCAGTTGGATTTGAATCCCTAGTCCAGCCATGATCTTAGGGCAGGTCCTCAACTGAAGGAGGTAAATACTCAACTTCCCCAAGGATATCTCAAGTGGTTAAAGCCCCTTCAAGGCTATATAAGCAAGCTTTCTGATGGTGAAAGAGGACTGAAAAGAGAGAATTACACCAAACTTATGATCTCATAAGTGGTGTTGGAACAGAGATATTTTGGAGGCAAGAGACCTATGATCTCATAGAGAGCAATCGGTGAAGCTATCATCATTCGGATCATGGATATTTTGAGCAAGGGGTAGACAAGGAGGACTTGGCAGAGCTGCTGCAATCAATCCATGGCTGTAAGCAATGTTTTGTCCTCATTAATATAATTTGATTGGCCTGTTTCTTTCTAGTTTGTTTCTGATCTTACATGAACTTATCATTGATATATAGATCTGTTTTCAAGCTAATATCAATAGAGTAGGAAGCGGTCGTACTTTGTTTGTCTACAGGACTCATCGAGGAGTGAGAGTTTGGAGCTCGACTTGGAGCGTGCAGGGACCAACGTCGATAAAGAGGTACCTTTATTCTCCTTCCTTCTCATGTATTAGTTTGTATATATTTGAAAGGAAGTCTGTGTCCACGTTAAGCACTTTCTGTCTTAGAGTTAGGGTCTAGCTCTTTGAGGCGATCTACCTGTCCGCAGGGAGATTTTCCTCAGTTTCCTGTAACATTGGGAGGGAAAACTGTCTTTATTGATGTCATGGTAGTCTGAGACCCCTTGGATTTCTCTTTACTCCTTGGGTGGGATTATGTCTATGCCATGAAAGCTATTGTATCCACTCTTTTCTGCGTGATATATTCCCCTCACGATGGAAGAATTGTGACTGTTGATCAACTTTCGTTCATCGGTCCTGACTAGATTACCTCCCTAAGCGGTTCTTATATCCAGACAGTATCACCCCCGCCGCATGTAAATTATGTGGCATTGTCTCCCATGACCTCAACTTCCGATGATTTGGATCCGGTAGTGGACATGGTGATTTCTTCGGTAGGATTATTGGAGCCTGATCTCCTTCCTCCTATCATGACCCTTGACATGTGTTCCTTCTAAAGTGATTATATTCCATCCAACGAAGATCTCCTGGAGGCCATGACCACATTTTCTCCTTTGACATGGTACCCTTCCAGAGTATTATCCTCTTGGAAGCCATGATCCAGACGAAGTAACGAGCATATTTTCTCTTCTCTGTGGCAAGCTCGTTAAAAAATGAAATAGAGGCCATGAGCATAGTTTCTCTTCTCTATGGAAAGCTCAATAAAAAATGAAACAGAGGTCCTGAGCATAGTTTTCTTCTCTGTAGCAAGCTCGTTAAAAAATGAAACATCAATCTGGGGATCGAACCTGGAACCTTGAGCATAGTTCTTTTCCTGTGTCAAGCTCGTTAAAAAATGAAATAATCACCTCTCCCTTCAAGTTGAGTCTTTCGCCGGATCTCGTCGATGTTGAGTCGAGTCTTTCGTTAGGTCTCATTTTTGAACCTTCATTTCATCCACCTGTATCCTTTTTCTCCATCTAGCATAGAAATTGGTGACAACCTCAAAGTTGGTGAATGAATTGAAGCTTGGGAGGCATGTCTCCAGCCTTTGATGATCATTCTAGAGTCAAGTCACTAGCTTTCAAGATGGGGGCAGAGTACCGAGCTTAGTCTTTGTTCTTTCTCGTGCTCGTAAATACAGGAGAATGCATCTGAGTATACTTTTATCTCCTTTTAGGACCTGTATGGATACACAAAAAAGGAACCCCCTGGAGTCTCCTTTAATCTCTTTTTAGACTCTCTAAACATGAAAATATTGCCGAGTGACCTTGCTTCCTTTCACACTCGTTAAAAGGTTCAAAAGGGCGTCTTTTGAGCGATAGTTTATCTCTTTTTCGGTCTCGTTAGACTACTGTACGAAAAAGGAACTGAGAGATTTCTCTTTTAAGTGTTTTTCCAGACTCTATAATCATGAAAAACCTTCGAGTTTTCTGTCTTTGGACTCACTAAAACAAACATCGACAAGCCCATACGGGATCGAACCCTTACTTCTTCTAGTTCGTTAAACAAAGGAAGAGGAACTTACCAAAGGTGAGTTATATCGAGCATGTGTTATCCTCCTCGAGCTCCTTAAATCAAAAAGAGGTACTCATCTATCTGGATGGGGGAAAAATTGAAAGAAGCAAGCCAAGCAGTCTCTTGAGAACATCACCAAGTAATTCTTAGAGTCGCCCTTGAACACGACACTATGTCTTTTGCACGCATTATAATTCGCTAAACCTCTGCACTGAGCCAATCCTTTGAGTTTCTTTCACTCCTCTGGGTCACCTGATGTAAGTCACAACATCCATTGCATCATCAAGTTTTGGTCCATGTCATGTTTTGTTGTTGTGCCTCAGTGTTCAAGGGAAGTATCCGCCTCTAGAGTTAGCCATCCCAACTATCTTTCCTCAATACCTGTGTCAGTCCATGTTCATTTGATCTACCAATTACATCTCTATGTCCGTTTCGTGTCATTGATGGGGGAATTCATCAAGGCCCTCCTTCGACGAGTCTATTCCTATCGACTTCAACAGATTATCTAGGAATTAGACTTAGAAACCAGTTAGTACTTTGGGACCTGCATGCCTCAATGGCAGGCCTCCTCACATTCGACAGTGGGTTTACATCATTGACCTCTAATCGGATGATTCCATGGATGTTTGACTTCAGCTCATCCATTCAAATTCGTTGGGATGTACTAGAGTACCTTGGGAATCATTGACATTAATGGTGATCTCCCTCGCGCTTGTTAATGATTTACATCATTGATTGGTAATCAAGTGGTTTCTGCCATGTTCAACATCAGGACATATATTCAAATGGTTAGATTCGTACTACATCGGGATCGGCAAGAAGACCCTGGGTTGAGTGATCACTTTGATATGTACTTTGCCCAGGTTGTGAAGGAGTTTCTCTTGAACAATGACACATATACTGTTACATAGATCCACTTTGTATTGGTCGTGGCTATGTCTTGTCATATCGTAGATCCACTGTGTATTCTTCGTGGCTACGATCAGTTCATGTCATTACAGTATAGATCCACAGTGTATTTTCAGTGGCTATACCTTTTTATCAATACAATTATGGATCCGCAGTGTATTTTGAGGCGACCATCTCTTGCAAGTCTTGATCACCCAAGCATAGGTATGCCTACCTTGGGTTTGAAACATGTCATAATATTTGTTGGATGTTTGTGTGCAGTTTTTGTCAGGTTCTCTGTGTCTATACCCTTGCTTGAAAGTCTACAAAGCATTTCATTTATCAGTTCCTGTCTTCTAACTTCATACTTTGGGGGGCAATCTGTTACACGTCAAAATTACTCACTTTGATAGTGTCGCAAGTGTCGTCATTACAAGTGTCGCAAGTGTCGCATGTTGCTCACAAGTGTCGCAAGTGTCAAGAAAGCATACTGCCATGATGCCTATGTCGTGCCTATAACGACATGAGAAGGACACTTAAAACACCTCAAACATTTGATTTGGAAGAGAAGAAATGAGTCAGCAGGTTCATAAACCCTTTGCCATTTGAAAGAACCTCAAAAATTGAGCTTTTGAAGGAGAGCGCTCCCCTATACCTCTTCTGGGAGCATCGACGCTCCCCCTTACACTGTCTGGGAGTGTTATAAAGATCCCCTGGCCCTTTTGAGGGAGCGCTATATATTTTGAAAGCGCTGGCACCCCCTAAATCCTACTAGGGAGCGTTACAATGCTCTAATGGCCCTTTTGAGGGAGCGCTACCTATTCTGGGCAATGGTTAAGTTGTTGAGATGAATGGGGGAAGGATCCTTTCATTCTTGGAAGGCAGTTGGATTCGAATCCCTAGTCTAGCCATGATATTAAGGCAGGTCCTCAACTGAAGGAGGCAAATCCTCAACTTCCCCAAGGATATCTCAAGTGGTTAAAGCCCCTTCAAGACTATATAAGCAAGCTTTCTAATGGTGAAAGAGGACTAAAAAGAGAGAATTACACCAAACTTATGATCTCATAAGTGGTGTTGGAACATAGATATTTTGGAAGCAAGATACCTATGATCTCATAGGGAGCAATCGGTGAAGCTATCATCATTTGGATTGTGGATCTTTTGAGCAAGGGGTAGACAAGGAGGACTTGGCAGAGCTGCTGCAATCAATCCATGGCTGTAAGCAATGTTTTGTCCTCATTAATATAATTTGCTTGGCCTGTTTCTTTCTAGTTTGTGTTTGCTCTTACATGAACTTATCATTGATAGATAGATTTGTTTTCAAGCTAATATCAATAGAGTAGGAAGCGGTCATACTTTGTTTTTCTACAGGACTCATCGCGGAGCGAGAGTTTGGAGCTCAACTTGGAGCGTGCAGGGACAAACGTCGATAAAGAGGTACCTCTATTCTCCTTCCTTCTCATGCATTAGTTTGTATAGATTTGAAAGGAAGTCAGTGTCCACGTTAAGCACTTTCTATCTTAGAGTTAGGGTCTAGCTCTTTGAGGTGATCTACCTGTCCGCAGGGAGATTTTCCTACAACAGGGAGGACAAGCTTCCTCACTCAGTAAATTGGTTGGTTTTATATTCCACTAAATAGATAAGTGTTTAACTTAACTTGTTTGATTTTTGTTTAGCGAAGAAAATGTTATTTTTAATGGTTTATATGATAAATGTGAACATATGAGGAAATTGTTGAGTTCCTGGGTAAAATGGATTATGCATGTTTGTTTTCATTGTTAAACTGATAGATGTATATAACCAAGTAACTAGTACAAAGGTAGGGTGTGTCCTTATGAATATTGCAAGCATTTAAAATGGAAAGATTGCAAGATAGAAATCTTCACTGGATGAGTGATGGCAATATTGGGTACAATCGTGTGGAACTACAATACCTTGAATGCAAATCTTGAAAGATATGTAAATCTTCACCAGGGAATTGGAAGTGAAATGCCATGATACCTAAGGAGGGTCTATATGTAGTTAGGGAGCCTGAATCCCAATGAAACTCACTTCCTTGATTTGGAAAGTTTGCAAGATATGCAAATATTCATCCAATTTATGAGGTGAAATTTCCTTAGCCAATTCAGAGTGAAGGTGAGATCCCAAGAAGTTCTATTATCACCTTGATGGAAATAACTAGAGAATCCTTGAATGGTTAAGTCTAGAAACATACTATTAACCTGGAGAAAACCCATATTTTGGGTCTAGAAAAATGACATATGTTGATTTGGTATGGAGAAAATATCATGACTGTTGGTCAGACAACCTTTCCATCAAAGTGACCTAGATTGAAGTTGAAAAGGGCCTCTAATGAGTATGAATCCAAGTCAATGAGATCCATTGATCTATCAAAGGGTCAAAATATGAAATCGTGACTATTGATGGTGTGTGTAAGTATGTCGAGAGGAAGATTGTTAGATTTCTAGAGAGGGAGCGTAAGATGGGAATCTAACAACTAGGTAGCCTGAGGATCATCAATCCATTGGAATGTGTCTTGTAATATCTCATTCGTTGGATCTTATATGGATGTTTTGGGGAAGAAGGTGTCAAAACCTTAACAACCATCCATTTATAAACCTTTAAGAAAATATTGAATATTGGTTGAGGTGTCATGAGGACCATTATATCCATCAAATTGATTCAGTTGGAGTGGCCTTCAATGCCTGAAGTGAATGCAGTTCAATATATCCAGGAGGATCCAGGAACATTCACAAAAGGCCCAAGAAGATTGAAAATGCTCATAGAGGTCTAGTAGGATCCAAAAAATATCAAAATTTTGACATCTCAAATGTTTGATAAAATGACATCATTGCATAGAGCTTGGTGATAACTTTCCAATGGCGCAACAATCGCCTCAAACCGAGTTCATATGCAAAAGTTATAGCCAGTCAAAGTTTACATCAAATTAAGCAAAAGTCAAAGTCAAAGGGGTCAAAAAGGGTGACACATGTCACCACTTCAAGGGTGACACATGGCACAAATATGTGGTAGTATGATGTTGATGTGGTCACACCATGCAATGCCACATGGCATACCATACATCCAACCGATCAGGTGACTTGGCGATTGTATGGTATAGGTGGACTAGTTATGTTTTGACACATGGTGAAGATAGACCAATGAGAGGATACCATGTGGAATCCTCCCATTGGCCATTAATGGGTATGGTTATTCAAAATTTTATTGGGATTCTGTAGGATCAAACCTGTGACCCCCCAGAAACTCATACAAGCATCCATTACCATTGCGCCAAACATATGAGTCTTAACCATATATGTGGCTACCTTTTTTTAGGGTTATTTAAAGTTTTGAATGGAAAAAAAAAGGTTCAAGGGATAAACCCTCGACCCATAGTATATGATCGCATGGTATCTGATATCACCAACACACATATTCCATGGGGGATGTGAACTATATGCCACGAATAAATGTGCCAACGCATATATAACAAACACAATAACTATATTAAATAGAGTTAAAAAAAAATGCTATATATAGTGTGGTTGACGAGGATTGACCCCGCGAAAATGTTCCAACGCAATAACTGTTGCGCCATTGGTGCCTTCTACTATGGAGATTCCTCCATATTTAGGATTAAGTTGACAAGTTTTCACATGGTGGTTTCGGTCTCATGACCTATTAAAGGGGTGCGTAGACCGAGACAACATATAGTTCGAGGTAGACACATATCCCAATGTTGGCATGGATCCCAAGGATGTACAGATGCATCATTTTGTGTGCAAAAAGTGGACCCAAGTTTGGTATTGTCTCTATTTTCTTTCCATGAGGTACTTTGTCCAAACATAAATGTGTTTATACTCATTTTTCTCATTTTCTCGAGAGGAGTTCAATGGTGATATTATTTTTGTGATAATATCTTGCCTATGAAAGTATTAGTCTAGATTGTCATTAATGAGTGCCATAGTGCATCATTTGGTATGTAAAGAGGGTAAAATTGAGCCAATTTAGAATATGGTTGACTTTATACTTTTTTTTCTCAGAATTGCGTGAGGAATTTAATGGTATACTCTACATCTGAGTTTGAGCAGCATAATTTAAGAGTGACTTCAAAATTAACTTTCTAAGTCCATTTTGTATTGTAATTTGACATTTGAGATTATGAGAAGTAGTCTCACTATTTGAAGGGAAATCAGAGATGTATGTCGTCAATATTGTATAATTTGAGTTTTTTTTTTTTTTTTTTAATGTTATCTCATAATTCTTCAAATTAATTATCAATTTATGAGACTTTGGATAAGAAACACAACATGATTTTTTTGTAAATCACCTCAATACGATCAAGAATTATTCTGAATCAAGTTATATACTAAAATGAGTTTTTTAAGATTATAATTGGTATCTAAGGATTTTTGGATCAAGTGGTATCAGAGCTAGTTTTTATGTGCATTCACAATTTGTTGATGTGATGAGGTCTAAGACTTAAGTTGGTGAAGGTTTTGAAGGCTCTTGTTGAGAGGAAAAAATGAGTAAAAATCTTATGAAGTTAAGGCTACAAAAGAAAATTAACTGACAAACTCAAAAGGATAATTCTGAATTAAGGATGCAATTGAAAACTCTCAAGGAAGAGAAACAGAAGTTGTAAGATCGATTGATATGTCATGAGGATTTCCATGAAGGTGTTTTTCATGAGTTGGAAATAAAATTACAGATAAAGTATTAGGTATTGGAACTAGCAGCATCATTCCATGAAGATTGCAAGTCAAGAATGTAAAGTCTTTGATGCAAGAGAAACTAACTCCTTCAAAAGGCATGATCGAGAAGGATGATTCTTTGTATTATTCTTTTTCCTGTCAAGATGGAGAATAATCAAGTACAACTTAAGCAAGGATAACTTCAGATGAAGAGGTCCTTCAAAAGAAATTATATTTACCTTCCATCCCAACGAAAGGTAACATATATAAGACATCCCCAGAAAGAGATGTGTATTCTAAAGAGGGAATGAAGACAATTCCCACTAGTAAGATAGATACATATATATGATATATGTATCCATGTGCTTCTTGTGGAACTAGTAACCATAATATGGATAAATGTCAAAGAATATAGTCCTTGAAAGATAATCCATCCAAGAAGAAGGCTAGAGGTAGAGGTCATTTCTCAAAGCAAAGGAAAAGGGGGAATGAAAATAAGGGATCATGTTTCCAAGATGAGAAAAAGTCACTCTTCTCTTATTGTAGTAAGAGTGGACATCATATAGAGAAGTGTTGGACACTTTATCCAAACTTATTCGGAAGTAGAACCAGAAATATGTAAAGGAACTTGCAAGATGACAAGCAACATCCTCAGGTGAAGTTAATAGTCATGCTGAAAGATTTGAGAATGAATACTTCCTAATGGCTGGTCCTAATAGAGTGACATATGAAGACATTGAGGTATGGTTCACGGATAGTGGCTCATCTCACCACATGACTGGGATGAGATTAGTATTCCTAACTTTCTCAGAGATCAACACATATTTATATGTAGGATCCAAAACTAACACCAGATAAGCAATAATAGTGTATGGATATGTAAGATTACATCTCGAGTTGAAAGGATTTATGGGAATAGAGCATACATTATATGTTCCATATTTGAAAGTAAACCTACTCTCAGTTGTGGATTTTGAAGATGAAGGATATACAGTCACATTCCAGACTGGCCAAGTACTTGTGTATTTAAGGGAAGCTACTCAAGACATAAAACTACTGCTTAGTTTTCACAAGGAGAGGTTATATAGGTTACTGGGAAGACCTATAATTTGGTATAATGGTTTCTTATATTCAACATCAAATTCCATGTCAGATTCAATGTCAGATTCAACATCATTATTGGAGGCATTGTCAGAGATAGGAAGCCGTGATATTCCTCCTAGTACTAAGGGAAGGATGAGTCCATAAATAAACCATCCATCATTGTAAATATTTATATTTGTAAAATGTAAGCTAATATGCATATGTAGATGCCTACTAAGTCTATTTCTATTGTTGTATTAGAAATCTTGTACACCACTCCTTGTAGATGTTAAGAGTGAGAGGAATTATGTAAAATTTGTTGAAATAATGTAACTACGAAGAGCATTATTATTATTATTTTGTTATTGGATTAAATCCCCATTGAGGATTAATCATGTCATTATTATTATTATTGTTATTGGATTAATCCCCATTGAGGATTAATCATGTCGGTAATTGTATAAGGACCAAATCCCCTTTTGCAGATTGGTCATCGGACAATTACAAAGTGTTGAATAAGAAGTCGGCCCCAACAATTATAATGAAAGGGACAGAATTAATTAAAGGTGGGTTTACCCACCCAGAGTGAGAGGTCGGCCCTGCCAGATGGTGACTCTTCACATGTGCCAGATTGATATAAATAAGAGGCTAGCGCCTCACTTCTTAGACACACTTCACTTGCTCATTATCTTATGAGGCAAGCTGCAATTGGAAGTTGGAGAGAGGAGAAGAAGGGTGGTGCATCTCTTGGAGAGGACTATCTGTATTGGCTTGAGTTATCTCTTGAACATTGTATAAGCTATTTATGATAAGGAAGTTTTTGCTGGGTTTTCTTCCCCTAGAGGGTTTCCCAGGATAAATGTTGTGTCTCTTGTGGATGTGTATTTCTCGGTGATCTTGTTCTTATGATGTTCTTATCTATTTAAATGCAAAGAACTATAATAATGGCATAAACATTAACATGGTATCATAGCCAACCTGAAGGAAGCATAATCTACAAGAGGAAAAACGTCACTGTTACCGTACCCCAAAATTAGGGTTTTGAAAAAGTGAGTATTTTCATCTCCCTAACACCCTAGAAAGTTGCGCCCTCCCCCAAGGATCAATTTGGAACCTAGAGTGCACCTTTTCAGTGGCTAGATCTCCTAAAAAGTGAAACCCTAGTTTCACAAAGTACCAGAAAACCAGGAAACTAGAGTACCAGAAGTAACAAAAGTACCAGAGTACCAGAAGTACCAGAAAACCAGAAGCACCAGTCCAGAAATCCCCAGATCATATTTGAAGGAGTAAAAGTTAGATTTTCAAAATTCCGACTGCACCAGCTAACTCGCCTCAGCCCAACGCATCTATCCCCTGGATCAGAATCTCAAAATTTGAAATTTGAAAAATTAAGGTTTCCTCATAAAACCCTAAGTTGCAGTTGCAGTTGCAGTTGCAGTACCTATTGCAGTTGCAGTTGTAGCCATAGAACCAACTGCAATCACTCTTGAAGTTTTTGGTAATGATTACCGCTGCTACCAGATGGAGCCACTACCTGCAAATGCTATCTGAGGTATGTACTCACATATGGTTAATGGTTAAACCCTAAAGAGTATTTGCAGGAGAAGGGATCTTTTTCCATAGATCCAGAAGGATCTCAAGATCCAACACATTCGGAGGAATGATGCAACCCAGGTGTGATTATTCTAATATGCATCTATTTGTTATGAAATCATCTTGATCAATGTTGCATGTTGAAGCTATGATCAAATCATTAGAAGGATTAACAGTTGATCATAGAGCTTATCCTCTAACCTAACCTTTTGTCAAGATAGCATATTGTCTTAGTACAACATACAGGTTGAAGAAAGTACTCGTCACTTGAGTGAAGGAGACCTGGAAGAAAAGCAAGCACTCACTCTTGAGGACAAGGCTCCAGGTTTGATTAATCAAGATTCAAAGG
>ML780063.1:452728-512255 GCA_009831015.1 Picea engelmannii
GGAAGTTTTTGCTGGGTTTTCTTTCCCTAGAGGGTTTCCCAGGATAAATGTTGTGTCTCTTGTGGATGTGTATTTCTCAGTGATCTTGTTCTTATGATGCTCTTATCTATTGAAATGCAAAGAACTATAATAATGGCATAAACATTAACAAAATTTCTATATATCCACTTTATACATTGTTTGAAGTGAGAGAAATCTTGTAAATGGGTTTCTATATAGTCGCTTTATTATAGGATTGAGAGGGATCTTATAAATATTTCTAATAATTTTGACAATAGTGTAGACAATAGTAATTGTATTTTTATCAGCTAAAGTACTACATATGGATCGAATTGTCTAAGTTAACATTTGTATTCCGAAGTATCGAAGGAAAATGAATAGATGGATGCAGGCAGTTGGAGAATTTATATCGAAAGCGGGAAGAGCGTCGAAGTAATGTAAATATTTTTAGAGCTGGTAAAGGAAAAATAATCTTCTTTATAAAGATATAAGAGGTATATACTTGTACATATGTACGCTATAAGCATATTCAACTATATTATGTCATGTTCGTGTAGATGTATACCTTGAGAATAATCAAGTCAAACAGTACAGATGTTTGTGGAAACAATATTCGAGTTTCTTTCATGGCAGGAGAGAGGAAATGACTACGGAATTCATTTATATACTCCTACAGATACATCCACAATATAGGAATAGGGAGTCCAAGAGGGAAATGAATAGATCAACATTCATCTTGGTTTCAAGATGGCGAGATAGACTATATTCAACAAAGAAGGAGATGGGAGTGGATGTTGAGTACATGATTTAGATTCATATATTGCAAGGATACATTGACCAAAATTTTGTTCTGAGGGAATCTATGAGCCAGAACCAAAACTAGATTTGAACTAGAACTAATGACAAAGAGCCAGAGTCAAAACCATATTCCAGTGAAGTAGACAAAAGCACACTAATATAATATATAATATCTAAGATCCAAGCTGAATATTTAGTCCCAGCATATTTAGAAAGGTGGAAGAGTGAAGAAGATTCATCTTCACTAAGCTACTGGATAAGAGCATTTCAATAAGATGGGAGAGTGAGTAATAGTTATTAAGTTTTTAAAATATTCATAGTTTTGGAGGACCAAATGTTCTTTAGTGGTAAGGTGTGATCCTGGAGGATCCAGAAACATTCACAAAAGGTCTAGGAAGATCCAAAATGCTCATAGAGGTCCAGTAGGATCTAGAAAATATCAAAATTTGATAGTCCCAAATTTTCTTTAAAATAAAATCATTGCATATATCTCAATGATAGATTTCCAACAACAAAAAAATCACCTCAAACAGAGTTTGTATGCAAAAGTTATAGTCGCTCAAAGTTTAATTCAAATCAGGAAAAAGCCAAAGTCAAAGGGGTCAAAAGGGTGATATCTGTTACCAATGAATGGGTGATACATTGCATGATTGTATGAAAGTAAGGTGTTGATGTGGCCACACCATGGAGCACCACACAACATACCATACATCCAACCAAGCAGGTGACTTGGCGATCATATGGTACAAGTGGACTAGTTAAGTTTTGACACGTGGCAAAGATAGACCAATGAGAGGATGCCACATGGAAGCCTCCCATTCGACATTGATGGGTAAGGTTATTCAAAATTTTATTGGTATTTCAGAGGATTGAACCCACGACCTCCCATAACCTTACAAAATCATCCATTACCATTGCGCCACACACATGAGTCTTAACAATATATGTGGCGTCTTATATTATGGTTATTTAAAGTTTTGAATGGGAGGAAAAAGGGCCAAGGGATAATCCCTCGACCCATAGTATATGATTTCATGGTATCTGATATGACCAACACATATATTTTTCAGAGGTTGTGAACTATATGCCACGAATAAATGTGCCAACGCATATATATAACAAACATCGTAACAATATTCTATATGGTTTAAAAAAAATGCTATATATAGTGTGGTCAATGAGGTTTGACCCCATGACCCACTATAGAATGTTCCAACCCCTTAACCATTGTGCCATTGATGCCTCCTACTACAAAGTTTCCGCCATATTTAAGATTAAGTTGCTAAGTTTTCACATGGTGGTTTCGAGAACGCGACCTATTTAAGGGGCACGTGGATTGGAATGACATACAGTTTGAGGTGAACACAAATCCCAATGTTGGAATGGATCCAGAGGATGTACAAATTCATTGTTTTTCATGCAAAAAGAGGAGACAAGTTTGGTAATGTCTCGATTTTCATGCCATGAGGTACTTGTCCAAACATAGGCATGTTTATACTATTTTTTCTCATTTTCTCAAAAGGAGTTCAATGTTGATGTTAGTTTTGTGCTAAGATGTTTTCTATGAAATTCTTAGTCCCTATTTCCATTAATGAGTGCCATAGTGCATCGTTTGGCGTGTAAAGAGGGTAAAATTGAGATAGTTCAGAATATGGTCAACTTTTACTCATATGTCTCAAAATTTCACAAGGAAATCAATGGTATACTCTATAACTGAGTTTGAGTAGAAAACTTGAAGAGTGACTTCAAAATTGGCTTTGTAAGTCCATTTTTTTATTGTAATTTGACATTTAAGATTATGAGAAGCAGTCTCACTATTTGAAGGGAATTCAAAGATGTGTTTCATCAATATTGTATAATTTGAGTTCTTTTATTTCCTGTTGTGTTATTTCATAATTATTCAAATTAATCATCAACTTATGAGATTTTGGATAAGAAGCACAACATCATTTTTCTGCAAATCACCTCAATATGATCCAGAATTATTCTGAATCAAGTTAGATGCTAAAATGAGTTTTTAAATATTATAATTGGTATGTAAGGATTTCAACATCACCAATGAGGAGGAATATGAGAGAAAATGTGAGTTATAGATCAAAGAGTGGACATAATAAAATATTGATTGTAGATTTGTCGTGGATCCCACTAGTTCATTTGGAGGGTAAATGAAGAAACAAGTGATAAATATTGGGATATTAGAGGAGACGACATGATTAGAACTATTGGTTCCTGAGTCTTAGATCCGTTGGATCTATTGGAATGATCCATCATAATGAAACCGTCAAAATGGAATTTTAACTCTGTAACTTGTTATTTCGATGGGAAAGAGTTTGAGTCACTCTAGACCATCGATCTAGAGGATAGAAGTGAATCTAACCATATGATTGGGGGAGTGTAGGTCCCATGTTGTTGTAGATAATCATAAGGGGTGTTTTCACTAGTGGAGGAAGATCAGACGAGGAAATTTATCTAAGTAAATATTATCTTAAGTGGGAAATGTTGTGTATAACAAAATAATGAATGATAATATGAGAGGTTCAGATTAGAGCCCCAAGCATGAGAGAGAAAGGAAAAAATGAACATCCCACCAGGATAAGAGAGTTAGGGGGTCAAGTGTGCTTTAGAGTGGTATTGGAGCAGATTTTAAAATCTAGGATTGAATGGGTCACCAATCCCATTTCACTATTTAAAAAAAACAACTTTTATCTTACCAAAATGCATATTTAAAATGCGTGTTGATGTAATGGTTAATTGTGATTTGTTGTTTCAACACATAGGATGTACTGAAAGGAAAGTAGAGATGAATGGTGCAGTGTAGCATGGAATAAACCTAACAATTTAGAGATGAAGATCTTGATGGTAAAATGGCTAGAGAAACCCCTCTAGATTTGGTAGAAACTGTCAGAATTTTGAAGGCAAACAATGAGAGGATAATGAAATCTCAATTTGAGCATATAGATCTAAATGCAGTTCTACTGCAGAGTTTTTCAAATATGTAGAAGCACATACAACAAGATCCAACCACTAGTAATGTATAATTATAGCAATCAAAGAGGATGAAAATCCCTTTGAATGCCCAAAATCATGGATTAAGCCATATCAATGTGGGAAGGAGTTCTTCCAAGAAGAGGCATTGGAATGGAAGGAAAGGAATATCCGGTGGAAGCATTTCCACAGATTCATCTAGTAGGAAGTCTACTTTCGAGGAGTTGTCCAGTAGTGAAACTGGATCGAGTATTCCCAGGAAGAATAAAAAGAGACATTCACATCGTTCTCTAATTAAATAATTTAAAAAGGATAATCCACCTACCTTTGATGGAGAAATCAAGAAGGGGTAAGAAGTCAAGGATTGGATATTGGGTATCAAGAAGTATTTTCGGGTACATAATTACTCAAAAAATACAAAGAAAAATATTTCCATATTCAATATGAATGGAGGATCCTTCATATGGTGGGAGGATCTCAAGGAAGTCAAAGGATTGAAAGAGATCCAGTTGCCTTGGAATCAATTTGAGAAGTATTTCAGGGAGGCTTACCTATCAAAGAAGTACTTTGATGGGAAGATCAAAGATTTCCATGAACACAAGTTGGGGAAACTTACCATGGATTTCTATGCCAAGATATTTTTGGAACTGTTGAGGTATGTTCCTTACATCAAGGATGAGAAAGCAAGGATACAGTGTTTCCTCAGTTGATTGCCATAGTCCTATGAAGACATAATCAAATTTGATGAGCCCAAGAAATTAGAGGATACCATTAGGAAGGCTAAATGTTTCTATGAGCATTCTAAATATAAGAAAGAGCCTTCTAATGAATGGAAAAGGAAAGATAAGAGTGTATTTCATAAGAAGGAATTAAAATAAGGCCCCTATAAGAATTCAAAGAAATGTGCTCAGTTTGGTCAACTGAACAAGAGTGTGCATCAACAAAACTTTCCATATCAAAGTGGAAATATGTCAGCAAAGCAGGAAAGAGAAAGAGTAGAGGAACCAAAGAAAGTTCCTTTACAATGCTACAGTTTTGGAGAACCACATCTATTGAGAGATTTTCCTCACATGAATCATGATAGTAAAAGAGTTTATCATGTTTAGGAGGCTACTAATTTCAATGATGTGGCCAGAAGTATGCCCAAGATATATGCAGGTGTGGAAAATTGACAAGAAAACCACCAAGATTTTGTAGTGAAGATGGATGGTATTATTTGCAAGAAACCTATTTCTATTTTAATTGACCTTTGATATAACCTTAGTTATGTCTCACCTCAAGTTGTTGAAGCATGTTCCTTATAGAGAGAGAAGCATGAAAAGGCATGGTTAGTTCAACTAGCCACATGAACTAAGAGAAAGGTGGGAGAGGTAATAGAGTATTTCCCATTTGAAATGAGTGGACTGCATACTCAAGCAACCTTGAACATGCTACCTTTGGATCATGTGATGTGTTGTTATGAATGGATTGGTTAGCTATTCACAAAGAATAATCAAATTGTTATGATATGTTAGGATCCGATCCTAACCCCTCTTCATGGGTCATTAGTTAGTAGGATATGTTTTCTATGTAATAATGGATGACATTAAGCCTAATAAATAAAGGAGAATAAGTCAGTGTAAGAAGACTTCATATAATATTTCCCATGTAGAAAAATCTTCCTCTAGAAGTTTCCTTAGAAGGTAGAATTAGTATAAACAAGAGTAGGAGGTATTGGATATGTTTTTATTGGATATTATTGTAATAGAGCTCTTCTCTACTGAAGGTTTCCCCCTCGAAGAGGAAAGTGAACACTACTATCTTTAATTAAGGTTCTATTTATGGTGTTATTCTGGTATTGTTCTAGCTATAATTTGGTTGTTCCATTACTTCTTTCTAAATATTTATGTTATGTATATTATTATTAATTTGGTACATTGTAAGTGGTATCAGATATCCTTCCTAGGAAGAACTTATGGGATACATTTTTTCAGGGTAGAGACCTATTCCAACCCTTTTAAGCTACAAATATATATCTTTCCATGAATAAACCCATAGTCAGGGAATAATACATGCAATAACTACAATTGTTACTTAAGCACACATTGTTGGCAACCCTTGTAAACCCGGTTGGTACCCCTTCGAGTGGTATCACATCACAAAACACCTATATACATATCGACCTAGATATCATACAACCCTTCATAGATAAACTGATTGACCATCTGAATGCTATAGTGTCACCGAGAAAAACAATCAGGAAGATACTCTCTAGTACTTGGGTAATCAGGTAGTACAGATAAGGGTATGGTTTATCCTCCTTATTTAGATCCCTGAGATATTGGGCTGAGTACTACTATTGGACCTCACACATATATCATAGAGATACATAGGGAAAACCCCTTCATGTAGATACCCTGCAAAACCTAACCCTTGGGGCAGAAACAAGAGATCTACTATAGTGAAACTTGGCACCCTTCCAAATGTTTCGCTATAGAAACCCTCCCTACTGACATTTTGTATTATTAAGAATTTGGGAATTTCAACACTACAGAAGTATTCAGGTCAGAGTATAACTCTGCAAGAGTTAAAAAAAAAAATTCAGGGGCTAGACTGCACCCTTATTTGAGACTTGTTCTATTGGATTCGTCTCTTCATTATGATCACAGTGGTACCCTTCATTTTTCATTTTTTTTTTCTTTCTGTGCACCCAAATCTTCTCGGGATGACTTTATTTGAGACTTATCCCATCGGATTCCTCTCTTTGTCCTGATCACCTGGGTACCTATCATTTTTAGGCCCATATTTCTATCCCAACACCTCATCTACTACCTAAGCCTCCAACATTCCTACCACCCACTTTGATTCCTAGGAAACCTTGGAGGAAAAGGTGTCCAACCTAGAACAAACAATTTCTTCCATACACACTGAAGTAAAAAAATTCCATATACACTGAATTTAAAACCACCCTTGACAAGCAATACCAAGATCTGATGCAAATATTCAAGGGTAAGAATCTTAAGCCCCATCTTGAAGACCCTAATTCTTCCTATTATGAGCATATTTAGTCATCCCACTTCCCTTGGGGTTCTCCACCCTCTTGGAATAAGGTGCCCAAAGTTTACATGCATAAATTTGATGGTTCCAAACTAGCTGGGTGGGTTTCTCAAATGGAACAACAATTCTCCCTTCATGATATTTAGGATGATGAGACCAAACTCCATGATTGGTTTTTGTACTTGGATCAAGAATGCTATCAGTGGTGGCAATGGCATAAGAAATGTTATCCAGGACTACCCACTTGGAACATGTTCACTAAAGAAGTTTGTGCTCATTTTGATATGGAATAACATTTTTTGGGCAGTCTCACTAAGTTGGGTCAAACTAGATCATTCATAGACTTCATCATAGTATTTAAATAGTTTGTTATCTGCACTGAGGGATTATATGATGAATTTTACCTTTAATTGTTTGTCATTGGCTTAAGGGAATCCATCAATGCTCATGTGATCATGCATCATCCTAGTACATGGTTGAAGGAATGGCAATTACCACTAGAAGTAGAGATTATCCTTCAAGATCCACCCCTCAAGGCTACATTTCCCAACCATCTTCACCTTGGGGCTAACTCGGCTCTGACACAAACTTTGAAGTTCCAAAAGGTATCTCCAAAAAAAATGGTGGAGCGTCGCAAGGAATGAATTTTCTATTACTGTGATGAAAAGTATTCACTGGGACATAAATGTCAAGAAAAAAATTTCTTTCATATTGATGCATCATTTCCTCTTCCTATGAAGACATACCATTAGATGAGGCTCCTGACCCAAAGACTACTCAACCAAGTGTTCATGTTAAAGATTTTGTTGCCTCCCCTATGGAACCAGAGGAACCTATCATATCTCTTCATGCCCTCTCAGGTATTTCATCCCCACAGACATTGAAGATCAAGGGATACATAAAACATAGGCTAGTTTTGGTGTTTATTTATAGTGGTAGAAACTTGAATTTTATTCATTGCAGAAATGTTGAGGAGATCCATTGTTTTGTACGCCCTGTTTCTAATTTTCAAATTCTCATCGCTAATGGTGGTGCGATGAAATGTGGGAGCCACTGTAAGAATTTCAAACTCCAAATGGGTGATTATCATCTGAAAACCCACATGTTCTCTGTTACCATGGGGGGTTGTGATATAGTATTGGGTGTGGAATGGCTTCAGACTCTAGGATCAATCAAAATGGATTATCAAGAGTTATATATGAGATTCAACCAAGAGTCTCACACATATACCCTCTGATGTCTCCAAGAGAGATCTCTTGAAATCATTATCTCTCACAGGATGGGAAATTTTTTGAAGAAAGGATTCCATGGTATGACTGCTCAATTGCATGCCATCTAGGTCATTCATCATGCCTCTCCGATAACCCTCCTAGCTATTGGATTACTGAGAGGGGGGGGGTGAATCAGTAATAGCATAATTATAATCCTTTTTCTTCAAATGTTATATCAATGTAGAATTATTATCCAATAATCAGCAATAAGAAATAAACAATCACACACATACACAGTACACCAATGTTTTATGTGGAAACCCAAATCGGGAGAAAACCACATAATTCTTTTTCTTATATGTCTTGAAGAATTACATTCATTGGAAGCACCGACTTCCTTTGTTTTCCAGCTGCAACTGGAAGAAGGCTCCAACCCCCTGGTTTTCCAAGCTACAACCTGAGGGAAGCTCCAACTGGCCAATTATTTGGATACAACCAGAAGGAGGATACAACCCCCTATGTTCTTCGGCTACAACTGGAAGGTGGCTACAACCACCTATCCTTGCCCCATCCAACCACCTTAAAGTAGAAGTAGAATGATGGAACCACTGTCAACCTGTCACTGTGAGATATACTACTGTACAACTATATCAACCTCTACCACTGCCCTGTATCCAATCTGTACAACTGCCTTGTAATCAAACCGTACCTGAACTGGACATGTATCTACAAAAATACAAATACACGTGACCTGTAGTGATGTATCCTGTGTATGTACGCACCCTATCTGTTATGTAGCCCACGTATGCCTTTTGAAACTAGGGTTTCCTTTTAACTTGAAAACTTTTGACCCTCTATAACTTCTTTCACATAGATTCGTAACCTGTCACTGTATCCAGACTGTAACTGTACCCTGTGCATGCATCCTCATACATAACCTCTACTCAACACAAGCATGTCTCTCTCTAGTCATGTGTCATATAATTATGTGTAATCATGAACAAGTATAATATCGCTCACCTGATCTTAGTCATCAACCCCTTTCTGATATTCAATTTCTCAATACATCAATAAATACAAGATCTCAACCATGTACCATAAAAACTCTTAGCCTATGCCAAGAAATACAAGATGTGCCTCAACAAGAAGTATCAATGATAAATATACCAGTACTATATTTCTATAGATTTGACTTATACAAAAGATCCCATGTAGCCACTAGTCTCTCTAGGGAGAATCCTCAAATCTCCATTGACATTCCTCATGCATACCTCAAAATCCAACTATTCATAGAAATAAGACATACCTTTTGAACCAATGGATGGATCTGATGTATTTGAGAACTCTAGACCTTCCTGGGAGCTTGATCTCAGAATCTAGAACCTCTGCACCTTCATCTTCTCGATTTTCATGGCTTTATCAACATATACTCACCCTATACACAGATATCTCGTGTATGCATAAGAAAATGGGGTTTTCTGTAAATCCGATAATTTCACCGTTGACACTTCATGCTACCTCAGACGTTCGATACTTCAAATGTATCCACAAGTATTTACAAGAAGCTTTACACAAGAAAATAGATATAAAAAATGTACAAGTGCATGTTTAATGAGTGAGCTTTGCCTCTTATTTATATCTTCATGTAGCCTTACACGTTCCTTATTTTAGGGATTCTTTATTTAAAATAATTTCTTTTGCAAAGCACTTTGACGCATGGGGGATTCTATAAGACTTAAGAGGGGTTATCCAACTTCGTATGGTCATAAATCTCTAACCGTGAGGAGTTATGTGATGTTCCACATACCACCGGAAATGGCATGACAATCACTATATATCTAGGATAGGTTCCCTGTCAAATTCATTTTCCTTCATCTCATTATTCAAAAATTAAGCATTGGTTCTCTCACTCCACAAAGCATCTTCTCGTGAGGGATTTCACCATAAGCGGACCACTTTGGATTTCATCCATATTTACTTCTTATCAACCATGAAGAGACAATAATGACTCATTTTTACATCAAACAATCTTGGGTCCATTACCCAAACCTTTGTGCTGTGAGGCTTTCTTCAAGGGTTGACATCAATTACAACCAACCTTAATCAACAATCTTCCCCTTTGGCATTGATGGCAACACTCTGATGAAATAATGAAATCATATCACTCATGCTCCCCCTGGAACCATGCCTCTATCCTTTGCATCTGATAAATTTTCTCCCCCTGGAACCATGCCTCTGTTCTCTGCATCTCATAAAAACTCTCCCCCTTTGTCATCAATGGAAAAGGTATCTTTCCATCCGAGGTTTCTCCCCCTGACTGAACTGTCCTCTTAAGGTGCTTCCTCATGTAAATCTAAGACATATAAGATAACATTCAAAAAGAATTCAAAAAGCATTCATTTTGGAGTAGAAATAACTCCAAGTCTTTGGCGAAGATATTCAAAGGATTCCTGTGGAAGTGGTTTTGTAAAGATATCTTTCACCTATTCTTTTGTGCCCACATACTCAACTCTGATATTCTTTTCTGCAACCTGTTCCCGTAGAAAATGATACTTGATTGGAATGTGCTTCGTCTTGGAGTGCATCACTGGGTTTTTTGAGATATTGATGGCACTTGTATTATCACAATAGATAGGAATGGGATCATCATACTCAACCTATATATCTGTTAGAGTTTTTTTCATCCAAAGAACCTGTGTACAACATGATGTTTATGCGATATACTCTGCCTCGTCTATATATAAAGATATTGATGATTGTTTCTTGCTTAGCCATGATACTAGACACTCACCCAAGTAGAACATTGCTCCATGGGTGCTTCTTTGGTCATCAATACAACCTGCCCAATTTGCATCTGTGTAGGCAATAAGTGATAGATTCTTTCCTTTTGGATACCATAATCCAAACTCTTATGTTCCTTTGAGATATCTGAAAATCCTCTTTACTACTAATACATGTGATTCCTTTGGTGCTTCTTGAAATCGTGCCACCTATCCAATTGCCTGCATTACATCTGGTCTGGATGCTATCACATATAGTAGGATGCTAATCATCGACCTATATTGGCTCTGATCTGTAGACTTCGACTCATCATCTTTGCTCAACTTGCAACTGGTTTGCATGGGAGTGATAACAAGTTTGCAATCTTCCATTCCGAACTTCTTTAACATTTCTCTGATATACTTGGTTTGATAAATAAAAATTCCTTGGTTGCTTTGAGGTATCTGAAGTCCCAGAAAGAAGGATAGTTCTCCAAGTAATGACATTTCAAATTCATTTTGCATATCTTTTGCAAATTTCTGGCTTAACATGTCATCATCACTACCAAAAATAATATCATCAACATAAACTTCAATTAATAAAATATTACCTTGACTTACCTTGATGTAGAGGTTGCTTTCTACACTTCCTTTTCTAAACCCTACTTGTTGCAGATACTAATCCAGTCTAGAGTACCATGCTCTAGGAGCCTGTTTTAGACAATACAGGGCCTTATTTAATTTACACACATAATTTGTGTTCTCTGACAACTGAAATCCTTCTAGTTGTTCAATGTAGACTTCTTCTTCAAGTTCCCCATTCAGAAAAGATGATTTTACATCCATCTGATATACTTTAACATTTTTAGAGCATGCATAAGCTAAAAGAAAACAGATTGATTCCATTCTGCCAACTGGGGCAAATGTCTCTTCAAAGTCAATTCCTTCAATCTGTGCATATCCTTTACATACCAATCTATCTTTGTTCTTTGTCACATGTCCATATTCATTCAATTTATTCCTGAAAACCCATTTTGTGTCGATCACATTCTTATTCTTTGGTCTTGGAACCAATTCCCAAGTGTCATTTTTCTCTATTTGATCCAATTCTTCATCCATGGCCTTATTCCAAAATTCATCCTTGCTAGCTTCTTCAAAATAGTTTGGTTCAATTGTAGATAAGAGTGCCAGGTGTGTTTGTTCTGGTGAACGGATTTTTCTTCTAGTCTCAACTCCTACATCTTTGTTCCCGATAATTTGATCTGAAGGATGATTCTTCTGTACTCATTTGCTGGGTGTCTTTGGAGACACTTGCTAAACTTGCTCTTCTGCTTATATCGGATTATCTTCATCTTCCTCTTCTACTTCTTTTTCATCTTCTTCTTCGAAAAGTTGTTCCATTGATTTGTTTTCTTCTTCCTTTGATTCTGGTCTACCTGTTTCATCAATTGTTACGTTGATTCTTTCCACAACTTTTTTTAATCTTATATTGTAACACTTGTATTCTTTCCTTGTACTTGAGTAACCAACAAGCATTCATTTGTCGACACGAGAGTTAAACTTTCCCATTGTTCCATCTTTTCTTTTGATGTAGCATTTGCTTCCAAAAACTCTAAAGTGCTTCACATTTGTTGGTCTTCCTTTCCATAGCTCGTAGCAAGGTTTATCAGATTTGTTTCTGAGAATTACTCTATTTTGAATGTGAACTGCTATATGCACTGCCCGTGTCCAAAATATATCTGTCAATTTGGAATTCATTATCATTGTTCAAGCCATTTCCTATACTATCTTGTTCTTTCTTTCAACAAATCCATTATGTTGAGGTTTCCTAGCAACAAAGAATTGCCTTTTTATTCCATGACTGCTGCAGTAGTAAATAAATTCCTTTGAAGTGAACTCTCCTCCATTATCATATCTCAAGCATTTGATTCTTGAATCCATATAATTTTCAACCATTTCCTTGTAGATCTTGAAGTTTTCAAAAGCTTCTGACTTGTTCTTGAGAAAGAAAACTGCAGTCATTCTTGTATAATAATCAACTAATAACATAAAGTATCTCTCACCTTTTAAGCCCTTTGTTGTAGTTGTTCCAACTAGATCAGTGTGCAAAATTTCCAGTGGTCTTGTTGTTGAATAATCCTTTGATTTTAACTAGGTCCTTGTTTGCTTTCCTTGTTGACAATGCTTGCATAAAGTGTTGGTTAGTTTTGTGATATGGGGCATTTCTCTAACTGCTTCTCTTTTGCTGAATTTGACAAGGTTATCAAAATGCATGTGACCCATTCTTCTATGCCATAGCCAAATTTCATCTTCCTTTCCTAGACAACACTTTTCATTTCCAATTTCACTTAACACATATATGTTGTTTGAAGTTCTTGCATCTATACTGACCAATTTCCCTAAACCTTCTTTTCTTATCTCACACTTTTGTGAATCGAAAGTAATTTTATGACCTTGGTCACAGATTTGACTCACACTTAGAATATTATGTTTCATATCTTCTACCAGTAGAACGTTTTGTGCCTTTTCATTCTTGTTCCCAATTCAGACTATGCCTTCTCAAATGATTTTGGATGAATTATCATTTTCGAAGGAGACTAATCCATTTCTTTCCTTTTGTAATGTAAGAAATTTGTCTTTATCACCTATCATGTGTTTTGAACACCCAATGTCAACATACAAACCATGTTTCTTCTGCTTATCTTGTAGAGTGACTGTGCATTATTCAATGCTATATTGATCTTGCTTTCTTATCCATGTCATTTTCTGAGGTTCTTGTCTGTGACTGTTGTTAATTATGAAATCTGAATCTTCTCGGTGGAGGAGTGTCTTTGTAATCTTCCTTGTATATATTCCTGTCCTCTTTGATTGTTTCTGCATAGCTTTTTGGATTTGTTTCTTGCTCTATTGTTTTGGATCTTGATCCCTTTTCTATCTAATTGTATCCAAGTCCAAACTTGTCAAGATGATATTTTTGACTGTTGATAATGTCATCCAAAACTTTTGAGCTATTCTACATATTTTTCTTTTGAATATCTTTTCTTAATGTGACAATCTCTGCTTCCAAGTTTCTAATGATTCTATCCTTTTCTTCTAGATGTTATTTGAGTGCTTCTTCAATTATTTTATCTTCTTCTATTTGAACTTTCAATTTTGTGATCATTTTTTCTAGTTCTTCAGTGTCTTCCTTTTTGTCTAGTTCTTCTTGTAGTTTCTTGTTCTTCTTCTTTTCTCTTTTGATAACCTCTATGGCACACATTAATTCTTCTCGAAAGTCAACTTCTCCCTCTTCAATTTCTTCTTCGACTTCTTCTTCGTCTTCTTCATATTCTTCTTCGGAGTCTTCTTTGTCAGAGTCTTTTACTTCCATGAATAGAAATCTTCCTGTTTCACTGTCACTGACTTCATCTTCATCTGTTGATGAGATGTCTTCTTTGATGCATAAGCTTTTCTTGAAATCTTTCTTTGTAGTTCTTTTTCCTTTATATGCATGTTTGTCTTTTGAGTAACCTTCATCATTTCTCTTTTTCTTATGAGGACATTTGTTAGCAAAATGACCAATACCATCACAATTAAAAAAAATTAAAGAAAGCTTACCTCTATACCTACCGTTGGTTCCCTTGTTCAGTCTTTTGACGAAGTTGGCCACTTCTTCATCATCTTCTGAGATTTCGTTGCTGCTGCTATATTCTTCTTGTTCCTTTTTATTTTTCTTTGATCTTTTGGATGCTTTGAAGGATGCTTCTTTTATATCTGGATTTTTCTGTTCAGTTCTCATCTCATATGTTGTGAAGATTCCATGCAGTTCATCCATGCTTATTGAGTTTAGATCCAATATTTCTTAAATTGTTGATATCTTAGGGTTGAGTCTCATAGGAAGAGATCTTAGTACCTTTTGAACAATTACAGATTCTTCGATTTCTTCTCCCAATCCTATGATTGCATTCATTGTTTCATTGACTCGTAAGAAGTAGGCTGTGATATCTTCATCTTCCTTCATTTTTAGTTGTTCGAACTAACCTCTGTAAGTTTGAAGCTTTGTTGCTTTGACTTTTGAATCCCCTTCATAAATATTTTGAAGCTTGTCCCAAATCTCTTTAGTAGATTTACAATGTGCAATTTTGGTGAATACTGTATCACTGAGACCATTCAAAAGTGCATTTTTGTCTTTGGAATTATTCTCACTGAGTTTCACTACTTTTTCATTTGTTGGTGGAATTGCTGTTGTTGTGTATCCATATTCAATTGATTTCCAAACTTGAAATCCATGTGCCTGTATATATGTCTTTATCCTTATGCTCCAAAACACATACTTTTGTCCATCAAACTATGGTATTCCATTTTTATACAAGTTGGTACTCTCCATGATCTACCTTTCAGTGGTTAAACCGATTTCTGAAGGAACTTTCTCTGATACCAATTGTTGGATTACTGAGAGGGGGGGTGAATCAGTAATAGCATAATTATAATCTCTTTTCTTCAAATGTTATATCAATGTAGAATTATTATCCAATAATTAGCAGTAAGAAATAAACAATCACATACACATACACAGTAGAATTATTATCCAATAATGAATAATAAGAAATAAACAATCACACACATACACAATACACCTGTGTTTTACATGGAAACACAAATCAAGAGAAAACTGTGAAATTCTTTTTCTTATATGTCTTGAAGAATTACATTCATTAGAAGCACCAACTTCCTTTTTTTTTCCAGCTGCAACTAGAAGGAGGCTCCAAACCCATGGTTTCTCAAGCTACAACCTGAGGGAAGCTCCAACTCCCCAATTCTCTGGCTATAACTAGAAGGAGGCTACAACCCCCTCCGTTATCCGGCTACAATGGGAAAGTGGCTACAACCACCTATCCTTGCCCCGTCCAACCGCCCTGAAGTAGAAGTAGAATGATGGAACCACTGTCAACCTGCCACTGTGAGATATAATGTTGTACAATTGTATTAACCTATACCATTGCCCTATATCCAATATGTACAACTGCCTTGTAATCAAACCGTTCCTGAACTGAACATGTATATACAAAAATACAACAGATACGCAACCTGTAGTGATGCAACCCGCGTATGTATGTGCCCTATCTATTATGCAGCCCGTGTATGCCTTCTGAAACTAGGGTTTCTTTTTCACTTGAAAAATTTTGACCCTCTGTAACTTCTTTCACATAGATCTGTAACCTGTCACTGTATCCAGATTGTAATTGTACCCTGTGCATGCATCCTCATACATAACCTCTACTCAACACAAGCATGTCTCTCTCTAGTCATGTGTCATATAGGTATGTGTAATCATGAAAAAGTATAATATGCCTCACATGATCTTAGTCATCAACCCCTTTCTGATATTCAATTTCTCAATACATTAATAAATACAAGATCTCAACCATGTACCATAAAAAATCTTAGCCATATGCCAAGAAATACAAGATGTGCCTCAACAAGAAGTATCAATGATAAATATACCAGCACTGTATTTCTATAGATCTGACTTATATAGAATATCCCATGTAGCCACTAGTCTCTCTAGGGAGAATCCTCAAATTTCCATTGCCATTCCTCATGCATACATCAAAATCCAACTATTCATAGAAATAAGACATACCTTTTGAACCAATGGATGTATCTGATGTATCTGAGCACTCTAGACCTTCCTGGGAGCTTGATCTCAGAATCTAAAACCTCTGCACCTTCATCTTCTCAAGTTTCATGGCTTTATCAACATATACTCACCCTATACACAGTCAAACCGTGTACATACCCACCCTATACACAACCAACCCGCATACACCTTCAATATATATGCACCCTATACACAGAAAGCCTGCATATACATCATAAAATGGGGTTTTCTGTAAATCCGAGAATTTCGCCATCAACCCTTCGTGTTGCCTCAGACGTTCGCTAATTCATATGTATCCACAAGTATTTACAAGAAGCTTTACACAAGAAAATAGATATACAAAATGTACAAGTGTGTGTTTAATGAGTGAGATTTGCCTCTTATTTATATCTTCATGTAGCCTTACACTTTCCTTATTTTAGGGCTTGTTTTGCAAATCACTTTGACCCTTGAGGGCTTCTATAAGGCTTAAGAGGGGTTCTCCAACTTCATATGGTCATAACTCTCTAACCGTGAGGATTTGTGTGACGTTCCACATACTTACAGAAACAATATGACAAGAACTATCTAAATAGGATAGTTTCCCTGACAAATTCATTGTCCCTCATCTCATTATTCCATAATTAAGCATGGGTTCTCTCACTCCGCAAAGCATCTTCCCGTGAGGTCTTTCAGCATAAGGGGACCACTTTGGAGTTCATCCATATTTACTTCCTATCAACCATGAAGAGACAATAATGATTCATATTTACATCAAATAATCTTAGGTCCATTACCCAAACCTTTGTGTTGCGGGGCTTTCTTCAAGGGTTGACATCAATGACAACCAACCTTAATCAACACTATCCTACAACTAATATTAGACAAGTAACCTAGTGTCTTTGACATTTCAACAGACTTACTTCCTTCCAGGGGTGAGCATGATCATAACATCCCTCTCTTGTCAGGAAGTCAACCCCCCAATGTACGTCCCTACATGTATCCATTTTCTCAAAAAACTGAAATAGAAAATATGGTACATGAATTATTGGAGGCGAGGGTAATTTTCCCTATTACCAGTCCATATTTGTCTCTTGTGTTGATGGTATTAAAGTAATAAGGTACTTGGTGCATGTGTCTCAATTTTTGTTCCTTGAATAAATTGACCATCAAAGAAAAGTTTCCCATTCCGATCATTGATGATTTGTTGGATGAACTCCAAGGTTCTCGTGTCTTCACCAAATTAGAACTTCGTTTCGGTTATCACCAGATATGGATGAAGGAGGAATATATTATGAAGATTTCTTTTAGAACTCATGAAGGACATTATGAATTCTTGGTCATGCCTTTTGGCCTTTGCAATGCCCCCTCCACGTTCCAAAGTCTCATGAATAAATATTGAAACCTTACATTCAAAATTTTGTCCTGGTTTTCTTTGATTGCATCCTCATTTACAACCACACTTGGGATAGCCACCTTCATAACGTGGACAAAGTCCTTCACCTATTGCAGGACAACGAATTGTTTGTCAAAAATACTAAATGTTCCTTTAGAGCCAGCGAAGTAGACTACTTGGGACACATTGTGGGTTGAGAAGGGGTAAAAGTGGACCCCAGAAAGATACAAGCTATTCATGAGTGATCACAACCCAAGACTTTAAAGTTCCTAAGGGTTTTTCTTGGTCTCATGGGATATTACAATAAATTTTTCCACCATTATGGAAAAATTTCTAATCCCTTGACCAACCTTCTTAAAAAGAATGCATTTCATTGGACATCGGTTGTTGAACAAGATTTCATATAATTAAAGAGGGCCATGTACAATACTCTTATCCTTGTATATTCTGACTTCAAGAAAACCTTTTTGGTGGAATCAGATGCTTCTGCACTAGTATAGGCACAGTGCTCACACAAGATGGTCAACCTTTGGCCTTTACTATCCAAGCGTTGAGTGGTCGCAATCTAGGATAATCTACATATGAAAAATAAATGATGGCCATTATATATGTAGTGAACACATGGTGTCCATATCTTTTGGGGCTTCATTTTCAGATCAAAACAAATCACCTTAGTCTGAAGTATTTTTCGGAGCAACAGTTATTCTCACCAGATCAAAACAAGTGGTTGACCAAGATTTTGGGTTATTGTTATCACTGAAAAATCATCCACAACATTGCACACAAATGGTTAAAGAAAACATCAATGCCAGTAGCCATTAGTCAATCTATAGCACTGAAATCCATCCAAAAGGAAAAAACTATACAATTTGGTCAAAAAATCAAAGTGTGCAAAGCCACCAAAGGGAGCGCACGTAGAGTGCGCAAGCCAACACAAGCCTCAACGTGCACTATGCGCGACTATGTACAAGAAAATCCACACAATTCTATGAATGACACATTTATGGATGTTATCGTCCCCTCAACCACTTCTGTAGAAACCCCCAACATGATTTGACATTCATATCTGAGCGAAATCTAGCTTGGAGGCTGGTCAAGGTCTAGAGGGTGCCATAAAAGGCCCCTTGTTCACACTATGAACCAATTAAATTTTTCCATGTATGGATGCTATAAATAAGAATCATGGGTGTGCTAAGAAAATAAGATCTTCAAGGTATTGTTATGATGCAAGAATGTTTCCTTGATAATCCTCTTTTCTCTTTGAAGCCTTCAAGCACCATTGCAATAGGCCATTCCTCTCACCTCTTCAGGGAATAGGCATTGTTTTTCTTCACCATTTTAAATTTATTCCATTATAAAGGGTAAAGGGATCTCAATTAGGGAACTCAAGAGCCCTCCCAAGGAGGAAGAGGGGACTCATAAGTCCCTGTCTTTCTCTACGGTGTTTTTCCTAATATTATATTTATCCATTGATAGAAATATGTTGGTCATTGTTTGATTTTCATGGTTCTAAGTTTCTCAAGATTTATAACATTTATTTCTTAGTTTTTTTAGTTGTATTTTTTTTTTCACATGTGTTTGGTTTCTCTATCCCACTCACAAACTTATGTCTTGTCTAGCAAGCTCATCTAGACATGCAAGTGTTGTTGTTTTTCTCACCCAAGTGACAAAACCACACAACAGATTGACGACCATACTAGGGATCAGTATCAAATTCCTCCCTATTTGAGCCTTAAGAGAACTTCATTTTGATTGGTTTGACTTGCAGGTACGAAAACCGTCCTAGCCCAACCTGCCAAAGTCAAAATTTAGAGATGAGGAAGGATTATTTCACTTGGAAATTTATCCCCGGACGCATGACAAGAAGTGTGCATTTTTTTTTCCCACAGACCCACACTCTATGCATTGTGCACACCACATGATTCATTATTCTGTGCATTGTGTGCTCTCTGTGCGCCTGTCATAACTGTAACCCACGCATAAGTCCAGTTTTTCAAAATTGTAAGGGCTTTTATGCATGGTTTGAGGGCCCCTAGCCTTCAGATTCTTATTTCTCTTCACTTTGTAAGGAAAATAAACTCCACTTAGAATCCTTTCCCATAAGAAAGGTTAGCTAACATAGGCACTTAGGGGGTAAAAAGAATCATAATTCTCCTCTTTTGTTTTTTTTGCCACATGGATGCCTCATTTGGCTTGTAAAATGTTAAGTTGAAGTTATTGCTTTCATACACAATCACTTAAAGTGGGACTAGAAACCAATTTTGAACCTCAAGTATGCTCTTCCCTTGCACTCTAGTATGATCTTGGGAATCAAAAAGGAGGTTGAGAGGAAGTTTCATCTCCCTTAACAAAAATATTTAGGAGAGGACAAATCCCCACTAGGGTTCCTCTTTAGTTTTTGAATCATCTTAAAATTTTTGTAAGGGACCATACATTCCCACACATTGAAAACTTAGGATAGTTTCTAAATGTTTTCTTATTTTACATCACAAACTAGGGAAGTTTAAATATCAAAGTAAGGGGCCCATACATTCCGACATGTTTGCAATCTAGGATAGTTTTCAAGAGCTTTCTTAGTGTAAACAATATTCTAGGGAGTTTAAAGGATTTGTAAAGGACCCACATGTGCACATTGCTATTTCTTTAGGACTTTAAATATTCCACAAGGTTGTACCAAATACACATAGTAAGCTAGGTAAGAAGACTTGTAAGGACCACAGGAAGTCCACATGTTGAAATATCACACTTAAATTATTAAAATCTTGGCACATTTTTCACTTTCTTGCACACAAAGTCACTCCTCACACACATAATTCCTATTAGAATAGTGGAGGTTGAAGTAGGTTTTCTCCAAAGGAATTCTGAAAGATCTGACTACTTCTTTGGAAATTATTCACACCCAATTAATTCAAACGAGGTTGGTCCATGAGCCCAATCTCTTATCCCACCACATCTAAAACTTTTCTGACAACACACTAAAGTTTCCTCCACAGGGGGTGCCAAAAGAAATTTTTAGTCTAACTAGGATCTCCAGGGGAGGCATCCAAATAACCCCCCGTTATCAAGTTCTCACATTTTCAAATAGTAGAAGTTGAGAAATAGGGAAATTTTAAATTCTCCAATTCAAGTGTTTCTATACCATAAGGCAGGGAGATACCCATGAAGGGTCGAAGGCCAAGGTTCGGTTGTTTTGCGCATCCATCCTTGCGTCACCTAGCTCTTGTGAGGGCATCCGACCTGTGACCCATTTATGAGGCCAAAAATCTAAATGCGACACTTTGACCGAGGTACTTAGTGGCTAAAATTAGGTTATCTACACAGGTGGTTGTTGTGGGTTGCAATCGCACCTTGGTCATATTTTGCGTGGCTATTGCGAAATATCCCCAGCTCTTTCAAACTATGCACCCTCTACCCCTCATTATAACTAAACACTTCAACCTTTAGTAGTTCCTCTTCCGGTGGCTTCAGACCCCACTGTTGAGTGCTATTGGAAGGCCCAATCCTAAATCAAGAGGAAGGACAATAAGTATTTTAGGACACAATATTTTATTTCATTATTTTTCCCCCACGAGAACAAAATACACCTATCCACATGATTTTTTATTTTACAAATTATGTATTTATGATGTGCATTTGATTACATTCCATTGTGAGTTATACTATGTTGTGAAGGTCAGAATTATAAAAGCACTTGTTCATTTATTTCTCTTATCACCATTTGCACACATTCACTTTTCTATTCGGAACCATAGAGGACCCACATAATACACATCATTCTAGATGCTTGCAGAATATTCCTCCTATTCAAGGAGGAGTTCCTAGTCTCGCCAACTCACCGACTCAACCATCTCACACCCCTATGAGTGATACTATTTTTGGATCTGCTTTACTTGGTTCCACTTTTCTTGGGTCACACACCCAAGTTCATCCATCTATTGGTTCTCCTTCACAACGAGGTGGGAGTAAAAATTATTCTCAAGGGAGAATTACACACACGATGGATGGAACTAATCCTCCACCAAATATCCCTATGACATACTTGACATCCCTTAACATTCTTGATTTAACCAAAATCACGAATGATCCCATTTTGCATGATGCTACTTGGCCCAATATGCCTACCAAGTTACCTTCAAACATTCCAAAGTTTGAAGGAAAACCGGGGGAAGATACTACCAACCATGTTATGACCTTCCACTTATGGTGATCTTCAAACAAAATCATGGATTATTCCACCCACTTAAGGTTATTTCAAAGAAATCTCAATGGTTCATCAACCAAATGGTATGTGGACGAAAAATCAAGGTCCCATGTGACCTTTGAATCATTGACCAAAGCCTTTTTGTCCTTTTTCCAACTACCAGTTTGTCATGATACTAGATTAGAACTTCTCTCTGAGTTCAAAAAATCCATTTCTATCCATATTTCCGACCACATCCATGAATGGTGGTGGTGACATAGTTTTTGTAAAGAAGAAACCACCAAAGAACAATGTCTTGATTGGTTTCTTAAATCGCTCATCTTTGTGATTGCCAAAGATGTAGCATCCACGTTTCCTCAATCATAGGAAGAGGCCATCAACAAGGCCCAACAATTTGACCTCATATATGCTCAGTTGGGTTACTTGTACACAATATTTCTTGATGCACATAGACCCCTACCATTTGGCTAGGACAAACCTGGGGTTTCTCACGCTACGGATGGGTTGATTGTTTCTATAAACCATATCAACCCTTAAGGCTACCCATCACCCACTTGTTGTGAAACTCAATATCCACAACCATATGGAGGGACATCTTATTACCCTCCTCCCACTCACCAATAGTCATATCTTTTTTCTCCCCCTCCACCAATGGGTGGACCCTCACCGATACCCATGATGCGTCCAATCTCTCAACCAAGTACAAGTTCACCTTCTACCTTGGCATACAACCTTAGCAGTAGTGTAAGTTCTTCAATTTCTTACATGCAATATGGATCGTCTCCAAAAATCAATCCATATTTCCCATTTCCTTGTCCTCCCCAGCCAGTTGGTCCTCCACCAGGACAACCACATGTCGGCGTTAACTTTGTTCAACCCTTTCTCGTTCAAAAATTCAAACTTTTGAAAATATGAATACAAAAAATATGTCCCATCCATCGAATAATGCCAAGAAGAAAGGGAAAAACCGAAATAATAACAACCTAGATCCAGGAAGAAATAACCCCCAACAAAACCACCCCACTGGGGGAAACCAGAATTAAGGAAACCAAAACCCCCAAGGGGGAAAACATAACAATAAACCACGACAAGGGAAGAACAATAACCTCATAACGAACTTCCTTTGCACTCTATGTGGTGACTATGGAAATTATACACACCATTGCCCCTAAATTTCTGACTTAAAACGTATGAAATATTCCATGAATGCACAACGTCCTCCAGCATCGCTTGCCCCTCAGTAGTGCCCACAATAGGATTTGTAACCACCACCTTTGAATGTTTTGAAAAACTCTATTCCACACCAAGGTGTGATGAATACCCAACAGGATATACACCCAACCCCACCACAAATGGGGTAGTATCAAAACCTAGGTCCCAATCAACCTGGAAATCCATCCAATCGCAACATCCTCCTTACCAACGAAGAAGAGATTATTTTGGAAATAAATGGTCACCAGTATGGTGTTCCCCTTGAATCTACCCCAACCACCTCAGAAGTGATTCTAGTTACAACTGAACAACCATTGATGATTCCATTCCCTAACGTTGAACCAAACCCTCGTATACCTTGTATATTGTTACAAAAGAATGTACATAACCCTCATGCTAGGGAAACCCATAACTACAGTTTGGTCGACGAATTATCACCATCTCCCATAGCCATGTCTATATTGGAGGTCCTCCAAACCTATCCAAATTAGCATAAATCCTTTCTTTCTGCCTTGGGGGAAGTCGACCCAGTTGATACCTGACTCATCACTTTGATATAGATAGCAGAGAACCACGCCTCCCCTCCCTGGTATATTTTCAGATACCAGTTAAGATCTAGAACATCATAGTTCATCGATGCATTATCGATGAAGGAGCATCCACATGTGTCTTGTCCAAAGTAGTATGGCATAAACTTGACTCACCTAAGCTATTACCATCTGCCATCACCCTAAGAGCTTATGAAGGTCAACCATCATCCCCTGAAGGGCTCTTACAAAATATCCCTATATAACTTGGGGGAAAAACCATCTTGATCGACATTGAAGTTATCAATGCCCCACTTGATTACAATATCTTGTTTGACCGTAGCTACATGTATGCTATGAAGGTGGTAGCCTCTTCTTTGTTTCGAATGATGATGTTCCCCCACAACGAGAAAAACATCACCATTGACCAACTTACAGATTATGAGCCTAATCATTCTGCTAACATTGATAACATTCTCCTCCTTGTTTTCACTAGCTCAGATGTTTTTTTGGTCATTGACATGGGTCCCATAATTTTCAAGGACCCATCCTTGCTGGGGGCATATCATGGAGCACCACCTCTACTACACCCTTCAACACAAGTGTGTGTAGTGTCTTCTAATGGAACAGATATTGGATCCAATACTCCTCCCACCGAGGCCACTCCCCACATCAAAGTTCCACCAGTTGGAGAACTATTACCTCAAGAGCTCCCTGAACTCCCCACTAAACCACTTATCCCATATTTTCCTCCCCTCCAGGGGAAAATATTGGTTTTGGAGACAGTCCCCCAAGCCATCACCCAAATTCCCCTCTTCTACCCCCCACCTAGAGTCCAAGTATTCCAGGTAGTTTCTACTCTCACCCTTACAAACATGGTTCTTTCCATCCCTGTATGGTATCTCCATCCACCCACGATGGTCCCCATGCCATCTCTCCCTCCTTAGATAGAGGGATTACTGATGCAGATCCCTATACAGGCTCCTGCCACACCATCCCCACCCCCAACTACCAGCAACACCCCCACCACTATGGGCAACTGAAAGAAGAACAAGCCCACAGCTTTGCTTCATCCCTGAGCTCAAATCCTTTTGCATTATGAGAAAGAGAAGGACACCCCACTAACATATGTCCTAATACTCCTGAGTTGCACAATCTTATCCAACTCCCTTGAGCAACCTCATTTCTTACCACTCCACCTAGTACTTCAGCTACTACTACGAAGTCTTCAACTACACATAATAAAGTCTTATGAACCAATTTCTCTTGTGCCATATGTTCAAAATATCACCATTATACCCATCACTTCCCATCTCTACCTCAATTCCAAAAAACATTAGCCGCAATACGCCAAACATACCTGCATGGTCCCCCTTAGGCTCTCCCTACTGCTGCTCACATTACTGACATCCATTATATCTCTTCGTCAGCCTCAATGTGAATGAGGTACCCTCCATAGTATAGTGAAATTTGGTTCATGTTAAGTGAACCTTCACACCCTGTGCACAATATCCCTCCTACGTCCTCATCCTTGGAGGAAAATAACACTTACACGTCGATGGTTCCTCCTACCATCGCACAGGATACCTTATATTCTCGCATTTTCCACTACGACGAAGATATATTGGAAGAACTCACCTCCCTTGATTTCCCATGGGATGCACTCCAACATCAAGTGCTTTTTCTCTCACAAGAATCCTTTCATCCTCCTACCCAAGCCTCCCTATGCGCAATCGAAACCAAGGATTTTATTCCTCTGGGGCATATTGACTGGTTCAACAACCCTATCCCTGCCCCCGATGCTTTTGAAGAAGGCAACATGGCCAACATCTCCCCCACTGTCAATATTTCCATTTCCACTAAACCGGGAATCGTAGAAGAAATCACCATTGGCACTGCATGCTCCCCTAAAGAACTCACTGCCTACAAATCTCTCTTTCAGGAATATTGGGATATTTTTTCTTGGTCGTATATGAAGATGCCTGGCCTCGATCCTTCTATAGTCGGACATTGAATTGAAACTTTCCCAGATGTCACCCCTGTCTGTCAAAAGAAATGCACCCTTCACCCATCCAATTTTGCGGCTATCAAAGATGAAATTGACAAGTTATGCGTTGTCAAGTTCATTTACCCCATTGCATACACTTCATGGGTCTCCAACCCCATCCCTATGAACAAACAATAGGGAACTATTCACGTTTTCACACACTTTCACAATCTCAACCATGCTTGTCCCAAAGGGAACTTCCCAACCCCTTTCATCGACCAAATCATTGATGATTGTACCAACCATGAGGAACTTTCCTTTATGAGCGGGTTCTTCGACTATAACCAAATTCAAATCCATTCAACCTATCAATATAAAACCGCTTTTACTACCCCTTGGGGTTCCTTTTCTTACCACGTCATGCCTTTTGGACTAAAAAATGTCGGTGCTAAGTTTCATTGTGCCATGGCCTATGTTTTCCATGATCTTGCTCGCATCATCCTTACTTATTTGGATGACCTCACTGCTCAATCCAAAAAGCAAACTCAACATTTAGATGACTTACACATCATTTTCCAATGATGTCGCTAGTACAATATCTGCTTGAACCCCCTCAAGTGCGTCTTTTGCATCACGGACAGATGCCTCCTTGGGTTCATTGTTTACCAACATGGAATCACAATGGACCGTCTCAAGGTCCAAGCTATCACAAAAATTCCACCACCTAGGAATTTACACCAACTATAAATCCTACAAGGAAAAGACAACCTTTTACGTCGCTTTGTCCCAGACTATGCCACTCATGCACATGGTTTTCTTTGCTTGTTGCAAATTGATATCCCATTTCAATGGGATAAACATGCTTAAACAAATTTTGATGACTTAAAATATTCCCTATCCAATTCTCCTTTGATTAGTCCCCTATACTATGATCATTATTACATCCTCTACTTTTTAGTATCAACGGTCTGAGTAGCAGGAGTCCTCGTCCAATTAGGGGATGATGGGTGTGAACATCTGATTTACTACATTAGTAAAAAACTTTTAGGGCCACCCTTGAACTACAATTAGTATGAGAAACTCGCCTTAGCAGTTGTCCTCCCAGTCCAAAACCTGTGACACTATATTCTTCTTCGAACTACCAAGGTCGTAGCAAACTCCAACCCCATGCAGTACTTTCTTAGTCGCCGAAAGATTAATGGAAAATTTTCCCGATGGATCGTTATCCTCCAGGAATACGATCTAGAGTTCTCAAATCCCAAAATCAAGAAATCGCTTTTCCTTGCCAAACACATTAAAAATTTTAACTCAGATGCTAAAGCTTCCCCCGTTAATGAGGATTTCCTTGATGAACAACTCTTCTTCATACCCTACGATGACCCCTGGTATGGAGAACTCCTCATTCACCTTCGCACACATAAGTTTGGGTATCATCTCTCTCTAGATGATCGTCAATGAAATCGCCATCAGGCCCCTCGATACCTCCTCATCAAATACATTCTCTATCAACGCAGGGTCGACAACATTATTCGGCGATGTCATACCATAGACGAAGCTAAGAGAGTCTTGAACGATTTACACAATGGCGCTTGCGGTGGTCACCTTTCGGGTATGTCCACTGCCCAAAAAATCATTTGAGCAGGGTAATTCTAGCCCACTTTGTTTCATGACTGCGTCCACGCTGTCAAGCGATGTGATAAATGATGGTTTTATGAAAACAAAGCATGAGCTCCACCAACTCTTCTACATCCAGTCATCACAACCGACCCCTTCTGTAAATGGGACATAGACTTCATGACTTGTCATCCTCCATCTAGTAATGGACACATGTACATTGTTGTGGCCGTATATTACTTTACCAAATGGGCCAAAGCCATGCCCACATTCAACAACACCATTGACACAGTAGCGCATTTTTTCTTTCACCACGTCATTGCCCAGTTCAAAGTCCCACTATAGTTAATGTCCGACCATGGTAAACATTTTGAGAATGATATCTTGTAGAACTCTCCTCAAAATTAGGCTTCTCCCATGAGTTCGCCTCCCCATACTACCCTCAGTCCAATGGACAGGTCGAGGCTATCAACAAAGTCCTCAAAACCATGCTACAACGTATCATCAACAAACATAAGACCAATTGGCATCATATGTTGTTTTCTTCTTTATGGGATTATCACACAACAATAAAAACTGCCACTCATTTTACACCATTCCACCTTGGCCATGGGATTGAAGCCACCCTTCCCATCGAATGTGAAATCCCCACATTACGCACAACCATTGAGCTATTACATAACACTTCTCTAATGTAGCAATGCTTGCTAACCTTGAGTCGCTTGATGAATATCATCTATCTTCATTACAACACAATTAGGCAGCCAAAAAACGATCCAAACCCACCTTTGACCGCCATGTCAACCTTCGCTCATTCATCGAAGGAGATCTCGTGTTAGCCTATGATATCACCCAAGATACTCTTGGCCATGGGAAATTTGATTCATTATGGCATGGAACCTTCATCATCCAACATTGTCTCACTAAAGGAGCCTATATCTTGGCCTCTCCAGAAGGCTATCCGCTCAAAGAACCCGTCAACGGTTTGTACTTAAAGAATTTTTACGCCTGAGCATAGACATCCTACCTTAGGATTTTCTTTGTACACATTTGTATAGTTTTAGTATTCTTTGATACCACCATTCCTGGTGTCTAATCTATCATCCATGTTATTGACAGATGCATCATCCATCAACCTACTACATCGGTTACACTGACAGTGAAAACCTTTGGACCTAGAATCTCGCTTCGGCCGCTTGGGCCATCTATACTCCCTCACATGTCTTGCTCCACTCCATTGGCATATGTTTGGGCTTTACCACCAACAACCAAGCTGAATACGACATCATTATTGGCCTCCTCTCCAAGGCCAGTCGCTACCACATCTGTCACCTTAACGTTCTATTAGATTCTCAGCTTGTCATCCTACAACTCAACACTGTATATCATGTTCATAATCCCTGCATCTTCCAAAAATACATGCAAGTTAGAATCCTATCTCACAACTTTGATTCAATCACATTTACACATATTCCAAGAACACTTAAACAAGTAGCAGATCACATGGATAACCTTGTATTAGATTGTCATTTATCACATTAAAAATCATTTTATACATAGCATCACACATAGAAAATACATCATACATAAAAAACATAACACATAGAGACATGAATGATCCAAAATATATTCATATATATATCATCAAAAGGTCCTTAGTGTTTACAAAAAATACATATACAATCGTGCATAGGCCAGTGAATCCCCCCACCCCTATGAGTACAAAAAATAGGTATCTCATACCCTCTACAAAACCTAGGCCCATAAACCCATATACATACAAAAAATTGGCCCTGAAGGTGCCCCAAGAGCTCCCCTCCTATGTCTTGTGTCATTTGGAGGTGCCCCACCAGATGGGGGCCCTCCAAGTCCAAGGGGAAGCCGACCAGTCATCGTTTCCCCCACTATTGTTGCTCGATGGATCAGGGTCCACCACTCTGCTAGCACACCCACACACTACTCTAGGATCTACTCATCCTAGATGTGGGCCCACATTCCCTCAGGTACACCATTTAGAACCTTTTAGAATCATCGACGTAGAACCTCCAACATCACCCCGACATTTCCCTATGGCTTGCGTGCTGGTCCAGCACAACCATCATCTCACCACCGCCTTTTTCCCACCCTCAAATCTGTAGGTGCTGGTAGAACTAGCCCCCGACGAGATGGCTCCCTGAAGACCTCCACCACTCTCCCTCGAGGTCCCACATCTAAAAAACAACACCATAAATAGTATTAACATCCATATATACATATATAATCAATGCTATCTATCAAAATAAAAAAACATAAAACACAAACACATACCTCATTAGTCCCAATCCTCCCCAGGAGGCAGCACCATGTCTGGGTCATGGCGGTAGTCCATACCTATGTATAGATACCTTTGAATCACTTGTGGAATCTGTTGCCACACTTGAGCCACTGTGGTTGTGAAATAGTGGCCACCCTCCCCACCAGCCATATATAGCCCCTTTCTCCTAACTTCCACACTCTGTTATAGGTTTGTTTTCTGATCTGTTCTCAGCCAAGGGATCCTGGTCCTACCATCTATATATTCACATTTCCTAGGTCATGATCTTAACTTGGCCCCGAAGGAGTATTTTTCTCACCTCATGTTCAGGTATGTGTGCTCACTTTCAATTTTATCAAATAGTTGTTATATGTTCTTTATCATCAGATAATTTTCATATCAGGTATTTGGTTTTCATGTGTGCATGTACCTGTTCCACCATCTTACATCCCCTTTAGGTATATGTTCGACACTGACATGAAATTATTCCCTCTGTACATCAAATTGCATATCCCAGTCACACCCTCTGACATTTACCTTTAGGGTCCTTACATCCGGATCTGTAGTATCTTTACCTCTGCCACATTTGGGTTATATGAACCAGTAGCACTCTCACCCACATGATTTGTCCCAGTTTTAGTTCCCCTTGGAAACTTGACACTCATGTTGACTTCCTCCCTAGGGATGGGAGTCTCAATAGTCTTATGCACTTCCTAGAATGAACTCCATACTTCTTATTCTCATCATATTGCTGACTTTCCCAATGGACTCCTAGGTCATATAGTCTTGGTTTTGTTGACTGCATCTTCATAGTATCATTATCCATCCATCTCATTTATCTACATCAGCATACACCTTCAGTTAGAATGACAAATTTTGGTTTCATGTCACAAGCATGGGGCATGCCCACCTCGTTTGTACACAGATTTATTTTTTCCTGGAGAATGGTTTGGGTCCCATAGTTTTCCCTCTCTCTCCGACGGATCAATCTTTTAATTCCTTTCTTCATTTTTCATTATAATGGTACTCTCATCAAAATAAACATTGATGTATTTTAGCTATACGTATGCTCCTAACCTCACACATCAGGGGGCATCTGTTATCATTGAAAAATCATCTGCAACACTACACACAAATGGTCAAAGAAAATATCAATGCCAATAGCCATTAGTCCACCTACAACACTAAAATCCATCCAGAAGGAAAAAACTATACAATTGGGTCAAAAACTCAAAGTGTGCAAATTTACCAAAGGGAGTGTGCGTAGGCCAACACAGGCCTCATTGTGCACTATGCGAAAAATGTGCTACTGTGTACTAGAAAATATGCACACTTCTATGAACGATGCATTTATGGATCTTTTTGGCCCCTCAACCACTTATGGACCAACCCCCAACATTATTTGACACTCATATCTGAGCGAAATCTATCTTGGAGGATGGTCAAGGTCTAGAGGGTGCCACAAAAGGCCCCTTGTTCACACTACCAACCAATTACATTTTTCCATGTATGGATGCTATAAATAAGAGCCATGGTTGTGCTAATAAAATAAGATCTTCAAGGTATTTTTATGCTGCAATACTTCTTCCTTAAGAATCCTCTTTTGTCTTTGAATCCTTCAAGCACCATTGCAATAGGCCATTCCTCTCACCTCTTGAGGGAATAGGCATTGTTTTTCTTCACCATTTACCATTTATTCCATCATAAAGAGTGAAGAGCTCTCAATTAGGGAACTCAAGAGCCCTCCCAAGGAGGAAGAGGGGACTCATAAGTCCATGCCTTTCTTTACGGTGTTTTTCATACTAATATATTGATCCATTGGTAGCAATATGTTGGTCATTGTTTGATTTTCATGGTTCTAAGTTTCTCGAGCTTTCTAACATTTATTTCTTAGTTTTTTTAGTTGTATTTATTTGTTTTCACACATGTTTGGTTTCTCTAACCCACTCACAAACTTCTATCTTGTCTAGCAGGCTCATTTGGACATGCAAGTGTTTTTGTTTTTCTCACCCAAGTGACAAAACCAACACAACAATTATGATTATGAAATCATATTCAAAAATGGAAAAGACAACATAGTAGCTGATGCATTGTCAATACAACATGAGGAGGATGACAACCTCTTTTCATTATCCTTACCGGTCCCTTTCCTTAACCTTATAAAGTTTGTTGTGGTTTTCTTTGATGAAATCCTCATTTACATGCACACTTGGGGTAACCACCTTCTTCATGTGGACAAAGTCCTTCACCTACTACAATACAACCAATTTTTTTTCAAAAATACCAAATGTTCCTTTGCATCTAGCGAAGTGGAATACTTGGGACACATTGTGGGTCAATAAGGGGTAAAAGTGGAGCCCAAAAGGATACAATCTATGTAGGAGTGGTCATGACCCATGACCTTAAAGTGCCTAAGGGGTTTTCTTGGTCTCACATGATATTACAGGAAATTTGTCTACCATTATGAAACAATTTCTAATCCCTTGACTGGCCTTCTTAAGAAGAATGCATTTCATTGGTCACCAAATGGTGAGGAATCTTTCATAGAATTAAAGAGGGCCATGGGCACTACTCTCATCCTAGGAGCTCCTGAATTCAAAAAAACCTTTGTGTTGGAATCATATGATTCTAGCATTGGTACAGGCGTGGTGCTTACACAAGATGGTCGACCTTTGGCCTTTACTAGCCAAGCATTGAGTGGTCACAATCTAGGCCAATATACGTATGAAAAATAAATGATGGCCATTCTCCATATGGTGCACACATGGTGGCCATATCGTTTAGGGCATCATTTCATATCAAAACAGATGACCATAGTCTGAAGTATTTTTTGGAGCAATGGTTATCCTCCCCAGATCAAAACAAGTGGTTGACCAAAATGTTGGGTTATGATTATGAAATCATATATAAAAATGGAAAACACAGTATAGTATTTGATGCATTGTCAAGACAACATGAGGAGTACGACTCCCTCTTTTCCTTATCCTTACTGGCCCCTGAATGTATTGAAGACATATTCCAAGAGTGGCTAACATGCCTGACTATCTCTAGGTTAATTCAACACCTTTAGGAGGACCCTAATCCTCTCATCATCTACACTTGGCAGGACAACATTCATAGATATAAGGATCACCTGGTTCTATCGCCCTCTTCAGCACTAAAGTTGAGGCTCTTAAATGAGTTGCACTCATCAACTATTGTGGGTCACTCAAGATTCCAAAATACCTATGCTCGTGCTCATCGTTATTTTTTCTAGGAAGGAATGAAGAAGGATATCCTTCACTTTGTCACCGAATGTGAGGTGTGCCAACATAATAAAGGTGAAACTATCAATTCTCCAGGAGACCTACAACCCCTACCCATTCCATATTTTATGTGGACAAACATCTCCATGGACTTTATAGTGGGACTTCCTAAATCTAGGAACAAGTTTGTCATCATTGTGGTGGTTTATCACCTCTCCAAGTATGATCATTTTTTTGCCTTACCCCACCCTTTCACACCAACACTACTAGCACAGGTTTTCCTTGATCAGATTTTCAAGTTACATGGCATTCCCACCTCTATTGTATCTAATCGTGACCCAACTTTAACCAACACATTTTGGCAAGAGATGTTTAAATTTCAGGGCACCCAACTGAACATGAGAACAACCTATCACCCCTAGGATAACGACCAAATTGACTTGGTCAACAAATGTTTGGAAACCTACTTGCATTGTTTTTCTTTGGACAAACAACACCAGTGGTTGCAATGACTTCCCTTAGCAAAATGGTGGTACAATACTTCCTATCATACAACTACTAAAATGACCCCATATGAAGCAATGTATGGATAATTCCCACCTACAGTCACTACCTATCTTCCAGGAATATCAAAGGTCCAATCTATTGATATAATTCTACAAGGTCGAACAATGACCCTAGCGGCTTTGAAGGATAACCTCCACATGGCCCAAAATCGCATGAAGCAATAGGCGGACCAACATCGTTCAGGAAGGGTTTTTTAGGAAGGTGATAAGGTGTTTCTCAAGATCCAATATTACAAAAAAACATCTCTTAAATCCAAGGGACATCACAAGTTGACACCCAAGATTAATGGTCCCTACCAGATCATCAAGCGTATTGGTTCAATGGCCTACAAATTGGTGCTTCCATCTACTTCCAAAATCCATCCGCTCTTCCATGTTTCCTATCTAAAGAAAGTGACTGGCCAAAATTGCAGGGTCCAACCCATCCTTCCAGAATTAGATGAAGGCTCCCTTTGGATCCAACTAGAAGAAGTCCTCAATACCTATTGTTATCACCTATTATGTTCTACAAAGTTTTATCTCTCATCTCTTATTTTCTTCATTCATTTTTGTTTTTTGTATGAGTTATAAATCCTCATCATTAGGTTGTTAAAGGTTCAAAGTATTTATCATGGGGGTCAAAATAATGTTATATTGAGACGAATGAGAGAAACTTAGTCTTGTAAGAGGGGATAAAAGGGGATAGGAGGAGTTATGTACATGTTTGTATGGTTGTCTCATTACATAATTATTTTTATATCTTTCCATCATATTCATATGTCATGTCATAACTTATGTCTCATGATTACCAAAGTTAGATAACGAATTTCAAGTCAATTTCATCCAAAAATGCCAAAGGATAGTTTTGCAGGGCGCTACATGAACTTCCACTTGTCCCTATTTTTCATCATTACAAGTATTGCTGGAAGATTTTGAAGACGTGGATCATCCTACCTAGAGAATGAAAGACTCAAGGAGGTTATCAGGTACCCAATAAATATCATAGCATGCAAAGGTGTGTTGATGGGCGTAAATGACACACCATCAACTGGAAGGTAAAATCCGGAACGTGGTTGTCTAAATAACCCAAGTCGTTTGGAGAGAAATGATCTGATGGGTTTAATGGCTCCGTTAGACGACTAAAATCCTAGGACAAAAAAAGAAATAAAACTAATCTAAAAGAAACTACGATACTATGTACATGAGCTTAATTATTTACAAGTTAAAAAAAAAACATGAGCATGTGATTATGAATAGGGTATTTGCAATTTACAAGTTTTGGTGGATGTCTTGTGAAATCAATGTTTTTTGCAATTGTTTATGAAGTAAATAAAGAAAGCACATACATTTTATATTTTCTATTTAATAATTTAAAATCTAAGAATTCACACATACTAATAAGACATAATTTGAAATAATAATAGGATAACAATCAAAGCCAATTTAAATTGCTCCTATTTCATTAATAAATAAACTAATAACAGAAATAAAATACGAGTAAAACTAACCTGAGATTAATCAACTACTGAGTTTATGTCTCTGTGCAATTCAAACTCCTTGCTATCTTGCCTGTGAGAAAAACCTATAACAGGCTTGTGCTAACATTCCCAGAGTAAATTCAAAAGTATTTTCAGAGCAAATATATAAGAACATAGTTATAAACATATAGATCCTGTGATCTTGTAATGACGAACACTTATAGTAAGAGAAATTTAATATAAAGTATTCATGTAATACATCACTTAACATCAAGTATAAATCAATGATATTTAAATGAAATAATGATCACAAATGTAATATATGAACAACAAATTATAGACATAATTTAAAGTGATGAATAAAATGAAATATCATATGCTGACAAGACTAAAGTTGTATAACATATTAACATTCCATAATATAAAAGGAAAAACTTAATGGGAAAGATCCACACTGGTCTAAAGCCAAAGAGTGAAAATCTCGTCCATATAGTCCTGAAAGTTACATGTCCATAATGCGTCCAAATCAAAGATGTTTTTACTTCTAAGAGTAAACAATATTTAAACTAGTTCAGGATTCAAAAGATCATATCACACGGGATAGAGTTGAATCCACAAAAATTGGATAAAATTACAAAAATAGCGAAAACAGTAGCCACTCATGGATGAGTTGGTTTGTTCAAAATTAAACCAGAGTTTGATAAAACATAAAAAAGGAGAAACTACTGAATATTTGAGCGTATCATTGTAAGTTTTTGCTCCAAGCAATAATCAACACAATCTTCCATTTCCTGAGAATAGCAAAACCAATTTTATATATTAGAAAAAGAAACAATTACTAATTATTATTCAAAAGACACTGGCTACATAATCATAGATTCTGTAGCTAGTCTTATTTTTGGCAAATGAAATCAATATTCAAATCTACCTATTTCGACTTTGAAAAATTGAATGAAATCAAAACAAAATCATTTTACCATTAAAAATTAGCCAGAGAGGGATCTGACAGTTCAGAGTTTATAATTTCTTTGAAAATGGTCGTGTTCTTAATGATTATATTTCTAGCCCTCTTGATTTGTTTATTCTCCCTCTCTGTATGTGCTTTGATATCAAGGTTCTCTTGTTTCAACAGAGTGTTCTCAACAGTCAATGTTTTAATTCAGGTCTGTAAGAAAGGAACATCTGTATAGTAACGCTCTACCTAGTCGAGGCATCTATCACAATGTACTAGGGTGATGTGATGCAGGTGCATCTCTCCATGCAGCCAGCCAGCCAGCCAGCCACGTCAACACGCACGCATTCAAAGGCTGAAGAGAGGCGATGCAAAAGCATCTCTCCATGCAGCCAGCCAACCATCCAGCCACGTCAACACGCACACATTCAAAGGCTGAAGAGAGGCGTAGCCTCATTTTGAATTTGAAATTCAATGTAAATTAATGTCTTAGGCTGTTGAGCCAGGAAAGCCATGCCTTTGTGCAGGCATTAGATAAGATCGGCTTTAATGCCAAGAATGGCTGAGATCTAGATCCGATCCTGGACTAGACAACCCATTCATTGTAATTGAATGTAATTTAATAGAGTAGGTGAACCTGGAGGAATGAGCCCTCAGGTAAAAGAGATTTCATATCTCATTTTGACTGAGTCTGGTAGAGTTGAAGAGAGCCGAGAGAGCTCGCGAACACTTTGTAAAATACAAGCATTTTCCATTTTAATATAACAGAGCAGTTTTTCCTGTATTTCTGTCTTATATGCATGTCTGTGTGTGTTCTTTATATATGTTGTGAATGTATGTGTGTTGATGCATTCTGCAGGAGTTGTGTTTGATTTTAGGGTTGAAGGTCTTTGAGGCTTCATACCAGGAGGGTGTGACAGAACGTTGAGGTTCTGAGAGCCATGCATAGAGGATGCACTTCTGAAATCTGAGGAGTCAGACGAAGACGTGCTGAGGCACAGGACTGAGATCAAAAAATCAGGGAGAAGACCTCAAGGTTGCTGAACACCTTGGAGGCAAGGCTATGTATGAGAACACAGTTGCAGACAGAATCACTGAGGGTTATGTAGGAGCTCTGCCAAGTGGGCATTGAGCGTGTGTACAGGAGTGCACAAAGGAAGGAACTCTGCTGAGAGTTGAAGAAGGGAGCAGAATCACCGAGGATTCAGTGGCTTTGTCAGGAGGGCATTGAGCAGGTGCAAAAGATGCACAGGAAGACAGAACTATTGAACGTTCTGTAGAGAAGAGACTCCGCCAGGAGGGCGTTGACAAAGGGTGCAGATAAGAACGAGGTGAAGGGGACTCTTTGAGTTATGAAGATGAAAGAAGAGTCCACTGAGGGACCTTTACTGGGTTGTGGAATACCCAGAAGGCTTAGCAAGAAGTTGCTGAGGCAGCAGAACAGCCAAGAAGGCATCAGTTTCTCCATCTATGGGGAAAGAAAGGACAAAAATCCCCCAAAAGGGGTCTGAGTGTTTGTGAAAGCTCAGAAGGGATAGCCCCAGTGTGTGCATGAGGAGACTCTGTGAAGAGTGCAGTAGTCGGAAGAATCCTTTAAGCATTCAAAAGGAGGCAAAAGATCAGGAAGGGCAGCGTTGTATACGTGCGACGAGACTCAACGTTGAGGAGTTCGTAGAGAAAAGAAGACAAGGCCGAAGCCTTGGGAAAAATCTAAATTCCCTATAGTCTGGGAAGAAATCGCGCAAGCTTAGGAGGAGCTCAGGAGCCGTCCGATCGGGTGGAGAGAAGAGATCTGGACCGTCGAGCAGTTCACGTCCAACAGAGGAGCGCCAGAGGAAGCTCGCAGGAGAGGAGGATCGACAGCCATTGGATCTCGCGGAGGAATCCCGACGAGAGGAGTCTCAATAGGCATCGGGATATCGACCATCGAAGAATCAGGATTCTCGAGATCGTGAGAACCGGGACAACGCAAGCCACGAAATCCCAACGAGGTCTAGACCGTCCATTTGCAGAGGGCACATGGTGGAGATCATGCTAGTGTCATCATATTGGCCATCGGGAAATAGGCATTCCTGAGGTCAAGGGAAATAGGACATCAAAAGTTCCAAAATCCCGACAAGATCGGGATCGTCCGTTGGAAGGATGCGTGGAAATCATCTAAGCGCCATCGGAGTTGAAGCCATCGGGATATCGGGAATCTTGTGGATATGGTGTTTAGGCACTTCAAAATCACGAAACGCGATACCCCGATGAGTGGGGGCCAGCTGTCATCACAGCAGTGGAGGAGGATAGAGCCATAGTGGAGGCCAGCTGTCAACTCAACGGAGGAAATCGAGGATCGACATATCGGGGTTTCCGTGGACACGGAAACTTTGCATTTCGAAACCGCGAATCCTGTAACTCCGACGGGGTAAGATTACGGTCACGGGAGTTGGCCATATGAGCAGGAGCTGAGTGGAAGGGCCAGGAGTGAAGGAGCGCATCGGGAATCGGCATATCGTGAGCCCCGGGGATATGTGCATTGTGTCATCGTAAACATCGAAACTCTGATGGAGGATTGGACTGTGGTCACATAGAGCATGGTCACCTTGGCCAGGGCCTAGCCAAAAGGGCTAGTGCATAAAAGAGCATATCGTGGATCGGGAATTCGGAAATCCTGGGGACAAGGGGTCCATACCCTTCGAATTCACAATAGGGAAAACCCCGAAAGGGGGTAAGGCCACGGACACAAAGGCAGTGGTCGTATGGTGGAAGCCCAGCCGGGGGGCTAGTGCCTAGAAGCTGAGGTCTCATCACCGATCGAGGATTTGGGAGGACAGTGACCCTCGACATCAGGAGGCTCAAAAATCCGAACCCCAATAACAGTTCTTTCCTGTGGGGAAAGTTGGTCATGGTCCAATGCAGAAGGCTGTGTGGAGGTGAGAAAGGACCTATGGATCTGGGTCAGATTTCGATAGGGATTCCAAATGGGGAATCTAAAGAGACGCTTCAGCTCAATAGTGGGATTTTGATCCATCCTGTGAGCAGGAGAGTCGAGGCTCAAACTCGCCTGCGTCAAGTGGTATCGGAGCTGATATCTCGTCTGTATATTTCAGGCGAGGAGGAGAATGAGGAACTGAAGCACTCTGATACACATCAAGTGGTATCAGAGCAGGATTTCATCTATATATTGTAGGTGAAGGAAGACAGAGTTGCTGAGGACTTTGTAGGGACTTATTGAAGGGAGGCAGCCGTCCATAGACAGTCAGAGGGAGACTGTAAGATGAAGCTAGAACACTCGGGGATGCGGAGTGACAGAAGTATATCTTCCAGGGAGGTAGATAGAACCAGCAAACCCGCTACTGAAGGCTGTAGGAGGAAGAAGCCAAAGCTGATGAGCGCAGCAGAAATGGATAAAGAACTCGCTGACATAAAGTGGGAGATGGAGGAGCTCGAATTTAAGATCCGGCAGGATAAAAAGCTGAGATGGGTATATGAATGGCCCATGAAGACGAACAAGGTGAAATGGCCAGTCAGAGAGCTGATGATCATGAGACAGCGCAGGTTGTTGAGAAAATGGTTGAGGTATGCTGAAAACCTCAAGGCCACAGAGGAAAAGACAAATGATCACTGTTGGCCAGAGACTGGAAAAGGTCTCGATGATTGGGATGATGAAGAAGATGAAATGAGATCGGCTGATGATCTCGAAGACTTCCATGAAGGCAGAGAAGAAGAAATTCCAGACTGCCATGAGGGAAACGAGCTGAGGTCACTGCGGGATCTCATGAACTATTAGGAGGACAGTGAGGGAATTTCATTTTGCTAGGAGGGCAATAATAAGAGATCAGCTGAGGATCTCGAAGATTGCCAAGAGGGAAATAGAAGGTTTCCAATTTGCCAGGTGGGAGAGGAAACATAAATGGGATCGACTGAGGATCTCATGGACTATCAGGAAGACAGCGAAAGAATTTCGATTTGCCAGCGAGGCAATGATCAGAGATCACTGAAGGATCTCGAGGACTACTAGGAGGATAGTGAAAGCATCAAAGACTTCCAAGAGGGCAGCGGAAGCATGTCAAACTGCCAGGTGGGCAGAGATGAAATTACGAGGCCATTTGAAGGTCTCATGGACTCGGAGGAGAGTTTAATTCAACAAGGAGTGCTGATGAAGATGGGATCGGTTGATCTCATGGTCTGCAAGGGAAGCAGCAGAGGAAGCATCCCATATTGTCAGGTGGGCAGGGATAAGCATATGAGACTATCTGTGGGTCTTAGAAACTCAGAAGTGAGTTGGAATCAGCAAGAGGAGCTGACAGAGTAGATAAGCTCACATGGAGGTCAGCAAGTGCAGCTGACAGAGGTGAAGGATCAGGATGATATTCTGATGATTGGGGGAATTTCGATATTCCTACCATTTGCCCAGAAGGAGGCAAAAAATTCTATTGTAGGTGAAGCAGCAAGAGAGGAACAGTCGGTTATGACTGTCAGAAAAAAAGAAGAAAGTGGGCATTCTGAGGGGTGTCTCAACGCATTCAGCGGTGAAGCTGAACAGACTGCAACAGGGAAAATTGCAGTAGAAGATGGAGAAGGCAAGCATTCTGAAGAATGGCTCATTACTTTCAGCCAGGAAGCTGAGAGCGCTGTAGCATTAGAGCTGACAGCAGAAGAAGGAGTAGAAGCAGAAGGAGAAAGCGAGCGTTCTGAGGAATGTCTCAACATATTCAGATAGGGAGCTGAAAAGCAAGAACCTGTAGCACTGAAGCTAGTAGCAAAAGAAGTCGAGGAGCGAGCAGATAGAATTATCACTCCATGGGAGATGGAGATGAAAATGTTGGAGGATTGGTTGAACAATCCAGGGCCAGCAAGAGAACTGGCAGAATTTGAGCTGTCGGGAAAGAGGATGACTGAGCAGCAGGTCAGTCAGGAAGAGACTGCAGAGCGGAAGTCTCTAGCAGAGTGGCAACTTGAGGCCATAGATGAAGATGAAGATGAATATGAAGAAGATGGCATGGGAGATCATAGTGATCTTCCCAATGGCCAAAAATTTTTGCAGCTGAGGAGACTGCAACAACAGGGCCAGCCACTGGAGTAGCTGGATGAAGTAATAGAGGAGATCAGAAGGCTGATGGTAGAGTCAGCAGACACTGCCAGCAGGGAGAGGCTGAGCAGAAAGGGAGCAGTAGCAATGCAACAGAAGCAGCAGCAACAGCAGATTGGAGTGGATGAAAAGCTCCAAAGACTTATTTGGGATCTAGGAAGATTTCCAACAGCTATAGAGGAAGCTCATGAGCAGGAGCTCATGATTTTTGCAGTTGTGGAGTATGATGCAGGAGCATCTCTCCATGCAGCCAGCTAGCCAGCCAGCCACGTCAGCATGCATGCATTCAAAGGCTGAAGAGAGGCGATGCAGAAGCATCTCTCCATGTAGCTAGCCAGCCAGCCAGCCACGTCAGCACACACGCATTCAAAGGCTGAAGAGAGGCGTAGCCTCATTTTGAATTTGAAATTCAATGTAAATTAATGTCTTAGGCTATTGAGCCAGGAAAGCCATGCCTTTGTGCAGGCATTAGATAAGATCGGATTTAATGCTAAGAATGGCTGAGATCTAGATCTGATCCTGGACTAGACAACCCATTCATTGTAATTAAATGTAATTTAATAGAGTAGGTGAACCTGGAGGAATGAGCCCTCAGGTAAAAGAGATTTCATATCTCATTTTGATTGAGTCTCGTAGAGTTGAAGAGAGCTGAGAGAGCTTGAGAACACTTTGTAAAATACAAGCATTTTCCATTTTAATATAACAGAGCAGTTTTTCCTGCATTTCTGTCTTATATGCATGTCTGTGTGTTCTTTATATATGTTGTGAATGTATTTGTGTTGATGCATTCTGCAGGAGTTGTGTTTGATTTCAGGGTTGAAGGTCTTTGAGGCTTCATACCAGGAGGGTGTGACAGAATGTTGAGGTTCTGAGAGCCATGCATAGAGGATGCACTTATAAACTCTAAGGAGTCAGATGAAGATGTGCTGAGGCATAGGACTGAGATCAACAACTCAGGGGGAAGACCTCAAGGTTGCTGAACAACTTGGAGGCAAGGCTGTGTATGAGAACACAGTTACAGATAGAATCACTGAGGGTTCTGTAGGAGCTCTACCAAGTGGGCATTGAGCATGTGTACAGGAGTGCACAAAGGAAGGAACTCTGCTGAGAGTTGAAGAAGGGAGAAGAATCACCGAGGATTCTGGGGCTCTGCCAAGAGGGCATTGAGCAGGTGCAAAAGATGCACAGGAAGACAGAACTATTGAACGTTCTGTAGAGAAGAGACTCCGCCAGGAGGGCGTTAAGAAAGGGTGCAGACAGGCACGAGGTGAAGGGGACTCTTTGAGTTCTGAAGCTGAAAGAAGAGTCCACTAAGGGACCTTTACTGGGTTGCAGAATACCTAGAAGGCTCAGCAAGAAGTTGTTGAGGCAGCAGGACAGCCAAGAAGGCATCATTTTCTCCATCTGTGGGGAAATAAAGGACAAAAATCCCCCAAAAGGGGTCTGAGTGTTCATGAAAGCTCAAAAGGGATAGCCCCAGTGTGTGCGTGAGGAGACTCTGTGAAGAGTGCAGGAGTCGGAAGAATCCTTTAAGCATTCAAAAGGAGGAAAAAGCTCAGGAAGGGCAGCGTTGTATATGTGCGACGAGACTCAACATCGAGGAGTTCGCAGAGAAAATAAGACAAGGCCGAAGCCTTGGGAAAAATCTAAATTCCCTATAGTCTGGGAAGAAATCGCGCAAGCTCAGGAGGAGCTCAGGAGTCGTCTGATCGGGCGGAGAGAAGAGATCTGGACCATCGAGCAGTTCACGTCCAGTAGAGGAGTGCCAGAGGAAGCTCACAGGAGAGGAGGATTGACAGCCGTCGGATCTCGTAGAGGAATCCTGACGAGAGGAGTCTCAATAGGCATCGGGATATCGACCATCGAAAAATCGGGATTCTCGAGATCGTGAAAACTAGGATAACGCAAGCCGCGAAATCCTGATGAGGTCTGGACCATCCGTTTGCAGAGGGCACGTGGCAGAGATCATGCCAGTGTCGACATATTGGCCATCAGGAAATCGGCATTCCTGAGGTCAAGGGAAACAGGACATCAAAAGTTCCGAAATCTTGACAAGATCAGGATCGTCCTTTGGAAGGACGCGTGGCAATCATCTAAGCGCCATCGGAGTTGAAGCCATCGGGATATCGGGAATCCCATGGACATGGTGTTTAGGCACTTCGAAATCATGAAACACGATACCCCGATGAGTGGGGGCCTGTTGTCATCACAGCAACGGAGGAGGACAGAGCCATAGTGGAGGCCAGCTGTCAACTCGACAGAGGAAATTGAGGATCAGCATATTGGGGTTTTCGTGGACACGGAAACTTTGCATTTTGAAACCGCGAATCCCATAACTTCGACGGAGTAAGATTACGGTCAGGGGAGTTGGCCATATGAGCAGGAGCTGAGCGGAAGGGCCAGGCATGAAGGAGCGCATCGGGAATCGGCATATCGCGAGCCCCGGGGATATGTGCATTGTGTCATCGTAAACGCCGAAACTCCGATGGAGGATTGGACTGTGGTCACACAGAGCATAGTCACCTTGGCCAGGGCCTAGCCAGGAGGGCTAGTGCATAAAATAGCATATCGTGGATCAAGAATTCGGAAATCCCTGGGACAAGGGGTCCATACCCTTCGAATTCACGATAGGGAAAACCCCGAAAGGGAGTAAGGCCACGGACACAGAGGCAGTGGTCGTATGGTGGAAGCCCAGCTGGGGGCTAGTGCCTAGGAGCCGAGGGCTCATCGCCGATCAGGGATTCGAGAGGACAGTGACCCTCGACATCAGGAGGATTGAAACTCCGAACCCCGATAACAGTTCTTTCCTGTGGGGAAAGTTGGTCATGGTCCAATGCAGAAGGCCATGTGGAGGTGAGAAAGGACCTCTGGATTTGGGTCAGATTTTGATAGGGATTCTAAATTGGGAATCTAAAGAGCCACTTCGGCTCAGTAGTGGGATTTTGATCGATCCTGTGAGCGGGTGAGTCGAGTCTCAAACTCGCTTGCGTCATGATGACACATCGACATGGGACAAAATCGACAAGGGGTGCTTCAATATTAACTGTGGTTTTTTCTAGGTCGTTCCTGATACCCGAAAATCCTTCTTTACCCTTAAGACACGGGGGGAAATTGGTCACAAAGCCATATTGTTTAACATGGGTAATAACCTCTCTCCTGGAACACTAATTTTTTGTGTCTTCATGAGCCAATAAATCCTCTATCTCACGATCTGAGCACCGATCATTGATCTTGATCAGATCATATGATTTGCCTTTCGATTTCTTAGTTTTATAGAAATAAAACAACCAACATTATTATTCCAGAAACTTAAATCCGTGCTCTGTTGTTTGTTTCCTTTACAGAGATTCTAGGCAACAGATTCAACATCAACATTTAAACTAGAATCATTCATAGGCATATGAGGATCTTTTTCCTTTAATTTGGCAATCACTTGTTCCAGAGATCTTCCAAGTGAAAACCTACATGGTAATCCTTTATCTAGAGGGGTTTCATCAATAAATTTGGGTCCATCAATTGAATTAACAAACTAGCTTTCAACCACTGGCCTATCCGAGTTAGGGTTTTCAGTTAAAAGAGGGTTGGATGTAGCATTGGCCTGGGTGAATCCATTTCTTATCAGAAATTTTTCCCAATTGTCACCTATCTTCGACAGGTGATAAACCAACAAGAGTTTGACGAGTCCGTGGTGAAATAAACTCGAATTGATACCCTGTCATTTGTAGCACTTGGACATTTTGTAAGGAATCATCAATAGGTAAAAGGGAATATACAACTCAAACCCTATGAAATTCATAAGAAAACAGATATGGTACAGAAAAACCAGCCCATATCGACCTTCACACGTAACAAATTGCTTCATAATTAAAAGTAGATTATGCCATCTAGGTTTTGACAGAGTGATATGAATACCTTTTGTAAAGAAAGTGGTTTTACAGAAGGTCATAAATAAACTCCATGATACCTCTTTTATTTTTTCGTTTTTAAACCACCTATCATCTTTTGATTGGAGCCCTGTCGCTTTTCTCATGAAATCCTCTATCAATTCCAACTGTATGTCTCCAATATTGGCTCTGAAGTCGTCAAAGGTTTGTGCAAAAGCTTTGGAAAACTAGAGATTATAGCCCTTGAACTTCTTGAGGAATACATCCCCTCCTTCAGCCTTTAGATCATCAATAATGTCATCATGGGAAAGTAAATATTGGCATCCGTTCGGCTCGATACAGACTACGGGTGCCATTACCAATGTGACAAGGATGCAACAAAAATCACTCGGGATAGTTTTAGGTTCCCAACGAACGAGAAACATAAACAGGTTTGAGTGGAAAGTGAAGGAATGAAAATAATAGAGTCTATGGGCTATCATAACTTGCATAGGATAGTTAGGGAGAACAAAAACCAGAAGGTTCATAGAACTCCAAACCACCTCTCGCGATGAGTGCCAAAACCTACAGCGTACAAAACCCTATGCACATAATGAATAGCTTCATTAATGTTTTGGGCCAACAAGGTAAGGCGAAAAAACAAGTACAACATGCATGTACTCATTTGCATGAATGCTAATATGACACTTAAACTCATGAGAAGAACAACAACAGTTAACCTAGGTTCTTCATGCATCAAAAAATTTCAACAATGAACTATCGAACCATTGAATTCATAACAACCATAATAAAACCAAAATTCAATAATGGACTAATCAACCATTTCACAAGATTTGAATTTTAATCACATATGGGTGGATTTTAAAATGATATTTATATGGAAAACGATTATGAAAACAACCCAAGTTTTTATGTTTGAATTCATGCTTACAGTCATGAATTAAAACGAAAATGCAAACGATAAAGATTCAATACGGTAATCTTTAATCCAATCATCGTTTTGAAACTCATAAACATTTACAAATCAGAGGTGATGATATCTACAGAAAGGTGTAATCTCTTTCAATCATGTTAAGTATCAAAATCGTGTGTGGATGCCAACAATGGCAGTGTACTGGGCGAAGCAATTATCTCTGCATCACAAGAAAATTCATGCCAGGGTGAATCAGATGAAATGAATTTTTGAAATAGTTAATAGATGGTCAAGCATATTGATCATAACTCATAAAATAATGTAGTTTAGTGTTAGATGTATTTATGTCTAAAACATCTGTCATCCAGTATCTAACTTAGATTACAAGTGTAGCAATTGTTTATGCAATTGACTTCGATACTGTTGACAGAGACACTGCTGCCAGCAGGAGTCCATAGCCTCGTCAGGGATGTCATTTGACCCACTCTAGTACCTCTATCTTATCCAAGAGTCATTCAACCATGACATAGTACATATTTTCATTTTTATTAAATTGAAAACAAACTTGTGGATCTTTTTAAACCCAGCATTGCTTCACTGCCAACAGGCCTGTTTAGTACCCCGACGAACTTGCCTTGGTATCATGCATGCATTTACCCACTGCCAGCAGACCTGTTCAGTGTCCCGGTGGGTTTACATATACTTCCCACACATTACTGTGCTTTCAACCCTCTAGAATTTTTTTATAGTTTGCAGAACTTAATGATATTCAAGAGGGCGGGGTGATACTGAAAATCGTGTAGTTTGGAATGAAAAAAAATTGATTTTTCACCAATTACGTTTCTGTTTTGATGACCCTCATAAAGACTTGGACACTTAGATTTCAATTAGGAAATCATCTCAAGGACAGGAAGGTACAGTTGAGTTGTTTTTCTCAAAATAGGGACAACGTTAGAAGTTTATTAATGACAATCATGTCTACTTGTAATTTCATTGAGAAACTAGAAACACTTATCTGAACAGAAACTCATTTATGTTGATCTGCTTTTTAGCACTTACTGCTCAGGTGCTTGGGAAGTTATCAACTGCTGCTAATGAATGAAAATTCTGATTCCCTTCCACAAATGAGATGGTGACCTAGACATAATTATTCAGAAAACAAATCAAAACCAAGCAAAAATGAAAAGAACCAAAATAAAAAACAGAAAAGAAAATTAAAAAAATATTTACAAAATAGTGAAATAGAAAACATATTGGCATCTGTTCGGCTCAATATAGACTATGGGTTACATTACCACTGTGACAAGGATGCAACAGAAATCACTCGGGAGAGTTTTAGGTTCCCAATGGACGAGCAACAGAAACAAGTTTGAGTGGGAAGTGAAGGCATGAAAATAGCAGAGTCTGGGGGCTATCATAACTCGGATAGGAGATTTAGGGAGAATGAAAACCAGAAGGTTCATAGAATTCAAAACCATCTCTCACGATCAGTGCCAAAACCTATAGAGTACAAAACCCTATGTGCATAATGAATAAATTCATTAATGTTTTAGGCCAGCAAGGTAAGGTGAAAATGCAAGTACAACATGCATGTACTCATTTGCATGAATGTTGATATGACACTTAAACTCATGAGAACAATATCAACAGTTAACCAAGGTTCTTCATGCATCAAAAAATTTCAACAATGAACTATCGAACCATTGAATTCATAACAACCATAATAAAACAAAAATTTGATAATGGACTAATCAACCATTTTACAAGATTTGAATTTTAATCACATATGGGTGGCTTTTAAAATGATATTTATATGGAAAACGATTATGAAAACGACCCAAGTTTTAATGTTTGAATTCCTTCTTACAGTCATCAATTAAAACGAAAATGAAAACGATAAAGATTCAATAAGGTAAGCTTTAATCCAATCATGATTTTGAAACTCATAAACATTTACAAATCGGAGGTGATGGAAGCTACATAAAGGTGTAATCTCTTTTGATCATGCTAAGTATCAAAAATCATGTGTGGCTGCCAACAATGGCGATGTACTGGGTGAAGCAGTTATCTCTGCATCACTAGAAAATTCATGCCAGGGTGAATCAGATGAAATGAATTTTAGAAATAGTTAATAGTTGGTCAAGCATACTGATCATAACTCAACAAATAATGCAACTTAGTATCATATGTATTTCTGTCTAAATAAAATGTCATCCGGTATCTAACTTAGATTACGAGTGTAGTGATTGTTTAAGCAGTTGACTTGGATACTGTTGACAGAGACACTGCTGCCAGTAGGCGTCCATAGCCTCGGAAGGGATGTCATTTGACCCACTCTAGTACCTCTATCCTATCCAAGAGTCATTAAACCATGACACGGTACATCTTTGCATTTTGATCAAATTGAAAATAGACTTGTGGATATTTTTAAACCCAGCATTGCTTCGCTGCCAGCAAGCCTGTTCAGTACCCCGACGAACTTGCATTGGTATCATGCATGCATTTACCTGCTACCAACGGACCTGTTCAATGTCCTGACGGGTTTACATACACTTCCCACACATTACCGTTCTTTCAACCCTCTAGAATTTGTTTATAGTTTGCATAACTTAATGATATTCAAGAGGGCGGGGTGATACTAAAAATCTCATAGTTTGGAATGAAAAAAAATTGATCTTTCACCAATTACTTTTTTGTTTTGATGACCCTCATCATGACTTGGACACTTATATTTCAGTTAGGAAATCATCTCGAGGATGGGAAGGTGCAGTTGAGTTGTTTTTCTCAAAACAAGGACAACGTTAGAAGTTTATTAATGACAATCACATCTACTTGTAATTTCAATGAGAAAACGAAAACACTGATATGACTAGAAACTCATTTCCGTTGATTTGAGTTTTAGCACTTACTACTCAGGTGCTTGGGAAGTTATCAACTACCTCTAATGAATGAAATTTCTGATTCCCTTCCACAAATGATATCGTGACTTAGACATAATTATTTAGAAAGAAAATCAAAACCAAGCAAAATGAAAAGAACCAAAATTAAAAATAGAAAAGAAAATTAAAAAAATATTTACAAAAGAGTGAAATGGAAAACATCAGGTGAAATAACTCTTGAGAGCCTGGCCATTCACTCGGAAAGTGTCTGGCTGTCCCTCCAAATTATGCAGACGGAAAGAGTTGGGGCCTAATTTTTCAGAAATTACAAATGGTCCCAGCCACAGGTTTTGGAACTTGGTATGTTCCCCCTTTCCCTCGTGAGATTTATCCCACTTGAGAACCAGATCTCCTACATCGAAATTCCTATCTAAAGAAGAATTTGATTCAAACCAACTTTTTACAATTTTATGATGCTGATCCAGTTTCTGCTTTGCTTGGTTTCTTACCTCCTCCGGTTTTAACAAGGCATTAATTCGATTTTCTAGGGGAGGGCACTCCTCTTCTTGAACTTTCTGCGACAATTGCAGAGAAGGGAGTAAAACATGTGGAGGAAGGATGGCTTCTCTTCCATTAATGAGGAAGAAAGGGGAATTACCAACATAAGATTTTGGTGCTACCCTATCATCCCAAAGTGCATTATACAGTGCATTGTGCCAATTTTTGTGATTTTTTGAAACTGTCCTTTTTTGAAATTTTTGTTTGTTGATTATGCTAAGCCATTTCCTTTAGGGTAGTATCTTGGAGAATACTTTAGTTTAATCCCTTTTTCCAGAGAAAAAATGTTCATATCAAGGGATGAAAAGTAAGAGGCATTATCAAAAAACAGACATTCAGGAATGTCGAATCGAGTGATGATATGAGAGTTCAGGAAAGATACTACCTGATTTGTGTTCACCACTTTTAAAGGTACAAATTCAGACCATCTAGTAAAATAATCTATCGCCGTCAGGATATACTTGTGTTGCTGTGAAGAAGAGGGATTAATTGGTCCTATGATGTCAAGACCCCATTGTTGAAAAGAGGAATCTACAGTAACAGGCTGCAAAGGGAATGATGCTTTTTTAACCCGTCCTGAAGCCTTTTGGAATATTATGCATTTACGACACAATGCATGGGCATATTTAAACAAGGTAGGCCAATAGTATCCCACTCTTAATACTTTGTGAGAGGTGGTATCTGCACTGAAATGACCACTGGCTTCACCTGCATGAAGTTCAAATAACACTTTTTCTGACTCCTCCTTTTCTAAACAACGCATAAGAACACCATCAAATTTCTTTCGAAATAATACATCATTTCTTAGATGGAAAGATGCAGATTTAGGCCTAAGTTCTCTTATGTTTTTAGGATCAAGATTGCAGGGAGCAGATCCATGTGTCAAATAAAATTTAATTTTCTCATACCAAGAATTGGCAGTAACTTGTGCACAACTGATCTTTTTTTCGTTAGGCTGATTCACAGTTGAGGTGTTTATTTGAATTTCTTGTTCTTCAACCAAATCAGCCACTAGTTTACATAGGCCTTAACCTCTAAAAATCTTTGCAAGGGTTATTTCAAGGTCATATTCCTGTAATGACATTATCCAATTTGCCATTTTCTCACCTAGTTCTTTTTGTACTAACAGGTTTCTTATAGCTGGGTAAGGACCGATAACCTTGGTTTTGGGTTTCAACAGGTATGAACGAAAGTGTTTTATTTCTTTAAAAACAACATATGCTTGTTGATCTACTGCTAGGTAGTTAATCTCTACTCCTTTAAAATTTGAGCTCATGAAGGCAATGGGTATCTTATTTCTTTCAACATTTTTCTCTATTAACACAACAGCATAAGATCGGTCAGAAGCAAAGGTATAAAGAGTGAAATCTTGAGAAAAATCGGGGCTCATCAAGGAAGGGGCTTCTATTATTGATTTTCTATTTGAGTTGAAATCCTGACTTTCTTGTGGTCCCCAACAGTACAAACATATTTTTTAATTAAATTTTGTAACGGTCTTACCATTTTTGAGGAACTTGGGATAAACCTTCTAACAAAATTAATCTTGCCCAAAAAGGACTGCATGGCTTTTTTGGAAGAAGGAGGGGGGAGTTTAGAAATAGCTTGGGCTATTTCAGGATCAATAATCATTCCATCCTTAGACACTATAAACCCAAGAAGTTTACCTTGATCCACTACAAAGACCGATTTCTTAGGGTTGAGAGATATGTCGAACTTGCAACATCGTTCCAGGATAGCCCTGAGGTGAGACACGTGATCTTTCTTTTTTTTAGAGAAGATAGTCACATCATCAAGGTATACCATGACTGATTGGTTAATGAGGCCACAAAAAGAAATATCCATTTCTCTCTAGAAAGTGGCACCAGTGTTTATCAGTCCAAAAGGAATTTTCATGTAGGAATAAGTGCTCCACGGGGTGCGAAATGTGGTTTTAAGCTAATCTGAGGGGGGCATGAGGACCTGGTTGTATCCTGAAAAACCATCTAGCAGAGATAGTCTTTCGGAACTAAATACTTCTTGTAGGATTTGTTCATTGGAGGAACAGGGTAGTTGTCTTTATCAGATGCTCGGTTTAAGTTCCGAAAATCGACACAGATTCAAATTTCACCACTTTTCTTCCTTACAAGAACTAAATTAGACACCCATTGCGTGTGCCTAACCAAGAAAATTATCTTTGCAGTTAGTAATTTATTTAGTTATTTTTTAACAGTGGGTTCCAATTTGGGATGAATCTTCCTCAATTTCTGTTGAAAAGGCTTAGTCTGTGGTTTCATGGGAATAACATGTTGTATGATGTTAGGGTCGAATGTTTTCAAGTCATCATATGTCCAGGAAAAAACATATTTAAATTCTTTAAATAAATTTATAAAAGTAGATCTTTCTTTCTCGAAACATCCCTTTCCTAGATTAATATTTTGAGGATTATCCTTTGTTCCTAAATTAACCGTTTCATAAATCAAAGAAGAACTGTTAGTTTTACAATTTATTGTCCCTCTGAATTTATCATGCAAGTCATAAAATTTCTCTAGTCGTACGACAGATCTGGGGATAGAGTTTACCATCTCGGATGTCAATTCAGGAGATCTAGGATCTGATATTATTGTGAATTTTTGGAGGTTCTCATTGTGAGTACCATCATCAATGACTACACCTTGGAAAGTATCTTCCATATGCAAGAAGTTGATAATCTGCTAGTCATCGTCGAATACTCTCCAATTTGTAATGTTATTTGAGATCGATGGTCTAAACAACAATTCAATTGAAAACACATTAGGGGAAAGACCTTCAGCATGAAATAGTTTAGAAGCAACATTGGCCAATAAATTGGCTTCTGAATTACTCAACCTAGGAATGGAATTTATGTTGAATGCTGAAAATTTATGCATTAAACTCCACACCTCTGTCTGGTAGCTTTTCAAATGTGGTTATAAGAAATATATGGCGTTTCTTACCTACCTAACCATGATTTATGAATCACCAAATACTATCAAATTCCACACATCCATATCCATAGCCTTCTTGAGTCCTTGTAGAAGTGCTTCATATTTAGCCATGTTATTGGTACATTCAAACTCTAACCAACAAGCAATGAAAGTATTATTACCTGGGGGATCGATGACTACACAACCAACACCTGATCCTTATTTGTATTTGGATCCATCAAAGTATAAGGACCATATCTGAGTGTCATCAAAAGTACTTGACATACTTGGCAGAGCTGATGTCTGAGTATAGGTTACAACTTTAGATTGTTGTGCAGGATCAGTGATGAGAGAGACTTCGGTCATGAAATTACCAAAGAAGGTATTCATTCCCTGCATTTCAAATTAATTAGCATATGTAATGAAAGGTTCATTTGTGTCATTCAGCTCGGTTATGGTATTCTTAGGATAGTGTTCTTTGTTTATCTTGATTTTGTTGGGTTGTCCATTTTCAGGCATCCACAAGTGAGACCAATCTGTGGAAAAGTAACCGTGCAACTGCTCTGACCAATCCCTGCTTAAAAACAAACCATAAACTTCAAGAATATCCACAACAATAATATCAATTATCTGATGAACCTTAGGATTGGATGTTAATCTAATCAACACATTCTTAAGCTCACCAATAACTTTAACGTTAGTTTGATCTAGCTGAATGATTTTAAGATCAAAATGTTTTACTTCTACATTAATTTTTTGGCAAACAGATAGAGGCATCATGTTTGATTAAAAATTTCAAAGGTTAACAAAAAAGGCGGGACATTTTTTCGAGCATTAACAACAGAATTTTGTTGATGTTTAGCTGTTGTCCCTAAAACAGTTTTATCTACATTTGCTATAGTTTTTTCTGCTAAGTCCATTTTATTTGGAAGTTGAGATGTCGTTTTAGCTGGGAAAATTTTAGCTGCATTTGAATCAATTTATGTTGATTTTTTGCTGCTAGGATGGTTCTTTTTGCTGTTTTCAATAATGCTTTGAAGCATTTCTGCAAAATAAGGGGAAATTTCAGCAGCTCAAAAACAAAAATATTAGCCCTCAATTTTTTCAGATCTTCAATTAAATCATATTATAAAATGGGGGCTGCCAAGACTTGTTTAATTTCAGTCTGTTTTGACTATTTCGAAAACATATTTTTATTCACCTCAGAAGGGGGTTTGTTTTGCGTTTTGCTTCTTGTTTTGTAGGGGTGGACAGTTTTGAAGTTTTCTTGGAAAATACTATCCGACAAGTGACCAAAAATAGGAGCAGATGAATCCTCCTCTTCTAGTATCTCCTCTTCAACTGTATCATTGGGATCTTCTAGAGGAATAGAAGAAAAAATAGCATGTGCTTCTAAGATGGTTTGCAAAGCATACTGTAAACTTTCAAAATTTAGACCTTATGTGGTCGGGTTTGGTCGGTTAGGAGGAAAATGTTTTCTGAAAGGAGGTTTAAAAATTCCTTTGCTTATGGATGCCTCCTTGGCTGATGTCTTCAAGTCAACAACCTGATTAGACAATTTTTGGAAATATTTCTGCAAGCTTTCTAAGTCTAAATTTTAATGTTGATTCTTAAGTTGAGGTGGCCTAGTGAGAATTTCTATTTTCTTCTTAGAAGATGAGGTTGTTTCAACTTCACTACTAAGATTGTATTTTAAGATTAATATATCCTTTTCAATTTGGCTTGCCTCCTCAAAGGCTTCTAACAACATGTTCTTTTTAGACCTTTTGACCCATATGGCTATGTTATTGTGCAAGGATTTAGCATAATATGCAACAATTAGGCTTTTTGCAGGCATCAAATCTGTAGGGATTTTGTTCTTTAACGTCAAAAATATTTGGTTAAAGTCTTTCACTTTTTCCTTAGGATTCATTTTTAAGCTGGAGAGTTCCATAACCAGCACTTCCAGAGATTTATCATCTCCGAATTTTTCCAAGAAGCAAGTTTCAAACTTATCCCAAGAGACGATGGTTTGGGGCTGCTGAGAAAAATACCATGTGGAGGCATTTCCCTCAAACGTATAAGGAAAAATTATGCATACTACATCCTCGTGTTCAACACCTCAGATTCTAATGGAAAACATAATTTTTTTGATGTGATCCTCGGCGGATTGCTTTGAATCTGGGTCAAATTTGGGTATTCATTTCTCCGAATGTTTCGGTAATGGGTGTTGGGGTCTGAGTACAACCACAGAATCCTGATCAAGCCAAGGTTTGGCAAGATTGTTTTGGTTTTCCATGGGAGTTGGTGGTTTCGAAAAGAAATGCCTTCGTCTGAAGATTCTCCTCTTGAAGAGGATGGAGAAGAATCAGGTGGAGATGGTGGAATATCGGGTCCTCCTGCTCCAGGAGTGAGTGTTTCAATAGGATTGGTGGTATTTCCGCCTAAAGGGTTTTGGAGAAGACCATTGCCTTGAAGTTGTTCTTGGATATCCGAGAAATCAAGGGGTTGATTAAGCAGCCTACTAGGTTGTCTGATACGGGCTAAGTCACTATGCGTTCTTATGAGTGATTGACGAAAAATTTCTTGGACGTCGCCCCCTTGAGGAACTGGTGTGACAGGTTCAATAGGAATATCAGGGTTATTGATTGAAGTAGTTGTTGTTTCAAGTGTAACGTTATTATCTGAGAGACTACGGGTTACGACAAGAGAGAGAATGTGTGGGGGAGGAGTCTTATGACCTCCACATGCCATCAATTCAATTCAGGCCCTCCTTCTAGCGCCATTTGTTGATGGGCGTAAATGACACACCCTCAACTAGAAGGTCAAATCCAGACCGGGGTTGTCTAAATAACCCAAGACGTTTGGAGTGAAATGACCTGATGGGTTTAATGGCTCCATTAGCCGACTAAAATCCTAGGAAAACAAAAGAATGAAAACTAATCTAAAAGAAACTACGATACTATGTGCATGAGTTTAATTATTTACAAGTTTAAAACATAAACATGAGCATGTGATTATGAACAGGGTATTTGCAATTTGCAAGTTTTGGTGGATGTCTTGCGAAATCAATGTTTTTTGCAATTGTTTATGAAGTAGATAAAGAAAGAACATACATTTTATATTTTCTGTTTAATAATTTAAAATCTAATAATTCACACATACTGATAAGACATAATTTGAAACAAGAACAAGATAACAGTCAAAGCCAATTTAAATTGTTCCTATTTCATTAATAAATAAACTAATAACATAAATAAAATACGAGTAAAACTAACCTGAGATTAATCAACTACTAAGTTTATGTCTCTGCGCAATTCAAAATCCTTGCTATCGTGTCTGTGAGAAAAAACTGTAACATGCTTGTGCTAACATTCCCAGAGTAAATTCAAAGGTATTTTCAAAGCAAAGATATAAGAACATAGTAATAAACATATAGATCATGTGATCTTGTAATAACGAACACTTATAGTAAGAGAAATTTAATATAAAGTATTCATGTAATACATCGCTTAACATCAAGCATAAATCAATGATAATTAAATGAAATAATGATCACAGATGTAATATATGAACAACAAATTACAGACATAATTTAAAGTGTTGAATAAAATGAAATATCATACGTTGATAAGACTAAAGATATATAACATATTAACATTCCATAATATAAAAGGAAAAATGTAATGGGAAAGCTCCATGCTGGTCTAAAGCCAAAGAGTGAAAATCTCGTCCATATAGTCCTAAAAGTTACATGTCCATAATGCGTCCAAATCAAAGATGTTTTTACTACTAAGAGTAAACAATATTTAAACTAGTTCAAGATTCAAAATCTCATATCACACATGATAGAGTTGAATCCACACAAATTGGATAATATTACAAAAATAGCGAAAGTAGTAACCACTCATGGATGAGTTGGTTTGTTCAGAATTAAACCAAAGTTTGATAAAATATAAAAAAGGAGAAACTACTGAACATTTGAGTGTATCATTGTAAGTTTTTTCTCCAAGCAATCAATAGCACAATCTTCCATTTCCTGAGAATTGCAAAACAGATTTGATATATTAGAAAAAGAAACAGTTACTAATTACTAATTATTATTCAAAAGAGACTGGCTACATAATCGCAGATTCTGTAGATAGTCTGATTTTTGGCAAATGAAATCAAAACAAAATCGTTTTACCATTAAAAATTAGCCAGAGAGGGATCTGACAGTTCATAGTTTATAATTGCTTTGAAACTGGTCGTGTTCTTAATGATTATATTTCCATCCCTCTTGATTCGTTTATTCTCCCTCTCTTTATGTGCATTGAGATCAAGGTTCTCTTGTTTCAACAGAGCATTCTGAGCAGTCAAGGTTTTAATTCGGGCCTATAAGAACGGAACATCTGTATAGTAATGCTCTACCTAGTCGAGGCAGCTATCACAGTGTATCGAGGTGATGACATATCGACGTGGGACACAGTAAACAAGGGGTTCTTCAATCTTACTTGTGGTTTGTTCCAGGTTGTGGCCTGATCTAAAAATGAAGAAGACTTGTATTCTTGAAAATATTTGCAAGTAAATTTCATGTGTTAAAATGCAAATGGATCAACTTTGCAACACAACTTATAATAGGATTTACTCATTCAAGATGCATATAAACAACAACATAATCAATGAACAGAAAACACATAACACAACAAATGATAAAGGAGTTCACCCCTCTCTTGGGCTACATCTCCTGGTCCATCTTCCAATGGATCATTTGTATTATTTGATCAAAGTGCTCAACAATGTGCTTTAAAATGCTCAAAATTCCAAATAGATTGCTCCAATGGCTTCAGAACGTCCAAAAACCCCTAGCTGGGCTTTTTCGGCACCTCGTTTGGCTAAAAATTGAAGAAGATAGGCTTCCTGGAAGTCCCCCCTTCTAGCTTGTTGTCTCTGCATCTACAAAACGCACCTTCTATGGCTCAACCTAGCCCACATGCTTATTTAAGCATAAAAACCTAGCATTGGACACAATCGCACAAACGGTGCGAACTATAGGACAGTTACGGGCGCACCTAGCCCCTAACCGTCAAGGGCCAGGTCATATTAACCCATGCGACCACACGCTAACAAAAAATATGAGCTCCCGTTTCAAAAGCTAATGGTCAAAGGCCAAATGGTGGTCATTGTAATAATCGTTGGAACAAATGTTAACCGCACGCATGCGCCATACACCATAGCTATGGGTCATATATTATATAGTGCACGACCAAGGGCTGGGGCTAAGCCCCGACCCGGTCGCGGCCCAAACCACCGCATATTCAAAATTTAATACAATTCATGCCAAATATATAATAAGTAACACATGATGGCATGCCGGTTGGTGGCTCTTTTCCAAGTCGTTTCTCTTTCCTGGAGGTCGCGAGGTTGACTCCTACCAATGACATAAGTTTTAACCAAATAAAATATGACACGTGGCAGCCATTAATTGGGCCACGTGTCGTTGCTCCATTCACTGCCAAACATGCCAAGTCACCTGCAAACTGTCTAAATTCCATCCTACCATGTGTCATACGACCTTCCACGTGTCGTACGGCCTACCATGTCAGCGTCCGTACGAACTGTATGGACTGTACAGTCAGCAACCCTTTTTTGCCTGTTTTTAAATTTGAACAGAACGTGATATCTCTCGCTCCTGACATCTGTTTGAACCCAAACAAGTTGCGTTGGGTTTGCAATGATGAGGCCTACACTCTCGTCTGATTTAAAGTGATTCCGAGCAATTTGAATTTTTGAGCAAAATTTGATCCCCTGATCACACCTCCCCATTGGAAAGCTTTTGGACCTCCAAAAGACTATATTCAGTCTATGTGAAGATGAGGGTATAGTTCCCTCACCCTTCAAACCTCAATCCACTTGGATTTGCTTGGATTTGTTCCTTTAAGACCAACTTGAAGATACTCCACATTTCCTCGTTTTGAAGTTCGCATTCTCCTATCAAGGATGGTGTCTTCATGTAGTTCTGTAAAATATTCTGGGGAAAAATCATCTATAGAAGGAATCTGAACATGCTCTCCATGATCATCAATCAACAGAGGCTCATACAATTTCAAATTCTCAACATTAAGAATTGCATACATTTGCATATAAGGAGGCAAATCTAAATGAAAGGCATTGTTACCAATCTTGTCGATAATCTTGAAAGGAACATATCGAATCGGTTTCAATTTTTTACCTTCTCCTTTAAGTCTCTCCTTACTGATGTAAATCCAAAATTCATCTCCAACTTGGAAACTATGATCAACACGATGCTTGTCAGGTCTCGTCTTGTACTTGGCTTGACTCCTTTCCAACTGCTCTTACACCATTTGATGTATCGACTGAATTTGTTCAATGAACTTTTCTGCCCTATCAATGTCATATTGACCATCGATAGCAATATATTTCCCAAAGATAAAATCTAAAGGAGATTTGGGCAAATAGCCAAAACATGCTTCAAATGGCGATGTTTGAGTCGAAGAGTGCTTAGCTTGATTGTAAGCATGTTGAATGTAGTGTAAATACTCATCCCAAAGTTTAGGATGCTTGCTGCAATAAGCACGAAGAAGATGCACCACTGTTCGATTTACCACCTCTTTCTGACCATCTGTTTGTGGATGAAAAGCTGTGCTCTTTTTAAGTTTGGTGTCCATGAGTGCCCATAAACTTGACCAAAAACTTCCAACAAATCGAGAATCCCGATCAGAAATAATGGATTTAGGCAATCCAAAATGCACCCAAACATTTTGAAAGAACACTTGTGTCATTTGTTCAGCTGTAACCTGCTTCGTACAAGGCATCAAAATACACATTTTTCTAAATCGATCAACCACAACATAAAGATAATCATGATTTCGTCTATACATAGGTAAACCACCTACAAAATCCATAGAAATACTTTCCCAAGGTCGAGAAGGAACCGAAAGTGGAGTATACAAACCCAACTTTCGATTGCTAGGTTTACTTGTGGCACATAACGAACATCCTCGAACATATCTTGAAACACTTTCATTCATTTTAGGCCAGTAGCAGTATCTTTGCAAATTAGCCACTGTCTTGCCTACACCAAAATGACCAGCAATAAGAGAAGAATGGGATTCTCTTATAATGTTGATTCTTTCCCCCTGTGGAATACACAACTTGCCAAGATGATACAAGAGATTATTAGTCACATGGTAATCCAATTCTTCAACATGGTTAGAGTGGCACAAAGTTTCATACACTTCTTTGAAGTCAGTATCCAAAGGATATTGCTCAACATAACTTTCATGCATGATAGGACTATGCTTAAGAATAACAGAAGCACTAATAATAGGCCTTGAAAGCATATCAACGACTTTGTTAAAAATTCCCTTCTTATACCTGATGACCAAGTGAAACTGTTGAAGAAAACCCATCCATCTGAAGTGCCTAGCTTGTTGTAGCTTTGTCTGTGATTGTAA
>ML780063.1:561538-601596 GCA_009831015.1 Picea engelmannii
TGATTTTCTGCCTCATCTCTTCAGATAACAAGGATGCAACTACATCCTCATACTTCAATTTAGATCAAGTGGTACTACCTATTTCTATAGCTAGATTATCCCAAGAGTCTGGCAAAGAACATAACAAAGTAATACACTTATCTTCTTTTGCAATCGTAATATTAACAGAGACAAGTTGACTTACCAGAGTATTAAAGGCATTTAGATGTTCTGTCACATAATATCCATATTCCATCCTAAGATGATACAACTTCTTTCGAAGAAACAACTTGTTTACCAGGGACTTTGATTGATACAAATTCCCCAACTTATCCCATAGTTCCTTGGTTGTAGATTCTCTCGAGACATTCAACAACACCAAATCTTCCAAGCAGAGTCGAATAGTACTCCTTGTTCTTTTTTCCAACTTCTCCCAATCTTCCTTCGACATACCAGTAGGTGGTGTACTAGTAGTTTGTGTACTAGTAGGTTGTGTACCATTCAACTGTGTTCCAGTAGGCTGTGTACCAGTAGGCTGTGTACCAGGATCCACGATGATCCATTATTCTTTGTCTACAAGAAGGTCCTCCATATTGAGCTTCCATAGTTCAAAGTTTTTACTATTGAACTTCTCTATCTCGATTCTATATGAGCTCGCCATTCCTCTTTCTATACTCAAATATCAACTGCAAAAGCTCCCACTAAACCTAGGTTTATCACAAACCCAAGATAAACTTGATCTATCAAGACCGAGCCAAACCCTCAGCAACAAAGGCATCCCTCTGAAGCCAAAAATGAGCTCTGATACCACATTTAAGTTTTAAACCTGTGAAGTAAAGCAATGCATATAGATTCTTAAGAAAAATAGAATTTAATCAATGGCTCATACACATAGTACACAAAGATTTATACCTAAAACCCTCAACCAAAGAAAACCTTTCTTATATTCATTATATCAAATTTCACCATTCGCCATACAATATATACAATTTTTTTAGGTATTACATAGATACCAAAACCCTAATCCCTTAATCCGGGATTAATTTAGAAAAATACTAAAAATAGAAAAAACCACCCAAAAAACATTTTTAGGGTGCTGCCCCGAACGTTGCGTGTAACCAGAGGGGCCATACCTGCCCCCCCCCTGGGACCCCCCTGAGAAGAGCCCGGTGCACACGACACAAAGTGCATTACTATAGGGATCGTCAGATGTAGTTTTCGAATCTGACGCACCCACACACACACATGCAAAGAATATAACACATACCCAACAATTATGAGTTCACAGTGGTGCCATTTGGGTTGCCAAATGCACCAGTTGTTTTCATGTGCTTAATGAATGGTGTTTTCAGAGAATACTTAGATACTTTTTTCATTGTATTTTTAGATGACATTCTTATATATTCCAAGTCAAAATAAGAGCATGAGCTTCATTTGAGGATGGTGTTTCAAGTATTAAGGGAGCATCCGTTGTATGCCAAATTGAGTAAGTGCTCATTTTATTAGAAGAAAATTCATTATTTGGGATATATCATTTCAGAGGATGGAATAGAAGTGGATCATGAGAAGATAGAATCCATTAGAGAATGGTCAATGCCAAAGAATGTGACAGAGGTCAGATCATTCATGGGCCTTGTAGGCTACTATAGGAGATTTATTGAAGGATTCTCAAAGATTGCACATCCAATCACTTTCTTGCAAAGGAAGGGTGTGAAGTTTCAGTGGACATTGGATTGTGAAAAGAGTTTCCAACACTTGAAAAAATTATTAACAAGAGCTCCAATACTAAGGATTGCATACCCAAATGAAGAATTCATTGTATGCACAGATGCATGTAAATAAGGACTTGGTGGAGTCCTTAGTCAAAATGGTTTTGTTATATGTTATGAATCAAGGAAGTTGAAGGAGCATGAAACACACTATGTCACTCATGATTTGGAGTTGGAAGCCATAGTGCATGCCTTGAGGAAATGGAGACACTACCTCATGGGGAAAATGTTTGAGCTGAGGACAGACCATAATGGTCTTAAATATTTATTTGATCATCCAATTCTAATGCTAGGCAAAGCAGATGGTTGGAATTTCTAAGTGAAGATGACTTTGAGATAAAGCATATCAAGGGAAAAGAGAACAAAGTGATTGATGAACTCAATAGAAGAGTGCATGAATTGCATGCTACAACCATTAGCATATACCAATTAGATTTGAAAGACAAAATTACAGAGGCTGCCAAATCAGATTTGCAATACAAGGAATTAGTGGCAAAATTACATCAAGGTAATTTGTAGCAGCAAATTGAAGAATAAAAGCTAGATAATGATGAAATTCTCATATACAAGGGCAGAGTTTATGTACCAAATTCTTAGGAATTGAAAAATATGATATTGAGAGAAATGCATAACGTACCTTATGTTGGGCACCCAGGTTATTAGAAAACTATTGCAACTGTCAAAATCCAGTATTATTGGCCGGGAATGAAGAAATAAGTTGTTAATTTCATTGCCAAATGTTAGGAATGTCAAAAGGTAAAATTTGAGCATAGACACCCAGCTGGTTTTCTATAGCCATTATCCATTCCTTAGTGGAAATGGGAAGTTGTAACAATGGATTTCATCACCAAACTTCCCAAAACAAACAACCAACATGATTCTATCATGGTAGTGGTGGATAAGCTTACTAATGTTGCCCATTTTATTCCATTTAAGCTCACTCACAAGGCAACCAACATTGTTAATGTTTATATGAGAGAAATTTCTCGATTACATGGCATACCCAAGACAACTGTGTTTGACAGAGATCCAAAATTTAAATCAAAATTTTGGAAAGGATTATTTAATGGATTTGGAACAAATTTGAATTTTAGTACAACTTATCATCTAGAATCATATGGAAAAACAGAGAGGTTGAATCTAGTGATTGAAGATATGTTGAGAATGTATGTGGTGTATAAACCATCAAAATGGGAAGACCACCTACACTTGGTAGAGTTTGCTTATAACAATGGGTGCCAAACATCTCTAAAGATGAGCCCATTTGAGGAACTTTATGGAAGAAAGTGAAACACACCAGTAAGTTTGGATAACCCAATAGATAGAGCAATGGTTGGGCCAGATTTGCTCAAGGAAATGGAGGAGAAAATGATAAAAATAAAGAAAAATTTAAAGGTTTCCCAAGATAGGAAGAAAATATATGATGATAAGGGAAGAACTCACAGGGAATTTAAAGTGGGAGACCATGTATTTTTGAAAGTGAAAGCCAATAGAAGTTCCCTTAAGTTGAGAATTTTTTCAAAGTTGGTAGCTCACTATTGTGGGCCATTTGAAATTTTAGAGAGGATTGGTCCAGTGGCTTATATGATTTCATTTCCTGCATCTATGTCTGTTCATAATGTATTCTATGTATCAATGGTCAAGAAATATATACATGATGCTAGTCATGTTATTGATTGGAATGTGATCCAAATAGAGCAAGAAGGCGCTTTCCAAGTGCATCGGGTACGCATTCTGGACCAGAAAATTAAACATCTCCATAATTGAGCCATAGGGATTGTAAAGGTCCAATGGACCTGGTACGGTCTTGAGGACGCTACTTGGGAGCATGAGGATGCAATGTGGGCATAATACACACACCTTTTTGAGGATTTTTGAAATTTTTTCGTGTATGAGTACATAATGCACTGAGGACAGTGCATAAATAAGGGGTGGGGATTGTAATATGCCTAGGTCGAACCCAATTGTAATGTAAATGAAAATGTACTTAAGATGGTGAGTTGTTTGATATATTTTTTGTATGCACCTTTCATGGCATAGTGCGCACATGTACTGCGCAGTAAAATGAGGAAGTGTGCACATTCCAGGATACCGCGTGCAGCAACTTAAGTGCGCATGATTTTGAGGCCAGGGAGCCTTTGTGTATATGTTGTGTTTTATAGGCTGGTGAGCCAGTTTTGTGATTATTAGGCCGGAGATCCTAGATGTTAAAGGCCAGTGTGCCTACCTTTGTATATGTCTCAACATTAATATAAAATACATCACTGCATACAAACCGACCATGATAAAAGATTATGGGGGACTAAACTCCACTAGTTAGGGAAAGGGTGGGGGTTAAACGTTAAGGAAAAAGGGATAAGCGAGGGAGCTTAAGCCAAAAAGGAATATTATATTAATATTTCTTAAAGTATAAAGTATGGATAATTATTTTATCCTAAGTTCTAAAGATGGGGACAAGTGGGCCAAAGTAGCTCCCAACATGAAAAGTGTCAAGTTGGGGACATGCATACATATTGTTTGGAATTAGTTCATTTCCCATCATTCTTTCTATCATTTCTCCCATTAGTCATTCATCCAGTCAATCATCCATGATAATTCACACACTCATTGAGCTATCTTCCGTGCCTTCATGTCACTATACCTGAACCTATATCCATAGACATACTTTTTTGGGTAGATGGTTATCTTGGGAGCTGGACTGAAGAAGTGAGTTGTCAGGCCCGTGGGATATTGAAGAGGCGGGTTGTCAGGACCATGAGAGATTTGTCTCTGGGTGAGAGAATTGTTGGGAATTGATTTCCTGAAGGTGCTAAACTGCAACTACAGGGCTATGAGACTTCCTGTGTATCCTGTTGCTGAAGCCCGGAAAGGAAGTGGGGCATCCGAAGGACTATTGAGCAGAGAAGGGGCACACTTCTTGGGCTGGGACATGCATGTGGGGAATGAGGGACTATAGGTTGTTATTTTGAGTGGGAACCTATCACAAAGTCTTTCTTGATGTCTATGAGTTGTTATCCTGGTTAGGAATCCCTTTACCCGGGTGGAGTTTAGTCCCAGCTTGGGGTGACCCACTACTGAGAGTGAAGAGCAGTGTGGTCTAAGGCAAAGAGGTTCATGGAAGTTCTACATGCAGTTAGTGATATTATTACCAAAATAAGTGTCAACTGTGTAATAAATTTACATGTTGCATTATTATTTACGTGTTTATTTTTGTGGGTTTATCCTATGTGTGGTTATAATTGTCTTTATAGTTATGTTATTTCCTATATATGTTGCATGTATGTGTTTACTATTAGTTTAGTATGAATCCTTGCAATTACAGAATGCATTTGTCTGTTTATGTTATATATATAAAGTTCTGCAATAGTTCTGTGTGTATATGTTTTAATTGTGTGTAGTTCAAAAAATTTATGTGGCATAGCTCAGTTGGATGTTAGGTATGTTACATTATGTTCCATAGAGAGAACAAAAGTGTTCTTTGGAGTAGCATGGCCTGGAATGGGTGGTAGGGGGTGTTACAAACCCAATCTTAGACTCCAAGTTAATATCCTTGCTGTTGAAAAACTTGATGAAGAAATTCTCCAGTCTTCTCCAAAGATTCAATTAGTGAATATTCCTAAGCCCTATTCACCACGGTCACCACATATAAATCAACCTTTAGGTGGTCAAAAAATGGCAAGTGCAACACCACCCAATCCAATGGATGCCATCAGGGATGCAAGATATGAACCTTTAGTATTTCCAAACAATATCCATCCTTTCCTAGGTAATGATTACATGAAGTACCTTCCAAGGTTTGACAATGAAGGAGAAACAACTGCAGAGGAACATTTGACATATTTTTACTCCTTTGGTGACAATTTTCAAGTGGATTATGATGATGTATGGATGACAATTTTTGTCCAAATTTTATATGGAGAAGTGAGGAAGTGGTTCATGAACTTAAGAGATAAGTCCATTAATACCATTACAAATCTTGATGCTACCTTCTTGAGAAAGTGGGGAGACAAGAAAGATGACTTGTATTAAATGACAAGATTCAACAATCTTCAAAGAAAAAATATTGAGTCTATCTCTAAATTATCTCAAAGATTTAATTGGATGTATCAGAAGATACCAAATGACATTTGGCCAAATGAAAGTTTATCAAATGTCACTTATGCTAATGCCTTCAATGTTGATTTTTTTCTACTACTAAGAGAAAGAACATCAACCACTCTGACCGATATGCAAGATTCAACTCTAGAATTTGAATCCAACATTCTAGCATCAGAACATCTCAAGAAAAGGTCAGATAAGGGAAAGAAAAAGGAATAATATAAGTCCTCTTCATCAAATACCAAAAACCAGAAGATTTCCTTGGAGGAGATGGCAAGAAAAATGGAGGAAATGTCATATGATCTGTCTAAATTCAGTTTGGAAAAGAAAAAATGGAATACACCTCAAGAAGGAAATAAAAATACAAATCAATATAGAATACCTTATAACCCTTAGATATTGCAAAGGGATAAGAAGAATAATGATGATCAGAAAATCCAGACACCCCTAAAGAATAATTATATTGAGGAAAATCAAGAAGTTGAAAAGGTAGATGAAGATGTGGATATTCATTTGTTTGGGGATGAACTTGTTGTTAGTCACCTAACACATAATGAATATGAAGATTCATTGAATGCATGGGCTGTTGAATGTCCATATAAAATTCTTTGTAATACAGACCAACAGGGGTACAATATTAGATGCAAACAAGTTCCTGATAAATCTTCTCCTCAAAAAGATAAATCTATTGCCCCACGAGTACAGACAAGTAGGAAAAATATTGAAAAGAATCCATTAAAGCCATCTATGAAAGTAACATCCCCAGAAGAAGACAAGTTCTCATTTCCTTTCAGTTTAGAACATGAGATAAGTAAGATCAAAATTCCTATTCCTTTGACTAAGTTGGTTAAAACTAATTCTTATAAGAGTCATATTTTGAAATGGTTACAACCTTATTCTGTCATAGACCTTGTTACTTATGTGATTAATCTTCAAGATGAAAAGCCAACTATTGTTTTAGGGCCAATTGTAGAAGAGAGGGATGAATCCACTCCCCCTTTTTATGTCACATTAAACATTCATGACGAAATTGTTCATAATTTCCTGTTAGATTCTAGAGCCTCCCATAATCTGATTGAAAAGGTTGTCATGGAAGAATTAGGCTTAGATATTACCAAATATTACCATGATCGTTTTTCCTTTGATTCCAAAAATATCAATTTCTTGGGGGTTATCAAATACCTTGTTGTTTCATTATCCCAAATCCCAGCCAAACGTTTAGTCATGGATATTGTTGTAGCTAATATGCCCCCTAGGTTTGGTATGTTGTTGTGTAGATCTTGGTGTAAGAATCTTGGGGTATCTCTTCAAATGGATCTCTCTTATGCCACTATACCTATTTTTGGAGGGGAATTTAGAAGACTTTATCATGAAGCTCAATTGGCATATATTATCAGTGACAATGATCATTCTATGAATCATCCTATCTATGCAGTTGATGTGATTTGGGATCCTCTATATTTCATATTGATGATGTTGTCCAATAGTTTTTTCCTTTCACTAAACCAACTATTTTTCCACAGTCTTCTGAGAATCAAAATCTGTTGTGGAGACTATATTTTGATGGAGCCTCATCTAGAGAAGTTGCAAGGGTAGGTGTAGTGCTAATTTCTCCCAAAAATGAAGTCATTACCCTATCTTACAAGTTAGAATTCAATACAATAAATAATATTGTAAAGTATGAAGCAATGTTGTTACATCTTAGGGTAGCTAAAGAAATGAAAATACAACATTTAAAGGTTCATGGGGATTCTGAGATCATTGTACAATAAGTTAGATATATATATTAGATAAATAACATTCAGTTGAAAGACTATAGAAATGAGGTATGGGGCATCATTGAAACCTTCTTTCTGTCTTTTAACTTTGTATATATCCCAAGAAATCAGAATGTGCAGGCTGATTCACTGGATGTGGAAGAAAGTACTTTTAGACCTCCTTTACCCCCAAAGTTGAAATATTAAGTAGAGGTTAGGTACATGCCTTCAATTCCAGATAATGTCACATATTGGAGAGTGTTTTAGTAAGATTCTAAAATCAAAAGGTTCATTGATGTTATTGATGATTTTTCTTCAATTCATATCGATCAAGATGAAGACTTAGATGAGGTTAACCAAAATTTAAATTTTCATAATACAATTGTTAGGAATAAGATATTGCAATTTCCTACTAATCATATCCCAAAAGGTTTGGTACCTCTTGAAAGAATTTTTGATCAAAATGATTTTCTTGTGAAGCTTCCTGATCCAGAGAAAGAAGCAGATGTGACTGATTGCAATGTTGGGACTGCTGTCAATCCCAAGCATGTCAAATAATCAAAAACATTGTTAGAAAATTACCAAGCTAAATATAAGGAACTATTGAAAGAGTTCATTGATATTTTTGCATGGAAATATGAACATCCTAGGACCTTTGATGAAACTATCATTCAACACAAGATACCTTTGAAGGAGAATGTAAAATATTTCAAGCAGAAGTTAAGACAAATTAATCCTCTTTTGTTACCTATTATGGAGAGGGAAGTAAAGAAAATTTTAGATGCTAAGATCATTGTACCCTTGAGGTACTCTGGTTGGATATCAAATCTAGTGCCAGTGAGAAAAAAGAATGGTCAAATCAGAGTTTGTGTTGATTTTAGAAATTTAAACGGGTGTTCTTGGAAAGATAACTATCCATTTCCCAAAATGGAACATATTTTGCAGAGGGTAGTAGGATCTAGCAGGCTGTCTATGATTGATGGTTTTTCTAGATAAAACCAAGTAGGTGTTCACCCATATGATATGGAGAACACTTCTTTCACAACACCATGGGGTACTTTTATGTATGCTCAAATGTCTTTCGGTTTGATGAATTTTGGGGCCACCTTTCAGTGAGCTATGGATATTGCCTTTGTGGGAGAGAAGGATAAGTTTGTTGTCATCTGTTTCAATGACATTATTGTATTCTCTAAATATGATGAGGAGCATTTACACCATTTGAGATAGGTATTCCTAAAGTGTAGAAGGTATGGTCTTTCTTTAGATCACAAAAAGGCTCATTTTTCTTTGGAAGAAGGGAAATTTCTAGGTCATATTGTTTTTGCTAATGGAATTAAAATTGATCCTGCTAGAGTGATATCCATTCAAAAGATTTCTATCCCTATAACTAAGAAAGAAATCTAATCTTTTCTTGGGAAGATAAATTTTCTTAGAAGGTTTATTCCCAACTTTGATGAATTGGTCAAACACATAAATGGCATGTTGAAGAAAGGAAGTGAAATCAAATGGAGAACACAAGCTAAAGATTATTTTCAATCTATTAATCAGTCCTTTTCAAATGAACTTGTTTTAATTAGTCCATATTTTGAAAAAGAGTTCTTGATTTTTTATTTTGCATCTCAAGATACTTTAGCAACTTCCCTTTTACAGATAAATTCTGAGGGTTTTGAGCAGCCCATTGCATTTTTTAGCAGGGCACTTCGGGATGCTGAATTAAAATATGAAATCATGGAGAAGCAGGTTTTTGCTTTGGTCAAAAAATTAAAATATTTTATAGTTTGTGTGCTACATTCCAAAATCATTGCATATGTACCATCTAGTACTATCAAATATATCTTGACTGAGCTGGAAAGTGATGGAAAGAGAAGTAAATGGATAGATAAGTTGCTTGAGTATGACATGGAAATCAATCCTACTAAGCTAGTCAAAGGTCAGGGGTTAGCTAAGCTGCTAGTTGATTCTAATTGTAGAGCTCTGGGAATTGACTACATCTACAACAATTCAAGAAATTTACATCCTCAAAACAAGAGTTTTTAGATCAACGAAAATATTGTTGAATCAGAATAGTACAAAGATGTCCTTTATTTTCTGCAGAATTTCCAAACTCCTCTAGGAATGGATAAGTCTAAAGTAAGACCTTAAAAATCAAAGTTGTAAAGTATTGTTTGAACAATAAAACTTCGTTTTGGAGGGACCCTTATAGATTTTTACTAAGATTCCTTGATGAATAATAAGAAGAGAGAGTCATGATAGAGTTTCATCAAGGATTGTGTGGAGGAAATCACTTCTAGAAGTCCACTGCATATAAGATACTTAGGGATGGGTATTATTGGCCTAGTCTATTTTCTTATGTTTGTGCAAAGGTTAGAGCATGTGAAAAATGTCAAAGGTTGGATGGTAAATAGAATATCAAGCCTTTACCTCTCAATCCTGTAAAAGTGTTTGAACCTTTCCAATGGCGGGCTTTGGATTTCATAGGTGAAATTCATCCTCCATTTAGTGCCCAACATAGATGGATTATGATAGCTACATATTACTTCATGAAGTGGATAGAAGATATACCTACAAGGAGGGAAACTGATAAGGTAATCATGAGTTTTCTTGAAGAAAATATTTTATCTAGGCTTTGGTGTCCGGAAGTGATCATCATAAACAACACTGAAACTTTAAAATCTACTAACATGGTAAGATTTTGTGAAAATTATGGCATCAATATTAATCATTCCACTTCTTATTACCCACGGGTTAATGTCCCAACCAAATCATAAAACAATTACAGTCTATAGAATAAACATGGAAGAAAGATCAAAAGATTAGAAGGCACGGGTATACTCAAATTTCTTGGAGTCTCAAAGGGAGAAATCCATCCCCCATGGAGCCATTGTTATCACATATTTTGTTGTACAAAGTTTTATCTCTCATCTCTTATTTTCTTCATTTAATTTTTTTTTGTATAATTTATAAATCCTCATCATTAGGTTGTTAAAGGTTCAAATTATTTATCATGGGGGTCAAAATAATGTTATATTGAGAGGAATAAGAGATACTTAGTCTTGTAAGAGGGGATAAAAGGGGATAGGAAGAGTTATGTACATGTTTTTATGACTGTCTCACGACATCATTAGTTTTAAATATTTCCATCATAGTCATATGCCATGTTGTAACTTATGTCTCATGATTACCAAAGTTAGATAACGAATTTCAAGTCAATTTCATCCAAATATGCCAAAGGACAATTTTGCAGGGTGCTACATGAACTTCCACTTGTCCCTATTTTTCATCATTACAAGTACTGTTGGAGGAGTATGAAGACGTGGATCATCCTACCTGGAAGAATGAAATACTCAAGGAGGTTATCAAGTACCCAATAAATATTACAACATGCAAAGGTGGAGATACTTTCACCTATTTGTATCTATTATCCAGGACATCACGCAGATGGGTTTTTTTTAAACAATTATTTTAACCTGGCGTATTATTTGTTACTCTAAGTTTCAAATTGTAGCTGGTCAATTTAAATTTCATCCTTATAGCTAGAAAATCTCGTATATATCTCCACATAGCAGGAATATCCCACTCCTACAGAAAGGAATCCAATCTTCTGGTCTTGACAATAGATATGGGTAAAATTGGACATGTAAATAGAAAGGAACCTGAAGGACCAGAGATTATGGAGGCATATGAAAACAACAAACATGACTTCAACCAGGCTAGTTGGTATATGTATTGCGCCAAATTAGATGGTTATCACTATGGTGTAGCTCAGGAATCTGCTGAAGGATTTGACAGATAGAGGGTTCAGATTGCTAATCTGATAATGTAGGTTACAAAGGAGTCAATAGAAATAGCCTGTAATCTCCATGATAATGGTGAAAAAAAATTCAAGAAAAAATTAATCACAGGTGGGGATGTTAATCAATTCCTGAAACCATAGCATAGATATCCCAATTGGGCCAAGGGTATTCCTAGGGAATGGATATTTAATGAATGGATGGATTCCTTGATGATTCTCAAACGTTATATCACATGTGAAGGATGTTATTCTACTGTGTTCCTGTTTCATCTACAATTACACCTTCATTTGTAAGGAATTAAAAGGATGAGTCTGCCATATTATTTCTTGAGGGACCCAAATAAAATGGCCATGAAAATTCAAGAAAACCCTAAGACCCCCCACATGGTATCTATCATTAAGGGCTAATTAAGATACTCATTAAAGCAGATATGGAGAAAATACAAAGGACGTGGGATCAATTCCTGATCCGATGAGGGTTTAAAATAGAAGTTATACTCCTACCCAAAATTCAACTGATAAAGTCATCGAGCCAATGCAAGGAGCATCATCGAGCACAAGTCCACCTACTATTTCAAGGAAGAATAAAAGGAAGACCAGTTTGAATATTTCAGATGAACAAGTTGAGACTACTCCAACTAGTTTACAAACATGTGAAGGATCTTCTTGTGAGTTAGGTGGAGGTAGGCATCCTTTCCCTCATGCACAGAAGGTCTATATCAGAAAAAATAAAAGGTTAGAAAAAACTATGATGATGAATGAAATTCAATAACCTGAAACAATAGAGATACATACAAACCCTGTACAACCTAAAGAACCTATCACAAAGGTTATTCCTCCTAGTTCAAGTTCTTCTAAAGATGATGTTGATAGATATAAAATTATGATAAGGAAAAGGAGTACTAGCCCCAAAAAAAAAAAATTCCTATTGAAATCCAAATCCATGTACAACCATGCTATCAAAGATAAGTTTATAGTAATCGATGAGGAACATATAAACCCTAATGTGGAGCCATCAACCCTAATGTGGAGCCATCAACAAGAAAGAAGGTTTCTAAAACCAGAGCTGAGAAGAAGAAACTTAAGAAAGAGGATCTAACAGAAAATAAAAAGGTTCTTACAAAAAAAGATAGAGTTTCTACCAGACAACAAAGAAAATAGAGTAAACAGAGCAATAAGGGCCCAAAACCTTTGACCGGATCTGAAGATGGTAAACCAAAGAAAATGACAACTTGTTCTGAAACAAAGCAAACAAGAGGTAACAATTTGGATATGTTAGTTGAAGCAGCTAAATCTATCTTCCAGGGAGAAGTTTCAATTTGAGAACTTGAGTGTTTTTTCAAAATCTAATTTTTGACTAAATGATGATGGATGATTGGAGAAAGACTTTTTGTTTTTCATGAACTTGAGGTATTATCTCCCTTTGAGTAATGATTGGTTGTAATATGGGAAAGATAAAGGCGTAAAGGATATTAAAATCGGGCTTTAAAATAGTGCTACAGGAAGTTCCTGCAACACTATTCAAAGAAAAATTATTGCCGCTACAACAACACCTGTAGCAACTGATTTTGCAGAAGAAAGAACATAATTGCACTTTTGTGATGGGAAAGTAGATGAAGAGGTAAATATTTTGTGGAATATGAAGAGAGAGTATGATATCCCTTTTAAAGTTGATTTACAGCCTCTTTTGGGTGGATGACAATACATATCAGCTATATATTTTCAAGTTGTCAAAGTATTGGAACAAATGGATGACAAAGGATCAGGTGGATCTCAGAAGATTAAGTGAAATATGCAGTGTACCAACCATGTGTAATCAAGACAACAAAAAACCCATCTCTTTCCAAAACTATTGCCTAGATTATAAGATCTAAGTTGTAAATGTTTTATGTTTCTATGTATCAATAGATATAGGCATAATTCGCCCTTAGGGCCTGTAGGAGTTAGTTTGCGATACACCTAGATGTCAAATTGATCATAAATGGATGAAACTGATGTAAAAATCTATATATTTCATGAAGTAGAAGAAGAAAGGGTTCGATCCTTGTTTTTGGCTTGATATTGTATATCTAAAGACTATTTTGATTCATCTTGCCTGTGTAAAGACTTCAACTGCTAATAAAGTTAATGGTTAGTTTTGTATTCATTCTCTATTTATCATCTTCCTGTTTTCTTTTGAAACACTTTGCTAATTTTATATGAATTTATGACAAATGATTATGTGATGAGAATGTTGTTTTAAAGGAGTTTTCAATTTCTTTTCCACATTGGTGTTCCGTCTTCTTAAATCTTATTTGGAATGATTTTTGAATAAATATTTATTATTCTACTACATAAGGACATCAGAAAACAAGATTTATTTATTTGTGGATTTATTGGTTTTGTTATTTCTCTTCTCTCAATCACATCACTTAAAATTTCAAGTCTCTATCCATTAGTTTTATTTACCTGACTTGTTGGACCTAGGTAAGTGATAGTAACAAATCAAATCTTTATTCCTTTTTCAATCCAAGAAAGGATTTATCCATATTCACAAACTTGTTGAGCATTTTGAAACAAGATGTGATAGACTTAAGTCAATAGTAGTCTTGAGTTAACTTATAGCACTAACAACTATCAAGTGTGTGGCAGAACCATTGAGGAAGTGATGATCAATTGGAAGGACACATCACCAAAGGATGCAACTTGGGAACCAACGACCATACTCCAACAATTTTTGCACCTTTATCCTTTAGTACATGATAGGATATGATCCTAAACCCTCTTCATGGGTCATTATTTAGTAGGATATATTTTCTATGTAATAAAGGTTAACATTAGGCCTAATAAATAAAGGATTATAAGTCAATGTAGGAAAACCTAATAGAAGCTTCCGTTTCTAGAAATATCTTCCTATAGAAGTTTCCTTAGAAGGTAGAATTAGTATAAATAAGAGTAGAAGGTATTGGATATGTTTGTCTTGGATATTATTGTAATATAGATTTTCTTTACTAGAGGTTTCCCCCTGGAAGAGGAAAGTGAACAATATTGCTATTTTTAATTAAGGCTCTGTTTCTGGTGTTATTCTGGTATTGTTCTAGCTATAATCTGGTTGTTCCATTATTTCTTGCTAAATATTTGTGTTCTGCATATTATTATTCATCCAATATATTGCATGAGGAGAATTTAGAGTGTGAAGTTAAAGAAGGAAATGTAAGATTTTTGCAAGGCATGCTTAAGTCAGTCTCATTCAGGAAAATCTCAGCATTGAAAATTAAGATATTTAATGGAAAGGGCATCCCTTGTATGCAATACAAGTGCTTAGCTCGAAAAAAAGCAAGGAGATGAAGGTTAAAGATCACCCAGTGTTGTGGGAGTTTAAGGATGTGTTGTCGAAGGAGGTACCTGGACTTCCTTCTAAGAGAGATCTTTATTTTTCAATAGACCTTGTACTTGGCGTAGTACCAACATCAAAATTACACTATAGGATGAGCACACAAAAAATGGTGGAGATACAGGTATAACTGAAAGAGATGTTGGATAAAGGGTACATTAGGCTGAGTGTGTCCCCATGGAGAGCATGAGATTTATTTGTGAAGAAGGAATATGTCATATTGCATATGTGCATTGACATATAGATAATTAAACAATATGACCATCAAGAATAAGTATCCCTTGCCCAAGATTGATGACCTTTTTTGTCAACTCAAACGAGCTATCGTTTTCTCTAAGATTGATTTGATATTTGGATAGCATCAAGTCAGGATGAAGGATGAGGATATCCACAAGACATATTTTAGAACAAGGTATGGACACTATGAGTGTGTGGTGGTGTCAATTTTTCTTACCAATGCAACATCTACCTTCATGTGCTTGATGAATAGTGTTCCCAGTAAGTACTTGGTTAAGTTTCTCTTAGTGTTTTTTGATGATATCTTGGTGTATTCTAAGATTAGAGAAGAGAATGAAGAGGATCTTGGGATGGTATTGCAAGTGTTGAGATATCACTAGTTGTATGCTAAGTTCCAAAAGTGTGACTTATTTAATAAGGAAATCCAATATTTAGGCCACACCATATTAGCAAAATGAGTGACATTAGATCCTGAAAATATCAAGGAAATCATGGATTGGATTGCCCCTCAGAATGTAACAAAAGTGAGGTATTTCATGGGATTAGTTGGGTATTATAGAAGGTTTATAAATGGATTTTATAATATTTGTCATCCCATTACTTCATTACAGTGGAAAGGGAATAAACTTGTATGGTCAATGGAGTGTGAAGCCATATTTCAACAACTGACACATAATTTTACCAATGCCATTGTTTTGAATATTGTATACCTTGAAAACGATTTCTTGGTTTGTATTGATGCTTGAAAAGAAATACTTAGTGGATTTATTCTGCAGGAGGGTCAAGTGATATGTTGTGAAGCATGAAATCTAAATGATCATGAGCAATGGTATGTCACCCATGATTTAGAGCTCGCATCATTTGAGCATGCTTGAAATATGTGGAGACACTACTTGCTCAGAAGGAGGTTTGTGCCGATGACATACCTTTTTGGATTAATGTATTTATTTGACCACCCTAGGTTGAACACTAGAAAAGTGAAGTGGATGGTGTTGATTAGAGAATTTGATTTTGAGATCAAAAGCATAAAAGGATAGGAAAAAATAATGGAAAATGCACTCAGTCAGAGTGTGCAGATCATACACTTAGCAAAAAAAAGTGTAGGATATTCTGACATTAAGAAAAGGATTAGATCCCTCTTACAAGAAGATGATTTTTACAATCATGGAAGAGAGGGATTGCAAAAAGAACCTAGTGAGAAAAATCTTGAAGGGTACCCTCTTACAGCTAATGGACTACTATTGTATAACAATAGGTTGTATGTGCCAAATTTAGAAAAGCTGAAGAATTTGATCATGGATCATGAATTCCATAGGAGACCTTATGTAGGTCATCCTGGTTACCAAAAAATAGTAACAACAGTAATTAGCAAGTTATATTACTGGGAAAAAATGAAGCAATACATTGTTGAATATATTCTCGTCTGTTTGGAATGTCAATAGTTAAAGGTTGAACACAAACACCCTGTAGGACTATTACAACAATTGCAAATTCTATAATGGAAATGGGAGAAAATATCCATGGATTTTATTACTGGTTTTCCAAGAATAGTTAGGCAACATGATGCAATCATGGTAGTAGTGGAAAATTTGAGTAAGGAAATTCACTTCATCCCTATTAAATATAATTTTAAAGATATCGATGTTGTTTATGTATTTATGAAGGAAATTTTCAAATTGCATGGTTTACCCAAGATTATAATATCAGACAGAGATGCAAAGTTCACTTTAAAATTTTGGAAAAGTTAGTTTGTAGGTTTTGGAACGTAGTTAGCAATTAGTATGGCCTACCATCATCAAATACATGGTCAGTCCGAGAGAGTAAATAGAGTGTCAGAAGACATGTTGAGGATTCATGTTATGCACCAACCCAAGAAATGGGAAGAATATCTACACATGGTGGGGTTTTCTTATAACAATGGTTATCAAGAATAATTGAAGATGAATCCATTTGAGGTTTTGTATGGAAGGAAGTGCATATTTCTAATTAGTTGGGACAATCAAGTGTATAAGATCACACTTGGACCAGAGTTGCTAAAGGAAATGGAGTATGAAATGATCAAGATAAAGAAGAATTTTAAAATAGCCTACAATAGACAAAAGAGTTATGCAGAAAGAAATATAACTCATAAAGAGTTCAAGGTGGGAGATCATGTGTATCTCAGGTTGAAACTCAAGACGATTTCCCTAAGGATGGAGACTTGTGCTAAGTTGGCACCTTTTATTGGGGGTCGTTTGAAGTCCTAGAAAGAGTGGGACCAATAAAATATAGACTTTCCTTACCATCTATTGTTAGAGCTCACAATGAGTTCCATGTGTCATTGCTAAAGTAATATGTTCATGATTCTAATCATGATATTGATTGGAATCTGATATAGGTGGAACTAGAGGGAGAGTTCCATCCTGAACCTCAATGCATCCTGGATAAGAGAGAAACATTGCTTTGTAATTGAGTCGTAGTGCAAGTCAGGGTGCAATGGAATCACTTTGGAGAAGATGAGGCTACTTGGGAACTGGAAGATTCCATGAGAGTGGCATACCCATTTTTTTCCCTATATAATTGAATATATATGGTGTTTTAAACACCAAGGATGGTGTTCCTCTAAGTGGGAAGGGACACCCTTTTTCCCCCCATGACTGTAATTATGCTAAGACTTCATGTAATATTATTATGAAGCATGTAATTATGTTAATTATTAATAGAAAACATCAGATGGTTTACTAAGAAGGAAAAATCCTCAAGTACTAGCCATGATATCACAAGTGGGAATTAGTGAGGTGGAATAGAGAAGTTTCAATGAAGAAAATATGAAGCTTTCTTATCATTCGAACCTACACCTGCAAAATTGAATAAATCAACTACCAATGTACTTAGATATGAATAGATCCACATGACTAGTTATGGGTTATAGGATTGGTGGTTTAAGCAGTTATCATTGATGGAAGACTTGATGTTTGGAAGAAGAAAAAGTCAATTGAAACCTGATAGAAGGATTCACTAGATTTCCCCTTCAAATTTGGGAAACCTGACTGGGGGTCGTGTTTGACAAGCAGTCACGAGGACCCTGAGGAATTTGTGGAAGAAGAGACCAAAGGTGGAAAACATCACCAATACGTTCAAATAGGAAAAAAAAAAAGGAATATGAGCAGACCATCATACACAAAAAAGAAGAGAATAGGGAGAACATAGTAGAAGAAAAGGTGAATGTACTTAGGAATTTTTCAATAGTCTAAGGAGTTGAAGACAAGTTCTTATAGATAACCATGGTAAATAGATTCAGTTGAAAAATCAAAATGGACAAAGTGGTGAGGAGGATACTCATGCGCATTGATCTGAGAAACATAGCTATTGGGATGTTTTCCTTGAGGAAAGTAGGAAACTTTCCCAAGGAATTTAATGGCCATCTTAGAATAGAGAAGACCCGGATCCATACTAGAGAAATAGAGGATCGTGGTTTAATGCTTACTAGAAAAAAACTAGCATTGGTAAGAGGAGGTCGATGAGGGAATATGTATAAGAGAAGGGAGTCCCTTGTGTAGAGTAAATCCAATTGGGAAGGTGCCTGATAAACCCATGGAGGTCATGAGCTTAGTGGGAAGAGGGTGAATTTTTCTATTGCCAATGGAGTCATAGAGAATAACCTTCATGGACCATTTTCCTAATTGCGCATTCAACTGAACCAATCCCATTTTGGTATCATGGCTTAGCATAGGGGTGGCATGATGTAAGTAGGCCTACTACAAAATAGTCTACAGTTGGGAGGAAAGGATTCCTCACTTAGTCAGTTGAATGGTTTGATATTTCAATGAACAAATAAGTGTTTAAATTAACTTGTTTGATTTTTATTTTGTGAGGAAAATGGGATGTTTTATAGTTTATATGATAAATGTGAACGTATGAAGAAATGGTTGAATTCCTGAGTAAAATGGATTATTCATGTTTGTTTTCACTATTAAACTGATAGATCTATGTAACCAAGTAAGTAATACAAAGGTAGGGTGTGTCTCTGTGAAGACTACAATCCTTTGATATGGAAATCTTGTAGGATATAAATATTCACTGAATGAGTGATGAAAATAATGGGTATAACCCCGTGGAAATGAAATCCCTTGAATGGAAAGATTGCAATATATGAAAATCTTCACCAGGGAATTGGTAATGAAATGCCCTGATGCCAGAGGAGGGTATATGTGTAGTTAGGGATCCTTAATCCAAATGAAACTCACTACATTGAAATGGAAAGTTTGCAGGATATGGAAATATTCATCCAAGTTATGAGTTGAAATTTCCTTAGCCAATTAAGAGTGAAGGAGAGAGATGAAGAAGGTCTGATAGAACATTGATGGACATACCTGGAGACTCCCTAAAAGATTAAATACTGAATCATGCTATTAACTTGGAGAAAACCCATGTTTTGGGTGTGGACGAATGATAGTAATTGATTCAGTATGCTAAAAAGATCCTGACCATTGGTAAAACAACACTGGCTTGGCCTAGCATGAAGTTGAAAATGGAATCCCATGATTAATATTCCAAGTTTATAAGAGTCTTTGATCTATCAGAGGTTTGGAAGATTAAATCATGACGATTGGTGTTGTGTGTAAGTATGTCGAGAGGAAGTCTATCATAGGTTCGGAGAGAGGGCATGAAAAGGGAATCTAATGACTAGGTAGTTCGAGGATCGTTGATGTTGGTTTGTTATTTCTCTTCTTAATTCTTCTTTAGTTTACCCAGGTTTGGATCTCAACAGGGTTCCAAAAAAACCCTCTAAAACTATCATCCCTCCTGGTAAACTAGAAGGAAATGTTGCACACAGGGTGCGCAGTGCAGTCTCACCCGAGATAGCTTTTATGGGTGACTACAATACCCATGTTTTTGTAGTCTAGGAATGAGTGGGGATATGGGATTGTGTTCTTCCTTCTTTATGAATTAACCTTGTTCTTTATTTAAGTTTTTCTAGGATTCATTCACCTTTATTGACAAAGTGTCCTCAGAAACGTAATTGTATTGATAAGGAAAACGTGATTACAATCTGAAGTGAGGACTCATAATCAACTTATTAAGCTCACTTGAAGAAGGAGCTTGTTTATGTAGCTCAACTCTAAACTAAAAACTAGGAGAACAACCAATCACATAATCACATGAGTATGATAGGTGTCCTTTACATAGAAGCTAGGTGTCCTTATCCTAACAAACTAGAATAAACTAATTTTCTAAAAACATTTAATCTAGAAAATACTTAGGCTATAGAACTCTAGGATTATGAGGCTAACATTCCCCCCTTGAATCTGAAAGTTCATTTTTACAAATACCAAGTTCATCTCTGAACTTAGTGAACTTTATTCTACCAATAGGTTTGGTTAAAATATATAAAGTTTGATCTTCAGATGGACAAAACTGAGGCTTGATAATGTCTTTGATGATGAGAAATCTGATGAAGTGGTACTTGGTGTCGACATGCTTAGTTTCTGAATGAAATATTGGATTCTTGGTCATATTTATTGATGACTGACTATCGATCAATAAGGTAGTTTGTGATTTATGAGTTTCACCAAGATCCTGTAAAATTTTGCGTATCCATACAATCTCACATGTTGCTTCCCAAGCTGATATGGACTCTACCTCTGTTGAAGAATTGGCAATTGTTGTATTCTTTTTGCAATTCGAAGATACTGATGTTGAAACCATATTCATCAAATAACCTGAAGTGGATGTTCTATCATCAATGTCACCTGCAAAATCAACATATGAATTTCCAACAAGTGTAAAAATTGTGTTCCTTTTGTAGAGAAGACCAAAATATTTTGTACCTCGAATGTATCTTAGTACCGTTTTTGCTGAATTCCAGTGACTTTCCCTTGGTTCCTGCATAAACCTTGAAATTATACTGACTGAATATGACAAATTTGGTCGTGTATTTGTCAAATAAATGAGACTTCCAACCAATTTCCTATACTTTGTACTGTTTACTAATCCCCCCCCTTCAAATTTTGAAATTTTCAATTTCTACTCCATGGGGGTAAGAGAAGGTTTACAATATTCCATGCCAAATTTCTTTAAAAATTCAGTGGCATACTTAGTTTGACTAAGGAATATTTGGTTAGGATGTTGAGATACTTCAACTCCAAGATAATAATGAAGTGTCCCTAAATCAGTCATTGTGAACCCTGCTTTAAGTTCTTCCTTAACCTATTTGATGCGATCTTCATTATTTTCTGTTATGATTAAGTCATCAACATAGAGTACAAGTATCATCATGTTCTTATCTTTCATTTGAAAATACAATGTATCATCTGATTCACTTCGCTGAAAACCCACCTTTCGTAGGTACTCATCCATTTTTGCATACCAAGCTCAAGGAGCTTGTTTCAAGCCATATAAAGCCTTCACAAGTTTGCAAACTTTATGTTCTTGTCCTTTAGCTTTGAACCCTTGTGGTTGAGTCATGAAAATATCTTCCTTTATATCACCATTCAAGAAGGCACTTTTGACATCCATTTGATGTAATTTCCAACCATTATGTGCAACCAAATTGCTAACCATTCTGATATTATTCCCGATCTAGATGGATGTTGGTGGCCTCCCACCTATTCCAACTGTCTCATTTTGGAATTTTTCTAGTTTGACATTTTTTTCCTATTTTTCGGGTCCCTAACTTCCAGAGTCATTTTAAGGCCCTAAACAACATTTTTAGGGCTCGCCAAAGTCAGACTATAGACAAAGTCAAAGTCTTGTGGCAACATGTGTAGTCCTCGAATATACGTTTCCAATGGGCTATCGTGCGCATAAAGCAAAGATCGTATGCAAACGTTACGACCCTAGGAAGTTGATGTACTTACTTACCCAAACGGGGCCCACATGACTCTTGGCGCTTCATCTCCTAGGGTTAGGTTTTTGGATTTCTAGGGTTTTTGACATTCCTATTTATTGTAAAAATTCCTTCAAAGCCTCATTTTAAGGATCTTCTTGCGAATGAGCCCAGCTGTCACATCTCTTCTCAGAGATAAGCCACCACCATTCTAGCAATCTTGTTTTTCGCATCATTTTATAGTTTCATCTTATTTCCTTATTGAATAGAAACCATTTTTATTGTATATATGTTATTTTGTGTTAAGAATATTTTTATAATAATTTGTATTCATTTCGTTCTTCTCATAAAATCTGGATCAATGGTATCAAAGTGGTCTAATCCTTGTCGCTCTTAATGCATGTCCCCAACGAGGTTAGGGTACAAAGAATTGGGTATTGAGCTTGTTTCTCTTGAGAACAAAAGCTCTCACACGCCCAAGTGACCTCTCATGGTAGGAGAAAAGAAATATGACGAGATAGGATATCCCTTCAAAATGTTGCTCGAGGAATCCCTCACATAATAGAGGAACTATATGATGGATAGTTTTGCGCAAATCCTTTGGTGGCTACCAACGGGTGACGCATCTTCCTCAAATGGAGGCATCGGCCCCTTCAAGGTAAAAGTAAACTTCAATATTCCTATATTTGAAGGTCAGATAGACGTTGATGCTATAGACAAATGGTTGAATCTACTAGAAGGGTATTTCTCTATCCATAACTTCTAGAATAGAGAAAATATTACTTTTGTGCTCCTCAAAGTTGTTCCCCATGTCAAATATTGGTGGGAAGCTTTCTATGAGCATAAGGAAATAGAGGAACCCTCATTATTTACAGTCATGGTTACCTAAGATTCCTTCAGGGATGCTACTAATGAAAAATACTACCATGTTGGAAGTTATTATGACCTGTACACAAAAAGGACCACATTGAGAAAGGAAAGAGACCAAGCAATGCCCAATTTCATGAATATCTTCCATACCTTGTGCACCAAGATGGGTATCAAATATTTTGAGTGAAATATGGTGCTCAAGTATCATGAAAGTATGCATAGATACATCCACAAAGAAATGGATTTTCTATACATCTCATCCTTGGGTGCAACCTACCGATATAATGTCAAAATCGAGCAGAAGCTCAAACAAAAGCAACGGAAATATGGGCCTGAGAACCCCTCACAAAAAAGTCTAGGAAAGGGAAACCCCAACCCATAGAACAAAGGATAGAGAAAAGACATACCACCTCGGGACAACGAGTCCAGGCCACAAGCAAAGAAGGACACCAGAAAGACAAAGAAAAATATCAGGAAGTGGTGCGACTTCCATAAGAGCCCTTGGAATAATATTGTTGATTGCCATTCAAAGTAGTCATTGGTGGCTGAGGTGAAAGGCTCTGAATCAGATGAGGGTTTTGACTCTGACTCAAAAATAGAAAGGGGGAGATAGATCATTGACGCAGAACCCAATGCTAATGTTTCTACCACCAAGATCTAGCCTATTGAACTAGACGAGCCATAGGAAGGAGAGTGCCTTTTTCATTCACATATGTGGGTGAAGGGTACCCCAATGCACTTCATTGTTTATAGAGGTAGCTAGAAGAACCTCATTTCAACATATTTTTTCAAGTGACTCTCCCTGTCGACAATGTCACACCTGCAACCCTACACCATCAGATGGCTCCTCCAAGGAAGCAACATCCACGTCAGCCAACAGTGTCTCTTTTCATACGACATCAAGCCCTTCAAAGATGAGGTATTGTGTGATGTTGCCCCTCTCGAAGTTTGTAATTTTCTTTTGGGACAACCATATTTATGAAAATCCCATGTCGTATATGAGCCTAGGCCTCGCATTGTTATTATTACTTTGAACAAGAAATTGTACAGGATACCCAAGGCAGTCCCACCTAGTGTTATTTCCTTGATATCTACCAATAAATGTAGGAAGGTCATCTCTCAGATGGGGAATTTTGTCTTCTTCGTGATTCTCTCTCAAAATGAGAAAAAGATCATAGTCACATCCATGGTCTCCATGTTCGACCTCTCCACACAGAAGAAGCATGTGGATAAGGTCGTGGAAGAATACTCGGATATATTTTCGTCACCTAGTGGGGTACCTCTGCACTGTCAGGTCAAGCACCCCATCGATCTGACCCCCGACACAACGCTGCCTAATGGGTTAGTCTACCATCTCTCTCTGTTAGAGAATGAGGATATCAAGCGACAGATCCAAGAACTTATCCACAAGGGGCACATCTATCCCATCTCATCACCTTGCGGGAGCCCAATAATGCTAGTATAAAATCACTATGGAACCTGGCAACTCTACATTGATTATCGGGCCTTAAATAAAATCACAATCAGAAACCGATACCTGATTCCCCAAATCGATGACCTCCTTGATCATCTCATGGGGGCCAAATACTTTAGTAATATTGATCTGAATTTAGGCTATCGCCAGGTCCCAATAGAACAGACAGATGTATGAAAGACCACCTTCAAGTCAAAGGAAGGTATTTTTGAATGCTTGGTCATTCCCTTTGGTTTGACAAATTTTCTAGCCACTTTCATGAGGATGATGGATGATATCCTGCAACCATTCACCAATACTTTTGTAGTGGTGTATCTAGATGACATCCTCATTTACCATAAGAATTGGGCAGAACACTTGCAACATATTCAATAGGTTTTGCACACCCTGCGACAACATAAGATATACACCAACTTCGAAACATGCTCCTTTGAAATGGAAAGAGTCCATTACCTGGGATACATTATTGATCAGCATGGCGTATATGTATATCCAACCAATATTCAAGTCATCCGTGACTAGCCATCCCCAACCATGATCACTGAGATTTGGAGCTTCTTGGGCCTTGCCAATTTCTACCGCAGGTTCAAGTTGGTATTATCCCATATTGCATGGGCCCTCAGCCAAGTAACCAAGGGTGGTGGTAAGGATAAATTTGTGTGGGGCCAGTCCCAAAAACAAGAATTCGATAATTTTAAGAAGCTCTTATGCTCAGCCCCAGTACTTTCACTATCAGACCTACAACATCCCTTTAAGATCGAGACAAATGCTTCTGACTATGTTATGGGCACCATTATCACTCAACATGGACTCCCCAAGGCCTATCATAGTGAGAAACTATCATATGTTTTCCTTAAGTACCCTACTTATGACAAATAAATGTACTCCATTGTGCAAGCCTTCTGCCAGTGGGGACATTACATTCTTGGGAAGGAGATAGTCATCCACACTGATCATAATCCACTGCAGTTCATGCAGACACAAGGAAAAATGTAGAATGACCGCCATCATAAGTGTTCCACATAATTGCAGCAATTCCACCTCAACATCAAGCATAAAACACAAAGCACCAACCATGTCATTGATTGCCTCAACAGACCTCCAGTCACAACACTCACCATGGTGCTAGAATCTTGCGGTTATGAGACCTCTAGATGGCCTCAACTCTATGAGACAGACCCAGACTTCTCCAACACCTACCAAATGTTGGGAAAAAATATAGTTGTCGCTAATTTCCATCTTCAGGATGATTTGTTGTGTCATTTGGGCCATATCTACGTTCCATAAAGTAAGCAAGAGAAGCTGATTTGGGAAGCCCACTATAGTCGGGTGGTAGGACACTTTGGCATCGAAGAGACAGTGGAAATGTTGCAGAAACATTTCTACTAGTCGAAACTTCGACAGGAGGTCATCAAGTATATAAGGTCCTGCACTGCCTGTGCTATTTCCAAATCGAACACTAAGAAACAGGGCCTGTACACCCCTCTTCCTACTCCTGACAGGCCATGGGAATCCATCTCAATGGACTACATGTCGGGCCTCCCTTCCACCAAGAGGGGAAATGATTGTGTTTTTGTGGTTGTTGATCACTTTTCTAAGATGGTTATTTTGGTCACCTGCAAGAAGAGCATCATAGCAGAGGCCACTGCCAAGCTCTTCATTGAACGATTCTGGGTACATTTTGGAATCCCACAAACCATTATCTCATATCGAGATAGTCGATTTCTCATCACATTATGGTCGAGCCTATGATCATTTTTGGACACCAAGCTCACCAAATCCACGACCTTTTCCACCACCAGACAGATGGCCAAACTGAGGTCATAAATTGAATGATCGTGCATATCCTGCACATGTATAATTCCAAGCAACCTCACACATGGGATGAGAGTCTTCCCTATGTCCAACATAGCTACAACCAAGCCTGGAATAGCTCAATCAGACACAACCCCTTTCAGGTGTGGTTGGGATTCCATCCATTGGGTCCCATAAATGTTGCGCTACCCCTTGCGGTCACCTCAACTAACTTATCTCTTGCTCCAACTGAAGCTGACAAAGCCACCCGGTTCATTGAGCGGATCTAACACATCATCCAATAGGTTCAGGATATCCTGCAGATGTTTCACTTGTAGAAAAAACGCCTTACAGGACCCCATCGGAAGATTTTCCCACTCTGTTATGGGTCGTACACCATCACCAAGGCTGTGGGTGATAATTCTTTTGAGCTCAATATTCCTCCTTTCCTTGGCCCGCAAACAGTGTTCAACATGGATCTCCTTCGACCTTATTTCCCACCATTATTGGACACCTCACAGGTAGAAGAACAACTAACACCGACATAGCTCAACCTCGACTACAAAAAAAAGGAATCCAGTGATTAGATTGTGGAAAAATAGGTTAAGGGAAATCACCAGCAAAGGATCCATCTTTATTGAGTTGTCAAAGCACGACAACTCCTGCACCAAGGAAAATGGCTCACCCGGGGCCAAATTCAGCAGAATTTTTCTCATATGATGGGGGAACTCAACGCAATGGAGACCATTTCTTCCTAGGGTGGGAGGATTGATCCATATGGATGTCAGTGGCCTCCCACCTATTCCAACTGGTTCATTTTGGCATTTTTCCAATTTGGCAGATTTTTCCTACTTTTTGGGTCGCTGACTTCTTGGGCCGTTTTGAGGCCCTAAATAATATTTTTAGGGCTCACCATAGTCAAATTGTAGACTAAATTAGAGAGTGACAGCAAAATATGTATTCCTTGGATAAACCTTTCCAACGAGATATCGTGTGCCTAAAATGGAGATCGTATGAAAAAGTTACGACCCCAAGAAGTTGATGTACTAACTTACCCAAATGGGGCCCACATGACTTTTGACACTTCATCTCCTAGGGTTAGATTTTTGGATTTCTAGGATTTTTTAGATTCCTGTTTATTGTAAAAATTCCTTCATAGCCTCATTGTAAGTATCTTCTTACAAATGAGTGAAACCATCACATCTCTTCTTAGAGATAAGCTGCCACCATTCTAGCAAGCTTGTTTTTCGCTGCATTTTACAGTTTCAGCGTCTTTCCTTATTGAATAGAAACTAGTTTTACTGTATATATATTATTTTGTGTTAATCATATTTTGATAATAATATGTATTTATTTCACTCTTCTCAAAAAATCTAGATCAATTCCATTTATCTATGGGTGAAAACATTTCTTCATAATCAATTCCTTCATGTTGAGCAAAACCTTTAGCAATAAGTCTTGCTTTGTACTTGTCAATTTTACCATTGGGCTTGTACTTTATTTGATAAACCAATTTACAACCGATGGGATTAACATCATGTGGTCAATCAACTAAGTTCCAAGTCCTATTTCAAGTATTGAATCATATCCATTAATCATTGCTTCATGCCATTCTTTATGTCTAGCTGCTTCAGCAAAAGAAGTAGGTTCAGTGGAAGCATGAGAAAAATTTTCTTCTTCTCTTGAAGATCCCCTAGTTCTTGTTTTGTTTATTTAATCTGAATGAACATATTTGAGAAATTTTTCGGCCCACTTTGTCTTCTTATGTTAATGGTATTGTGGATCTGAATCACCATTATTACTGAAAAGAGGATTTTCAAAAAATAAGGCTCTTATTTCATCTAAAATATCTAAGGTTGGAGAAGATTCTTTTGAAGATTCAGTATCAGAAGATTTTTTTGTAGTTTCATTATCAAATGAATCAGAAGAACTTTTTAATAAAGAAATATCTTCTGGAGAAAAAAAGTCTTTTTCAAACCAAAATGTTTGCTTTGACCTGTTCAACTAACCTTTACCGTTAATGTTTTTCTTCTCTAAATGACTAAGGAGATGATTAATCTCATCTAAACTATTACTTTCAGTTTCATCAAAAATTACATCTCTATTGACAATGAATTTTCCATCTGAAAGAAACCTATACCCTTTCTTTTCATCAGAGTATCAAATGAAGATACACTTCATACTTCGGTTTTCTAATTTAGTCCTCTTTTCCTTAGGAACTAAAGAATAACATGTTGAGCCAAAAACCCTAAGATGATTTACCTTGGATTTAAAATTGTACCAAGCTTCATAAGGTGTTAGTCCATCTAAAGCTGATGTAGGTGATCGATTTCGGAGATGAACTGCAATATGGACTGCTTCAGCCCAATGATTTGTGCTCAACCCTTTAAACTGCATCATAGAAATTGCCATGCCCATGAGAGTTCTGTTCATCCTTTCAGTAACTCCATTCTGTTGTGGAGTATATGAATTTGTCAGTTTCCTCTTAATTCAATTGTTTCAACAATAATCATTTAATTCAGTTGAAGTGAATTCTCCTCCATTATTTGTTCTCGAAGAAGCAACCTTTTCTCTAGTTTCATTTTCAACCATGTGTTAAAAATTTACAAAATTTTCAAAAGCTTCAAACTTTTCCTTTAAAAAATACACCCATGTCATTCTAGTGTAGTCATCAATGAAAAATATAAAGTATAGACATCCACCAAAAGAAGATTCCATTGGACCACATATATCATTGTGAATCAACTCCAAATACTTTGTTGCTTGCCATGAGCTAGTTGGAAAAGCTTCTCGCTTTTGCTTTCCAAAAATACAAGCTTCACACTTGTAATTTTATTTATTGAAAGTTGGAAAACCCTTTACCAAATATTGGAACTTAAGTTTCAAGAGACTATCAAATTTTAAGTGACCAAATCGAAAATTCCATAATCTGAATGAAGACATTTCAGAATTCACTGTTGCTGCAAATTCTTCCTTTCTTTGGATAACTTTCCCATTCATTGTTAGTAACTTCCCATCTTCATATCATGTCATTATGTTTTTCAAGTTATCCTTCTTTGACTTAATTTTCACCAAATCATCTTCCATGATGATTTGATGTCCAACTTGTCTGATTGTGACTAAGGATAACAATGTTTTCTTAAAAGTTGGTACATACCAAACATTTGAAATCCATTTTTCACCAATTTCAGGGAGAAAGAATTTCACTGAACCGTTTCCTTGAGGTATATGAGTTGTATCATTAACTAAATAAATGGTATTTAGTTGAACATCTTAATAATTAAAAAAATAGTCTCTGCGATAAGTCATATGTTGAATAGCCTCTGTGTCTAATATCTAATCATTTTCAAGTGAATCTTCTTGTTGAACTGTTGAAAAACCATATTCATATTGATCATCTTGGTAATATTGATCCTCTGCATATTGAGCTAATTGTTGAGAATTTGGATTTGATGTCTTCTTAAACTTTGGCAATTGATCATTGCTTGTAATACAATTTGATGCATAATGACCCATATTTAAACATCTTTTACATCTCACTTGACTGAAATTTATGCCTCTTCCTAACTGTGCATTATTATTGTGAGGATTATGTTGAAAATTTTGTTGATGAAAATTTCTACGAACTCTACCTTGACCACGACTTCTGCCACGACCTCGATTAGAAGACTAATTCTGAAAATTTCCAAAATTTGATTTTCCTCTTCTTTTAGAACTTTCATCTTTAGTGAAAAGAAGATCTTCTTCTGATTGTTTTTTTTTCCAAAAGATTTAATATGTTGATCCAGTAATTCACTAAGTGAATCAAAAGTCACAGTTGATAACTTATCAGTTATTTGCAAAGTATCAAGAAAATGTTTATAATATTGAGGCAAGCCATTTATCATAATGGATTCTAGAAAACCATCTTCAAGTTTAGGAACACCTCCTTTGATGATTCCCTGATGAATGTTCTTAATTCTTGAAATGTATTCTAATACATCACCATTATCTTCTAATCTTTGTTTAATAGATTTCATTTGTAGATCAATTCTATGTGATGCAGCAGAAGTATCAAAACGATTCTTGAACAGATTCCAAGCAGACCATGCATTTTTGGAATTTCTTAATATGTAGAAACATGTGTTCAGTTACAGAAGAGTGAAACAAAGAAAGTGTTTTTTCATCTTTCAAATGCCATTTAGCTAAAGAAGTAGTGTCGGTTGGCTTAGTTGGAGAAGTATCACCATCACAAATATCACACCATAATTCATTATAGATCAAAGTGTTATGCATGTGACCACTGCAAGATCTGTGATTCTTGGGTCCATCTAACTTATCTGATTCTGTGAATAAATTGATTAATTTAGACATGATGTTTATTGCAAGATTGCAAGTGAATAATCCACAAAAATCTAAAAGAGAGACACAAGGCACCAGAAAGAAAAAATACACAATCCACACAAAAAGAGAACTTTTAAGGACTTGACCTTGACCCTTTAAAAGTGTTATCGAAAAAAAAATTTGAGAGTGTATTGCATTGCACTCTTCTCAATCTCTTAACTTAAAGGTTGCAATCAACAAAAACTTTTGGAATTTGATCCTTATACAAGACTTATAGTCTTTTACAAAAGGAAAAATGTACCCCCGCTTGAATTTGTGAAGTCCTCCTTTTCAGGAAAAAAAAAAAAAACAAGAATATTTTAATACTTCCAAAAAATTCTTAATGGTATAAAGCATATATTTTATACATATACCCACACCAACCTTCACTAACTGATTGTATTTTTAAAGAATTTAGATTTTTTTTTTTTCATGGAATCAATTACCAAGCTAACGTGTATGGTGAAAAGTTGATCGTGGAGGGCGTGACAGCTAGTAGTTATCTGGCCTTTTCACTTCCGTGAATGATATTCCTTCCAAAATTTATGGAAAATTCCTTTGATGGAGGGCGCTATCTGTGGAGGCACCAGAATGGAGACATCAATCTCTCGGATCTCTGCGTGGAGGCTACTGCTGGTGTTGTTCCTCGCGGTTAGAATTTCTTCCTGCCCATGATTTTTTATATCCCATCACAATATGCAACTTATTTGACTGCGTTTTCTACCTTGAAAGGAGGATATGTTGAAAAACGTTTGCTGGAGAGGGCTTGCTACCAGACTTGTGGAGCGTGCTTGTTGGAGGGCGCTTGCTACCAGATCTGTGGAGGGCGCGATTCAATACGCTAGGTGGAAAGTGTTTTCTACCAGATCTGTGGAGGGCGCTTGCTACCAGATCTGTGGAGGATGCGACTCAATAAGCTAGGATGGTTTCACCTAGTTTTTGTGGAGGGAGCTTGCTGGAGAGCGCAATTTTTGGATTTTATTCCGCTTTTCTATCTTCGCCGAATACCAGATCTACCAACAAATGATACCAGATCGTACCAAAAGAGAAATTTGTGGAGAGAACTTTGTTTAAGCTTTGATTTTCAACAAGAGCACAAGTTGTTGATTTGTTTTTAGCCGCCAGAGTTTACACAGATCCATTGAGGGACGGTCTGCAAATATGGTTTGCTAATACGTTGAGGTATTGCATTTTTAAGCCTCCTTTAAAGCTGCAACCACAAGCATTGAAAAGGTAACAAAATCCATCTTGTGGTAAAGAGTAAGAGCGATTTTCTTGGATTATGTGATATGACCCTTGTAATCGGCATAGATCCGGCAATGCAACATCCATTTAAAAATTCTTCCAGAAGATCTATCCACAATGGTAGAACAATGAGTCACCAAGAGAGCGACCCCATCATGAAGGGTATGCTGAAATTTGTTTATCAGATCCACCCAATGCGAAGAAGAGAAGAAAAAACGATGGCTAGAGCTAGATTTTTTTTTTTAATTGACAAAACCAAATTGCCAGATTTGTACATATCTGCATCAATTTACATAGATCTAGAAGCATTGAAGCATGGACATTGAGATTTATAAAAAAATATATCTTTTTAACAAGAAATTTCCATATTTACATAGATCTGAAATAATTTTTACAAAAAAGAGCCCTCTACTTGGATTACAATTGGTCTACTTGATAAACAATGTAGATTTGATCAGAAAATAATCTCGAACAAGAACAAATAAATAATAGATATGATACAAAAACTTTTAACTGCTGAAAATTATGATTTATCTTATCAAACTTTTCAAAAAAACAAGCATTGTAATCAAAATATCATTTCCCTTATTGAATTAATAACAAACATACCTCAATATTGTTGTTCTTGAATTGAAGATATCCTAGATGATGTTGTGGAGACTTCCTTTCTTTCTCAATCCATCACCATTTCACCATGGCTCTGATACCATGTTGACAAAGTGATTACAATTTGAAGTGAGGATTCATAATCAACTTATTAACTTCACTTGAAGAAGGATATTGTTTATATAGCTCAACTCTAAACTAAAAACTAGAAGAAAAACCAATTACATAATCACATGAGTATGATAGGTGTCCTTTACATAGAATTTAGGTGTCCTTATCCTAACAAACTAGAATAAACTATTTTTTTTAAAACATTTAATCTAGAAAATACTTATACTATAGAACTTTAGGATTATGAGGCTAACAACCTTTAACCTTATTCATGCATGCTAATACATATATTTAATCATTCATTCATAAGATAATAATTAATAGAAAGTAAATACTCAATAAGCACAAGTTTTACTATGGTTCACCCCTTCCTCCAGCTACGTCCACAAAGATCTGGCTTCTCTTCTCTTTTATTTAGTGTGTTGCAAAATCTTACGTTGCGTGAATTACATCTCAGTAATATAATCAAAATGAAGGAAATAATCCTTTATTAGGTGGAATAGACAACACTAGGCTCCTCTACCTATTCCCTAACCCTCAAGGACTCACCTATTCAACTCTTCTACAAGACTTATTATACTTAAAAACGTTGTGTGACCTTTTCAACTTCTTTCTCCATCATTTCCACTTGTAGGGATACTTTTTGTTCCCTTTCAACTATAACTTCGAGAGGATTAGTTGGTGTTAAATTTTCTTTAATTTCCTCGATCTCCTTCTTATAGTCCTCAAGCATCAGAGTGGTGATATGAATTTGTTCTTCCGCATTGCTCACGGTTGCCTATGCGTTGTCTGTAATTCTTGTGAAGAATTCCTTCAACTTCTGCTCTAAGTTATTTACATGCTACTTCTCCTCTTGTGTCTCTAGATTTACCTGCTCTACCACCAGTTCTAGTGCATCCTTTCCATTTCTAGTTTCCTGCAATTTTTTCGCATCTATTCTAGCTCATGATTTCACTTCCCGTGCGACACTGACTTGTATTTTTTGGAGTGCCTTTGTTGGTTTTTTAGTCGATACCAACTATACCTGCACCAAGTTTTTGAGAGGCATCTGGGTTATGGCCTCGTCGACTTGCAACATATTTGTTGTTAACTTGAAGATAGGACTTTCTTGTGCTATGATCTAGATTGTGTCTCCTTCATTCTACGTGGTCATGTCCTCTGCTTCTATCGCTCATGGGATTGGTCTTTTTCCCCTTTCTTTCATTTGAGTTTATTGTATCTTTTCCAAGACCTACTTAATATCGGTCAACTCGTTCCTTATCCTTCCTCTTTGGTTCTCAGCCTCTTCAATCTCATTCGTTGCATGGTCTTCTACCATCTCTGCAACAAGATCGACATCATCCTCGGTAATTGTGTATTTCAGGATTTGTTTATGGGCCTTGGAATTTTTGTGTGGCCCACCTATATGTATCATTGGTTTTTTGGGTGTCCTTGTCTCTTTTGGAGTAGTTTCCGACGAGGTTTCTTGCATCGTTGTGTCCCCCCTTCCTTGTTGTTCCTGCACTAGGGCATTATCCTTCTTTCATATATATCCATCCTTCTTTGGGTCGCTTCCTTTCTTTTGTTGCATTGTATTTTGATTGGGATTCCCTTGTTGTGTTGGTTTCTTAGTCACGGTGCTACCCCCTATAGATGTCTTGGACGACCCTGCTTCCACTTTGTTTCCCTTGGGCATGTTTTTGGTGATGACAAGGATATTCCAATCATCCTTGCAGTCTCTCATTGCCATTTCAACTTCATCTGCATTGATGCAGAATTGAATTTTTATCCATTCTTTCTCTGCATCCCTACGTGCTTGGATCCACATGTTGTGCCACATAGAATTAAAGTTCGCTATCCCCTGGTACTACACGATGACTTCCATAGCTATCCTCCATCTGTTGGATATTATATATTGTATGTCGTTGAGATACTGAGAAAACGTGTTGGCATTGCCACTTCTTCGCTTGGAATCTGAAGTGCTTCCCATCAATGTGTACCGTGTTGCACGGCATCATCCTACTCTGTCACAAAAATACGAGTAGGGAGGCTCTTTCCATTCAATTAATGCTATCAATATCATTATCCAGGAGTAATGGAGCTTTGTTCCCAAGTCTTGCACATCCTTCTAGTCTTCTAGGAACAAATTTAGTAAATATGGGGCCCAATTGAGCATTGTGTCATTTGTGCACTATGCTACTATTGAGACAACCCCTGCAGGGACCTCCTCCTTGCAGCATTTGCAGAGTAGTTTTCATTCCATTAGCTTTATTTCCATCCAATTGGCTGCATCACTGATTCTCTTTATAATAATTTTGTGTGAGCCTCTTTCAGTCCCATAAGTATTCTTCATCTATTTGGTGAGAGCCTTTTCCTTGGATTTTTCATCCAGGTACTACGCGGGCTTCTCACCATTTGATGGCATGCCTATGATGAATAAAATTAGCTCCAAATCGATTGAGACTGGTTCTTCTAACCAAAAAAATCCTCCATGGAGGACCGCCAACAACTACTTGACATAATTGTTCACATATTTCCCCCTTCTAAAGTGGGGAATCTCGAGCAAATTTAGAATCCCTGTGTTTTCCAAGCATATCGCCCATTTCTTTAGCTGCAACACTGGATCTTATAATGGTCTCGTGCCTAGGCTCTCCATATACACTTGTTGTGCAAATTCTGGGAATTTTTTGGTATCAGACACATCATGGTCTGTGTATATATGCCTTTCAATGCAACCTAGTAGACTTGGTGTGTCCTGCACCCCCTATGGAATGCACAAAAAAATGATCGAGGCATCCGACTTCTTGCATGGGGACCGCACAATGGGTTGTTTCCCCTTTCTTTGTGCTAGCATGCTAGATGTCTCGGCCTCTAGTTTTTCTTCCCAACTCGACTTTGGTTTCCCTATGATATCTTTGATCTGCACTTCCTCCTGCTGCTCAGACCCCACCATAGGTTGTGACCTTGGCCCATTAGACTCTATCCTTTCATTGTCACAACCATTCATTCTATTGGTCCCTTCGGCCTTGGAAGGTTGTTGTGGTTTTCCTATGGTTAATGGGTCCTATCCATGTGCACTTTCGTGCAAATAAATATCCATCCCAGTCATCGTTGGGGCCTACTCTTCTTCTTCTACCAGTGTGGTGCTCACTCATTCGACCTATGGTCAAGGAATTGCATTGACATCAACGATTCCCTATGTCTGTGTAAACTCTTGTTCTGCCTCTGCAGTTTCTTGCAGTGACTTATGGTTGCTGCGTGTTTTTTGTGTTGTTTGTCTAGGTGCGCCGACCTTTTGAGGTTCCATCATGGGTAATTCATCCTTCCTCGATTGAGCTTTGACTACTACGATCCCTGAACTCACACGTTTTCCTTTCTTCTTCATTCTCCTTAGCTTCAAGGGTTTGTAAATGCACAATGTGTCTCATTTGGCATGGATTTTCACTATATATAGGGAATCATAAATGCCTTGAATATTCTTGGTTACATTTCTTTGATTGATATTAATGCATTTAAAGCTTGTGGAGTACACTTCTTTCAGTTTCATAGATGCCCAATTCACGCCTTTTTACCCCAACGACTGGTTTTTTCTTTTTCGACCATTTTCCCGTTTTTTGGTGCGTTGTAATTTTTTGTTGCGCCATACGTTTTTGTTGTGAATTTTCCCTTAGTGCGCATTTTTTTATTCCTGTAAACCATATGATGTGCATGGCATCTTTTTCCTTTTGTTGCACTGATTCCACTATCTACTGCACCTGATATTTCTCAGTATTTTGTATTTTCTTTTTTTGTCTACTTTTTTCCTCTGTTTCTATGTTTGTCTTAATTTTTCTTCTTTTTCTACCTTTTTCTTCATTTTTATGAGTTTTCTTTTCTAATATCTACTATAGTACACTATATACATGCCTTTCATATTGCACTATAAATTTTAAGGGTTAGAAGGTCGACTGTCCCTGTACAGTTTCAATCGACTACCGTTGATCATGTCTTTCAGTTTTGTTCCTCCCAAGTGCTTTAGTTGTACATATCCCCCATATGTGATAGTCTTTACTTCATATGTCCCTAGCCAATGCATTCTAAACTTACCAGGGTGTTGGAAAAATTTGTTGTCATAAAGTAGAACAAGGTCTCCCTCCTTAAAACTCTTATTTTTAATATGTTTGTCATGCCAGGATTCATCTCTTTCTTTCTACACTTCCTGGTGAATTCCTTCCAGAATCATGTCCTCTTCCATTTCCATTAATTGATTTAACCTCTCTTGTATTGCGCCTCTTTCTTTCATGTTGGTAATTGATGCTACACGTGGATTGGGTACTAGAAATTCTAAGGGTACCACTTCTTCCTGTCCATACACCAATATGAATGGTGTTTGTCCTGTCAAATTCCTACATGTGGTCCTGTATTCCCATAGTACTGTTGTTATTTTCAAGTCCCAATCATCTCTATTAACATTGCAGATCTTAGTCAAAGAATTTTCCAAAATATTATTGAAAGATTCTACTTTTCCATTTTTCCTGAGGATGATATAGTGTACTCTTCTGGTGAAAGACTTCAAACTCCTCAGTCATTTCCCTAATGGTATTATTGATAAAATGAGTGCCTTGGTAACTTATCATAATCTTGGGACATGCAAATCTAGTGATCACTTTCTCAAACAAGAAGTGTGTTTTTGTCTCTGGACTAGAGTCTTTGACTGGTGTTGCTTCTTCCCATGTTGTTAAGTATTCAGTCGCAATAATGATATATCTAGATCCTGACCTTTTTGCTAGTGCAACAAAGTATATTTCCCATTTTTCAAATACCTTTAGAGTCACTTGTGGTATTATAGGCATCTCATCCCTTCGGTTGAGTTTTCTAACTCTCTGACAGACATTGCATTGCTAGAAATATTCCTTGGCATATTTATGGAATGTTGGATGCCATAATCTTGTGATCAATACCTTATGCACGGTAGCTTTTCCTACATAGTTTCCTCCGGCTATATCTTTGTGAGATTCTACCAAAATTTTGGGCCTTTCATCTTCCAATACACATCTTCTCGAAATGTTATCTGTGCCCATCTTGTATAAATGTCCTGCAATAAGTTGATAATCTCTAGCTCTGACTACCATATTTTTATTTTACGCAGTACTAAAATCATGTGGTGCAACCCCTATACTTAAGTATTGAATAATATGAGTGAAGTATTCATCAACTACTTGTATTTAAAATAATTGTGCATCAGGGAAGTTGTCTTCCAAGTTAGTAGGTTCTTCTCCATTAGTTACCCTTGACAGGTGATCATGTCTTGCATTAAGCTTCCCTATTTTGATTATCACTTCAAAATAAAATTCTTGAAATAACAGTAGCCATCTACAGATCCTCCCCCCCAACACTGGATTGTTGACTAGATATTTGAGGGAAGAATGGTCTGTGAACATTTTAAAGTGTTTACCCAGAAAATAGTGGTTGAACTTATGAAGTGTGTTGGCATGTTTTACAGACAGTGTATGCTTGTCATTGATGGCAAGCACAGTAGAAAAGATGGCAGCAAACATGCAAAGGATTGTAGCCAGGTCATTGATGACAAGATCAGAGTAAGCATCGATGAAAAACAGGAACAAAGTAAGCTCAGGAGTAATTAGTGCAGAGTCGATCATAGTGCCTAAAATCGGGAGGAGAAGCATCAGTGATCGTTGGATCCCATTTAAATTCCTGAAAGAAGGAGGACTGTCAGATCTGATTGTACACAAGAAGAACACACAGAAGAGGAGGACAAATCTCAAGCGTCAGATCTGAGCATAAGTTCCAACCATCGTTGGATTAGGGAGAACCTGCACGTTCATTAAAGTGCAAGGAGAAGCGGGTATACAAAATCCCAAAAGAAGGAGGACCATCCATCTATGGGCATGACACATGGACACAGATCAACATTCCACTGACTGGAAAGTCAAAGTTATGAAATTCTCTAGCCTTTCACCTCTCAAACTCGTGATATGAGAAATCGCGAAATAATCTCAACTGTTAGATCGAGGCCAAATATGGACCATTGATCAGGCACAATGAAGGCTCATGGAGTTGCAAAGTCTCGATAAAATCTTGACCGTTGATCCAAGAGGGACGCATGGCAGAAGATCAGAGCATGTCAAAGACTCCATTTCGGGGTTTCGCAAATCGCGACTTGGAGAGGCAAGAAACAATACCAAAGGAATGCCAAAATCGTGAAATGCAAAATCGCAAAATGATCTGAGCCGTCAGATCAAGGGTTGATTGGGACCGTTGATCCCACGCCATTTCGGAGTTTTGCATATCGGTAGTTGGAAGCGTCAAGAACGTTCACCACAGGAATGACAAAATCGCGATTTGCAAAATCACGAAATGATCTGAGCCGTTGGTTCGAAGAGATCATGGACCATTGATCTGACCCCCTTCAATGTATTGGAGACTGGGATTTCGGTTACCGGGAGATGGAGAAGTCAAAGACTCTCAACATCAGGAGTCCCGAAATGCCAAAAAATGAAATCTCGAAAAACACTTTATGAACAAGCGCTTGGTCATGGCCATGGTCATATAGAGGAAGGAGCTAGTGCAAAAAATCTCTGTTTCAGAGTTTCAAAGATCGCGACATGGACTGGCGAGACACTTGGCCACAGGAAAGCCAAAATCATGAAATACAAAATAAAGGCAAGCTTATGAAGATCATTCAATGGTGCAGATGAAACTGAAGGAGATTGGAGGACTACTGTTGCATGACAGAGTGAACCTGCCAGAAACCAGTGATGAGTTCTACCAAAGGACTCGTAGACACTTTGAGGTGATTGACATAGGAGGTGAAGAGTCTCAAGAGATCAGCCAGTAGAACAAAGACTGTTCGTGGAGGCAACTGACAAGTGGATGAGCATTGAAGTTTGTAACTGAAGCAGAAAGTATAAGCTCGACTATGCCAGAGAAGACGAAGAGTCTCGACTACCAGAGAGGCTGAGGAATCTCAGCATGACATCCAGTGATGCTAAATGCGTGGGAAAACCGCCCAAAAAATTGAAGGGTTACCATGATGATCAGACAGAGCACTCGAGATGTGGAAGAGATTAACGCAGTGTGAGAAGGCAGAGGCATGGTGTACATTGCATGCACAAGGTGTATAGAAGCTATAAGTACACGAGACAGAGAAGTGATGAGGTAGTTGTTGCTAAGGTGAAGTAATGCATGTGTGAAGAAGTAAAGGGGTGGTGCAGCAGCTGAAATGGATAGGAAACAAAAGGTGCATTGAATGAGAATGGAACATAGAGCACAAAAGGCAGAAGAACAGAATGGGCAGCGGATGCATGCAGGAAGACAGTGAGGAAGACTGAGTAGAAAAATCTTGCAGAACATTGATGAGACTAGTAAGCTATTATTGAACACTATATCACTGTAATAGGTTTCAATATTTTATATTCATAAACTGGGGTGGAAGGGAGGTGCTAGGGAGGACTGGTGTCCTCAGAGGTTCAAGTGGGTGCTTGAACACAGGGAGTTGTAGATTTCTTCTAGTTGGTGCTAGACCAGGGAGTTGGTGCTTCCTTCTAGTTGGTGCTAGAGAAACGAGGGAGTTGGTTCTTCCTTCTAGTGGGTGCTAGAGAAAAACAGAGAGTTGGTGCTCTCGGAAAGTTGCAGCTTGAAAAATAGAGGTTGTAGCCTCACAATGAGTTTGTGCTCATATGTATGATAATGTAAAGAATGTAAATAATACTTATCATATAAAGAAGAAGAGGTTTTTACCCTGTATGGGTTTCCTCAGGAAATATTTGTCTCTATGTTTCTCATATATGTGACTGATGTTGA
>ML780063.1:609394-619859 GCA_009831015.1 Picea engelmannii
GGTGCTCATATGTATGATAATGTAAAGAATGTAAATAATACTTATCATATAAAGAAGAAGAGGTTTTTACCCTGTATGGGTTTCCTCGAGAAATATCTGTCTCTGTGTTTCTCATATATGTGACTGATGCTGAATGTGCCATTATTTATTTTCCTGCATTATTGTAATCATCATTGAGTGCCTTGTAAAGATTTTAAAAGAAGAATAATTGTTTAAGCATGGTAACACCTGATTCACCCCCCCCCCTCTCAATTGTCCAACAAAGTTCATATACCATAGTTAGGCCTTCTCTTTTTGTGGTGTTGTAGTTCTGCTCTGATTCTGAAAACTTTATGCTTGCAAAAGATATAGGATTTTCTATGTCCCCCTCTCCTGGATATGCCAGAATTGCTCCAAGTGTTATGGTTGATGCATACACATGTACGTGAAATGTCTTCTCCCAATATAGGAACACTAGTATAGGCGTTGTTACCATATTCTCTTTTAGAGTGTCAAATCCTTGTTGATAGTCTTCATTCCACTAAAATGTGGTGTCCTTCTTTAACATTTTTTCCATTGGTGCAATAATATACACATACCCCTTTATAAATTTCCTATAATAGCCTGCATGTCCCAGTGTTGCTCTTAACTAGTGCACTGACTTTGGTGGTGGTAAATTTACAATGACTACAATCTTAGTAGGGTCCACTAGTAAACCTTGTTTACACACTATATGTCCCAACAATCTTCCAAAAGGTGTACCAAAAATAAATTTCTTAATGTTTAGTGAGATTTGACATTGTTTGCATCTTTCCAACATTAATCTTAACACTTCTACATGCTCCTTTAATAGACTATATACATTCCAATAATCCAGATATACTTCTAGAAAGGGATGTATGAATTCCTTAAAAGCAACTATGACTACTCTTGAAAATATGGATGGTGCATTTTTCAGTCCAAATGACATGACTATATATTGGTAGGATCCCCATTCTATAGAAAACGTAGTCTTATACCTGTCTTATGGATCTATTTTGATTTGATGGTAACCTGAGAATCCATCTATAAATGAATAGGCTTCCTGGCCTCCCATTTTCTCTAAGACCTCATCTGTAAATAGGGTAGGGAAAGGGTCATGTAAGAACAAATCATTGATTTTCTCATATATACACAAATCCTTATCCCCCCTTGTTTATTTTCTTGGAATACCATAGGACTTATCCATTCAGATTCCTAAAATAGTTCTATAATGCCAGCTTCCAACATTTGATCAATTTCTCCTTTCACTTTCTTCTTATACACTAGATTCTTTTGTAGGGTCTCTTCCTCACAGGTCTAGCCTCAGGTTTGAGGGGTATCTTCATCCCACCTATCTCCACTACTATGCCTTTCATCTCTGTAAAGGTCATTGGAAACAGGTCACTGTATTGATGTAGTAAATCTGTTATTCTTTCTACTATTTTCTCATCCCAATAGTCTCTAATACTTGCCATTTTAGGGTTTTCATTCATCCCAATGATGACTTTATTAAATTTTATTGGTTCAGAAAATACTTTTGACTCCATAGATGGACCTTCCACCTCTCTTTATCCCTCAATATATGTAATCTGAATGTTGCACAGGTCATCTTCATCTGGTGCTTCCTCGTCAATATGATAGCATGAAAGTAGTTCTTTGGCTACATGTATGTTCTGTTGTTGATATTTTTCATGATTTCAACTTATGGTTCATCAATAAATATCATTCTCCATATCAGCTTCAGGGTTGAATCAATGTTGGGGTTCTCATGTTCCTAAGAGAAGGTTACTACAAAATTCTTTTGTAATCTTTTCCATTCTGTAGTGCCTCTACGCATCTCCTGGTATATATACCAGTTCCCTGGGATTCCTTCCAATGTATGGATAATATGATGATTCCATTCCTCTAGTGGTTTCATCCTCCATTGTGTTCTGCACTTCTCCTAGTGTTCTACTGCTGTTCCTTTCCCATTATACTTCTAGACTATATTACTCCCTGGTTCTGCGCAAAATCTAATGCGTAGTAATCATTTACATTGATACCAATCTTGGATTGTTTCTCTGTGCACACCCCACCATCTTGCATGTGTTTCCTTGAGTGAAATATATAGGTCTAAGAGCCTCTTATTTTCTAACACTTCATCTTCATATTTTGTCAGAAATTCCTTTAAGTCAATTAAACCATGAAAACTGGGAGGTTCTCTTATCTCTGTACCAACCCATATTAATACACGGTCTATTCTTGCGCACCTCCTTGTGGAAAATTCATGTAATATTTGTTTCCAATTCTCCAAACCTGCATCTGAATCAGAAGCACATGATGTAATGATTCTCCAGTTGAGTACCCCATCTATAGTTGGGTTAACATAATCCTCTTCTCGTTTAGTGGTTTTGTAAAGATGGTTTATTTCTTCCAGATCCAAATAAGTAGCCTCTACAAACCTTTCTCCTTCTGAAGGATCCAATGGTGGAATGACTCTATATTCGCCTGATTCAAAAGTCATTTTCCTTTTCTTCAAGTTGATTATAGCCTAGTTATCAAATGCCCAATCCAATCCAAGCAATGTTGGGTAAGGTTTTGTGCCATCCACTATCTCTATTACTTCAAAATCTTCCATAGTGCACACTCCATCCAAATCTATCGTCACTCCTTTAAGACTTCCATTAGGTAACACTCTGTGTTGATTTGCTAATTTCAACTGGACAGGTGAATAGCCTAGGGTAATTTCTCCCATACATTGTCATGTCTTCTTAGGTAAGACATTTACTTCAGAGCCTAAATCCAGCATAACATCACCCATATTAAAATACCCAATGTTGGCATTTCGTCTGAAGTCTTTGCTTGTCCTTCTTCTTGTATGGAGATGATTGACTATTTTCTGCTGTAACTTTCCTTCTACCTCTGTGTTTCATATTTCTAGTAGATTTTGTAAAACCTTAACAAATGATAGGTCATTCAATAAATTAACACAAGATTGAAAAAAAAATATTATGGTACTTACTTGCTCTAAAGGTTGTCCTTAACTGGTGTGGTCCATCGAGGAGGGCATCTCGTACATTGATGATTTTTGAGTTTTCTGCATAGTTGATGTAGACAAAACAATTTTCTTGAGAAATTCCTGTCTGGCCTCCTTAAATGTTTCCTTTTCTTTTCATGCATCAAACTGCTTCTATGGTTCAATATTCTTCTTAACACATTGGTGTTGCACTGGATCTTGTTTTACTGCATCAGTTCATGTTTTGGGTCCTCCTCGAGTGACTATATTGATGTTTCTCCCATCATTGTTGGATTCTATAGAGATCCACTAGAAATTCTTTTTATTCTGGTTCCTTTTTATTGTATCTTCCCTAAGAGATTCAGGAAATCTTTTGTGTCATGATCTGTTGTGTGAAAATACATACATGTTGTTGGTAGGTGTAACACCCCAAGGCTGATCCCCTTATAAATTGTAATTATTTTTATAGGCTAGTGAGACAAGTGTTTATAAGATGAAGACTTATAGGATTATTAGGTTAGAGAGCCTATATGGTTAAGGCCAGAAGCCTGAATTTTGTATATGTAAATGTGCATATCATTAATAAACTTACACTGTTGTGTGTAGACTGACCACGAAGAAAGAGTTATTGGGGACTAAGATCCACTAGGTAGGGTAAGGGAGGGGGATAACTATATAGGCCTAGAGGCTAAGCTAGAGGGATTACCTCTAGGGGAATAATATTTTATTAATATTTCCCAAAGACTATGGTTGACATAATCCGTGTTGTGCTAAGTTCCTAGGGAAAAGGGAACGAGTGTTAAGTGGAGCTCATGCAGCTTCAAGAAGACATGCGTCAACATGAGCTCATGAAGCTTATAGCTGGGAAAGCCAGCTCATTGGGGGTTCACTTGGCATGTTATAATTTCTCCCCATCCTTGCATCTGGATTGGTTTCAAGTTTCCTCATGACCCTCACAATTCTCTAGAAGTTTATCACCCTCCCCAATTCACCAGGGATTCACACATTGAACTAGATCTCCATCATTTTCAACCTCTGAAAAATCACGCACCTTATAACTTCCTGAGTCGTGTTGTGTCTTAAGTTTTTGTTGTTGCAGCCACACAGTTCCTTGACTGAGTGTGTCTTGCTTCCATCATTTTTTCTTTACTAAGATTTGTTGTTGTCGTCACCTTTTCTAAAATTCGGTTAGGAGATGGATTGAAGAAGAAGGTTTTCAGGATTTTGGTTAGAAGAGGCAGGTTGTTAGGCCTGTGGTTTGAAGAGGTGGGTTTTTAGGCCTGTGGACTAAAGAAGCAGGTTGTCAAGCTTGCAAGCAACTCTCTCCAGGTGAGAGAGTTTGTTGGGGATGTGATTTCCCATAGGGAGCCCAACTACAACTATATTTCTCTGAGAATTCTTGTCTTGTCTATTGTTGAAGCCCTAGAAGGGAAGTGGAGTAGTCAAAGAACTGTTGAGCAGAGAAGGAGAACAATTCCTAAGGTGGGACAGACGTGTGGGGAATGAGAGGTTGTAGGCTGTGAGTGTGAGTTGGCCTTGGGAGAAAATCCTTCCTGTTGATCTGTGTGACCTACCTGTCATCCTTGCCTAGCCTAGGAATCCCTTGCCTAGTGGAGTTTAGTCCCAGGTCGTGGGTGACCCACTGTCGATCATATGAGCAGCATGGTCTAAGGCTGGGAGGTTCATGGAAGGTATGTGCGTAGTTGGTGGTCATCTATTTAAAGCTAAGTACCAAATCTTTGTTGATTGTATGTTGTGTAATTGTGCATGTTTTATAAATTGATGAGTAATGCCTGGATATATCATTTATGTTGTATGTGTAGGCTTACTATTATTTCCACATAAATATTTGTATGGTCAACATATGTCGTCTGTAATCTTATTTTGTTAGAATGTTTTAAATGTTATTTTTGCATGAATAATGTATGAACATAATGTTATAGCTATTAGAATGCATATAACGTCACAAATTGGTATCATATCTAGTAGAGAAAAGATAAGTTTGTTTGGGTAGTGTTTTCCAATCTGGTTGATGGCTGGGAACATTACAGTGGGAGTGGACAATCCCTTGCATAATGTCCTAGTTGTTGGAAGTTGTGGCACACTATTGGTCCTCTTCTTCGTCCAAATCCTCCTCTACCTCGTCCTCCACCTCTATGTCCACCTCGATCTCCTTGTGGCGCATTGTACTGAGGTACCTGGTTATACTACGTAGGAATATACTATGGTTGCACATTATTATACTGTGGTTGTGCATTGTTGTATTGTTGTTGCACATTATTGTATGGTTGTGGTACCTAGTTTAACTAAGGTGCATCTTGTCCTGTCATCATTTCTTCTTGCACCCTATAAGTATATGAAGTTCTTTCTCTCATTAGTTCCATTGTCCTAGAATCCTTATCATTATGACCCAATGACTTGAAAAAATTGCAGTATGAACTTTTTGGTATTGTATTATATTTCTACATCATTAGACAATGGTATGCATCATTCCCATGTCTCTTACAAATATCACACCATGGTCCTCCTATTGGAAATGGGTTTGGCACCCTTGTCACCATATACTGCGTGAAAGTTGGGCATTCATTCTTATGGTGTCCTTTTGTCCCGCACAGGGTACACCAAACAACTTCTCTTTTCGCTTTACCCTTATTTTGGTTAAGTTGAAATGTTAGATTCTTCAAATCCTCCTTCATCTCCTCTATTATTGGATCTATCTGCTGATACTAGTTCTCTTCTAGTTGTAAGGATGCCTGTAGAGCCTCTGTCTGAGTTTGGAAATTTTGTTGTCTTAATTATTATTTCAAATGTGGTAACAGTGAGTTGACAAATAAGTTCATATGTTTCATGTCAGTAATTGCATATTTCAACTTATCTTCCATACGTTTAAACCTCTGATCAATCTCCCAAACAGAATCACCTGGTTTTTTCCTGATTTCAATCATTTCAATCATATACTGGTCCTCTAAGCTAGGATTCTAATAATCATTTATCATTAGTTTTTTCACATCTGCAATAGTCTTTCTTACTCCTGGTCGACTATTTACATATAGGCTCATATACAATTCATGTGCGCGGTATCTCAAAGTGATTTCTATCTGAAAGAGATTTGTATCATCATCTATAATCTGATTTTATTCTGATATATTCTCATGGATGAATAAGTGAATTTCAGGGTCTTCTGGTGCCTCTCCTCGAAATTCTAGTAACCTGGTCATGGGATCATGTTCTTCCATTTTGAACTGTGTTGAACTACTACCTCCATGTGGTGTAGATAATTGACAGTTACTTCCTGAACTGGATCCTCTAGTTGATGCTCCTTGATTATATGCATTCTCTATTGTTGTTCTTCCACTAAAATTTGGTTGTCTAAATGCTAGTGTTCTTGTTGGTGTATCAATCACACATGGGGTTGTAGGTTCCACACTGACGATGATCTGGATTGGAGTTATGCCTTTTGCCCCTGACCTTGGACCTCATGTTTTCATATCATATGTTGCACACATGATTTCCTCAATCTACTCCACAGCCCGAATATCCTCTACCTCTTCTTCATCGCCTTCCAAGCCCTTTCTATCATCTATGGCTCTCTTCTTGTTATTCATTTTATATTCGTAGGGTAATCCACTGTGCGTCTTTCTAGATTTTTCCATTATCTGGTTTATCTGATATTCCTCCATCATGATTAGGTCCATGGCCTCCTTCTTCTTTCCCTTATCCATCTCTTCCTCCATTTCTCATCCTCTTGTCAGTGCTTCCCCCCTTCCCCCATGCACACATGGAAGTTTAGTTGTTTGATTCCATGGTAATCACACTGTTGTCATATAATAAAATATTTATTGGAGTATACAACGATCTTATTTACCTACCTCTCGGTCCTTTTAGAAAATCTTTCTTTGTTGCAGTGTAATACTTCACAGTATCTAGTGTAAATTCGACGATAAACCCTACAACAATAATGTCTAACCAGAAATCTACTGCACGTGTAAATTTTTTATTAACTTTTTGTAACTGTGTGATCTCCATAGGATTCCACTCCATTTGTTTGATTTGATTTGTAGGGTGGTTTTATTTTAATCTCAATAACCACTTCTGCAAAAAATGTGGGAAATCAAAAAAAAATACCTCATGAAAGTCGCTAAACACATATTTGTTGAGATATTTGTGCGGTGTTAGCTTAGGGTTTCTATTTTCCTTTTGCAAAAATTCAAGTTTCTTTGTTTTTAACCATATTTTGATCTCTGCCTTTGTTGGATTACATGGCATGAACATTCCCTTCTATACTTTCATCCTCTGCGCATTTCTTCCACAGATCCCATCCACTCAATTGTGTACAGTTCCAACTTCTAGATCTATTAGAGTGAGTTAGTTCACTTCTATACTTTGACGAGGAGGAATCCAAGAGTGAACATGAACCACAGATCAGAGAGTGGATGTGATGAAATGTCGACCATATATTTTTCATGGGTCCCACCGGTTCACTTGGCGATTAACTGAAGAAACAGGTGATAATCGTTGGGCTATTAGAGGATCCAATGTGATCATAGTCAGTGGTTCCTAAGTTCGATATCCATTGGATGTATTGGAATGAAACCATGCGAATGTGATATCCATTGGATGTATTGGAATGAAACCATGCAAATGTAATTTTAATTCCGTACATTATTATTCTAATGGGAAAGAGTCCAATTCTCTCTAGACCATCGATATGAAGGATAGAAGCGAATCCAACCATCCAATTGGGGGAGTGCAGGTCCTAAGTTGTTTTAGAGAAGACTACGAGAAGAAATTTATCTAAGTAAATGTCCTTTTAAAGGGGAATTTTTTTTTATAATAGGAGAATGAATGAGAATCTGAGAGTTTCATAATAGATCCCGGAGCATGAGAGAGAAAGGAAAAATGAACATCTGACCAGCCTAAGAGAGTTAGGGGGTTGGGTGTGCTTTAGGTGAGGCTGGTGGTTTGGTAAGACCCGCACATGATGGTGTGGCCATTGGATATGGAAAAAACATGGAGAGAAATGATTTAATTTAAGTCTGGTGGATCGGTGAGCCCAGTGGGACCGACGATCGAGAATGTGTGTTGAGACTTCATAAAGGATTAATCTCCTAGTAGCCTAGTGGGTCGATATGGGACCTTTTAGTGTTTAATATGGACCATATATACTGGTTCCCAATCGGATCTGGACTATTGATCTGTACTTGACCAAAATCAAAATACTTTAAGTTACAACAACATCATTGTTGATGTCATCCTGGTCCCATAGGCACGTGGTGAATTGACACTAGTCAATGTTGGCACTGATGTGGCAGGAGAGAATACTACATGTCATCAGGCATGTTATGCCATTCTATGTCTCTAGTGGGTCCCACACATGATGACATGGCCACTAGATCAGGAGAAATATGGATAAGAGTTTCAATTGAAGTCTGGTGGCTTGGTGATATCGACAATCGGGGAATTTGTACTTGAGCTAGTTTGCAGTATTAAAACATCCCGATGTTCGAGTGGCCTAGTATGCTTCAGGGCATGAAATTGGATCTGGACCACTGATTTGATGCTTGATCAAACCTAAGTCGTTGATCTTTATTTATCAAATGTACATTGACAAAATCATCTCAGGGTAGGACAATGTTATCGTTGACATCATCTTGGTCCAACAAACACATGACAACTTTATATTGGTCCTCATTGGTGTTGATGTGGCAGGGAATTAGACCATGTTTCATCAGTTTTGATGTGTTGCTCAATTTTCACAAGTGGGCCTAACTTGTCCACATGGTAGCCTTTGATTCACTCTAACAAGTGCTCTCTTGGCATGCCATGGTGTCAATGATCCATCTATGTATCCCTTTTGGAATTCTAATTCAACTCCACATGGGAAACTATAGTGGAAAGGACTATCAACGATCGGGGACTTGTGATGCGTTTTATTTGGATGCTTAAACATCCCGGTATCTTGATGGCTAAATCTGGGCCATCTGATATGGCCCGCATAAAGGTCTAATGTATTTGTTAGCGCTTGGTTCTCATACCACAATATTGTGGTAATCTACTCAATGAATAAACTTACTCCCCTTTTCATAATGATAAGTCCTTCTTTGACTTCTGATAATCTCTTGAGTGCTGAATTATTTCCTTAAGTGCAAAAGGAATGGTTTTTCTGTTATTTTCTTCAATTTTCCTAGAAGTAACCTAGGTTTGGATTGTTTATAGGTTGTGGAAGCTCTCCCTCTATTATTAATTTGCTTAGTATTGGCCGCATAGCTTCAAAAAACCTTCATATGAATGGGAAGAACAAATAGGGTACTAATATCTTTTCCAATTATGGTTACAGAATAAAGGTTTTAATCTAATCTAGGTCAATGGATTAGGTCTTTTTGGATGCCACGGGATCCTACATATTGTATTGTGATGGTGAATTCAATATAATGAGAGAGAGAGAGAGAGAGTATTGTGACCGAGAGAAAATACTTTGAGAGAATGAAGAGGTTCCAATGGATGTGTTGTATGTGTTATCCCTTCATTTTGTTGGATGGAATAAAAAAAGGACTGGTTGTTTCTCCATGGATGTATCCCATATCAGGTGAACCCCATATATTGGTGTCTCTCATGTATTGTGTTCTTCAATTTTTATTTCTGTATTCATTTTATTTAATTTAGATCCTCTTTATAACAATTGGTATAAGATTCAAAGGTCTATTTGGATAATAAACTCATAGGAAATGAGGGTTTCCTGGTTTGAGTGGGAGTTCATAGGAAAGGACGGTTTCCTGGTTTGAGTGGGAGAAATGGAAGAAGAAGGCAAGTTTAGGGTCGATATGTTCAATGGCTAAAGCTACCAGCTATGGAAGATGAAAATGGAGGACTATCTATATCAGAATAATATTTTTGAACCATTGGGTGGAATAGAAAAGAATCCAATGACTATGAAGGACGAATAAAACGGAGTTACCAACTTAACGAGAACTCTACAGAGTTCTCGTTTTTTGGGGGGTCACATTTTTTACCTCATTTTGAAAAGTTGTGCTATCAGTAGCACCCCCCTCCCTTTTTAGGTTGTTTTTTGATATTTTAAATCTTCTTATCGACAATGTATCCACATTACTTCTTTAAATGATTATTTTTTCATCTATTTTCAAATTGTTCTATTTTTTTTTTCTCAACGATGTTTTTTCATCTATTTTCAATTTTTTTTTTGGTTCAATAGTGTTTTCAATCATGTTACCATGCTTCATCCAATGTCAAAAATGTTGTACACCATTTACTTTTTTTAAATTATTATTTTCATATAATTATGTGTCCTTAATTAATTTATGGTTCCATACTTTTTAAATATAGTGGAAAATATCATTTTTAACACATTTACATAGAAAATAATTGTAGTTGAATAGTTCACTATTTTTAAATATTTAGCAAAATACAAATAAATTTTTTTTTGATAAATTAAGAACTAAAAAAAACTAAGAA
>ML780063.1:640808-655035 GCA_009831015.1 Picea engelmannii
TGGTTGATGTATGGTTCAGATTTATTGGTACAGGTTTACAACGGTATATCTCACAGTGATAGTGTGACAGTGGTTCCATCATTCTACTTCTACTTCAGGGTGGCAGGACAGGGCAAGGACAGATGGTTGTAGCCACCTTCCGGTTGTAGCCGGAGAACATTGGGGGTTGTAGCCTCCTTCTGGTTGTAGCCAGAAATTTGGGGAGTTGGAGATTCCCTCAGGTTGTAGCCTGAGAAACTAGGGGGTTGGAGCCTCCTTCTAGTTGCAGCTGGAAAACAAAGGAAGTTTGTGCTTCCAATGAATGTAATTCTTCAAGACATATAAGAAAAAGCATTATGTGGTTTTCTCCCGATTTGGGTTTCCATGTAAAACACAGGTGTACTGTGTATGTGTATGATTGTTCATTTGTTCATTGCTTATTTACTCTGCAGTTATTGGATAATAATGCTTCATTGATATAGCACTTAGATTATATGGTTAAAAGGGATTAAATTGCTCTATTACTAATTCACCCCCCCCTCTCAGTAATCCAACAAAAGTGATTTAAGAGATTTTAAAAGGTAAATAATAAAGTGAAGTAATCAGTGTATTATAATTCAAAGTGAATACAAAATAAATTATTTCAATAATAAATTTAATGGAGAAATTAGAAGTGGGTTAACCCTAAAATAAGGAAAGTGGGGCCAAGTGACCTAGAATATGTTTTTAAGGAATCTATTTGGAGAGTATAAATAAGAGGCAAGACTCCCTCGTTTTAGTCACACTTGAGCATATTGAATATCTATAGGTGTCTGAGGTAACCAAGGATATCTAAGCTGAAATTATGAGGGAAGGTGAAGAAAAGAAGGCTGAAATGCAAGGAAGGATAAATTCTTTTGATGGTGCTTTCTAAGGTATGTTATTTACAGGTCATCTCACCATTTTTGCTATAACTCTTTTTCTATAATTATTCAGACCGTGAAATTTCTATTCCATTGAGAAAATATATCCAAGTATCTTTGGTAAAAAATTCATCTTGTGGGTCATTGTAGTTTTGGAGTTACACTACATCGAAAATAGGGATTGTGGCTAGTCCTGAAACTAACCAAAAACAAGTGTTTCGGGTAAAAACGTCATAACTTATTCATAACAGATCCAAATTAAGTGGAATTTTTTTTTTGTTAGGGTATATTCTGTAGTATTTTGTGTAAAATTTTCATATCAATTCAACAAATATTTTGTGCGGGGCACGCTCTACAAGGTCGCTCTCTAGAATAAGCCAAAATTCAGCAAGGTATGCCATTTTTGCTATAAATCCTTTTCTGAGAGGTTCCAAGTAGTGACACCTAGAGGAATTGCATTAAAAACACTTAAGAAAATTGTGTATCAGTTTCAGATATTTATACATTACAGGTACAAAGTTATAATTACTTCAAGTTAGGGTTGTTGACTAATTCAAAACTAGGTATGTGAGACTAAAGAAAAGTTTGATGAAAATGCTAGTCTCTTGTTGTTGAAGTTAAGGAAGGTTTGCAGGAATGTGATCATATACACAAAGTATATTACATAGCTACAAATCATATTTGGATGATGAAATTGATGAGGGCTTTTGGTTGAGGTACATGTTGAGTACATGGTTCAGACAAGTAGTTGATGAGTTGGCACATACATGAGGTGTATAGTTGATGATGTTGGTACATATTGATGAGTCATAGTTGATGAGTAGTTGACACATGATTGGTATGTACTTGGTACATGGTTGGATGCACTTGTTTATGTTACAGGTTTATTACAGGTTATTTGGTACATGGTTGGATGCACTTGTTTATGGTACAGGTTGATTACAGGTTATTTGGTACAGGTTCGTGCATGGTTGATGCACTTGTTTAGGGTACAAGTTGATTACAGGTTGAGGTACAGGTTGATGCATGGTTGATGCATGGTTCAGATTTATTGGTACAGGTTTACAGTGGTATATCTCACAGTGACAGGTTGACAGTGGTTCCATCATTCTACTTCTACTTCAGGGTGGCAAAATGGGGCAAGGACAGGTGGTTGTAGTCACCTTTCGGTTGTAGCCGGAGAACATAGAGGGTTGTATCCTCCTTTTGGTTGTAGCCAAAGAATTGGGGATTTCGAGCTTCCCTCAGGTTGTAGCCTGAGAAACTAGGGGGTTGGAGCTTCCTTCCAGTTGCAGCTGGAAAACAAAGGAAGTTGGTGCTTCCAATGAATGTAATTATTCAATACATATAAGAAAAAGCATTCAATGGTTTTCTCCTGATTTGGGTTTCCATGTAAAACACTAGTGTACTATGTATGTGTATGTGTATGTTTGTTCATTTGCTTATTTCTTATTTACTCTGCAGTTATTGGATGATAATGCTTCATTGATATAACACTTGGATTATATGGTTAAAAAGGATTAAATTTCTCTATTACTGATTCACCCCCCCTCTCAGTAATCCAACAGATAATGTTATTGATTCTTGGGTGTTAGACTGAGGGATTTATTTCATGCCACACCCGATAGGAAGTATTTTCAAGACTAGTTCAAGGTGATTCTAGACATGTTTATTTGGTGATTGTAAACCATGTAAAATTGTTGGAAAGGGTAAGATACAAATAAAAATATATAATAGAAACCAATGGTTGTTGAAACAGGTGAAACACATTCCTTATTTGAGAACAAATATAATTTCAATAAGGAAGTTGGATAATGAAGGTTTTATAATTACATTTACAAGAAATTCATGGAAGGTCACTGAAGGATATTTGACAATAGAAAAATGAGAGAAGGTAGGTATGTTGTATTTGTGTATCGATAATTATGAATTTTCTATTTATTTAGCTTCTACATGAGAAGATACAACGTTTTGGCATCAAAGTCTCGTGCACATGAGTGATAAGGGGATGTATATTCTCCACTGAAGAAATGTTTTTCCATATCTAAAGCGTACTGATTTGGACTTCTATGAGCACTACGTTTATGAAAGAAGAAGAAGTCATATTTCTTGTAGTTGGGAAGAAAAATAAGTGTGGAAATTTAGGGCTCGTGCATACAGATGTATGGGGACTAGCTTAGGTAACAAATTTTGGTGGCTCTCATTATTATGTTTATTTTATTGATGATGCAACTATGGAAACTTTGGTTTATTGCACTCAAAAAAAATATGATGTCTTTGATACTTTTAAGAAATGAAAATCCTTGGTTGAGAATGAGATGGGAAATAAGTCCAAGTGTTTAAGATCAAATAATGGAGATGGATATTGTAGAAATTATTTTGATAATTACTATTCATACCATGGGATTCACAGAGAGAATATGGTTCCATGAACACCACAATAAATCATGGAGCATACAAGGAGTATGAGATTTCATGTAGCATTTCCCTTATAGTTTTGGGTGGAAGTTATGGATATTGTTGTTTACTTAATAAATAGAGGGCCTTCAACTTCCTTGGATGGTGATATTCTAGATGAGGCATGGATAGGTAAAAAGGTAAACTGCTCATTTCTAAATACTTTTCGTTGTGAAGCATTTATCCATATTAATAGAGAAAATAGAACAAAGATTGAGGAATAATCCAAAAAATGTACTTTTATTGGATATGGAGTTAATGATTTTGGTTGTCACTTATGGGATTATAAAAAGAACAAAATCATTAGGAGTAGAGATGTAGTATTCACTGATAATTTCATGTACAAATATAAGTTGCAAGGAAATAAATAGGAAAATGAAAACACATAATACATAGTGTTTGATGAAATCATAGAAAATGAAATTCAAAGGTGCCAAGAAATCAAAATGTTCAACAAAAACAAAAACAATAGAAAGTACATAAAACTATTGCAAGTGTTGTTATAATATCTACTAGGTTATGTAGACCCCTTAAATGGTACCCTCCTTCACTGTGTTATTTATAGTTGAATGATTATGGTGAACCAAAAAGATATGAAGAGGCAATGTAGGTAGAAACCAGAAAAATGTGGGAGTAAGGCATGAAAGAGGAGATGAAATCCTTGGTACATAACTATACTTGGGATTTGGTTCGGTTGCCTCCAGGTAAAAGGGAATAGTAGAATAAATGGATATATAGGTTGAAGGAAGAATATGGAGGTAAAAATAGGTGCAAGGATCGACTTGTTGCAAAGGGGTTTGCACATAAGAAAGGTATAAAAGATTTGGATGAAGATATTTATATGAAACATCCATAGGGGTATGAGTCAAAGGGAAGGATAAATTAGTATGCAGGTTGAAGAAGAGATTGTATGGCATAAATAAATCGCCAAGACAATGATATTTGACATTTGACAGGTTTATGATAGAACAAAGTTATAGTAGATGTCATTTTGATAATTGTGTCTATTTTAAGAGACTAGATAATGGCAGTTATATTATATTGTTATTATATGTATATGGCATGGTTGTCGCAGGGTATAACATGTAGGATATCAATGTGCTCAAAAGAAAATTATTTAATTAATTTGCAATGAACAATTTTGGTGCTGAAAAGAAAATCCTTGGTATGGAAATAAAAAGAGATTGAAAAAATTGCAAATTAGCATTGTCTTAAGTTGAGTACATTAGTACACATTTAAAAGGTGTTTGAAATATTTAAAATGAAAGATGAAAAATAAATTAGTACACATTTGGCCAACCATTTCAAAATAACTAAGGAGATGTGTTCCAAGGCACAAGAGCAGATAGACTACACGTATGATCTAGATTTAGGAGAGGAATGAACTGATTAATGGTTTGAATACAATAAACATAGAGATAGGAAGAATAACACAAATATCCAGTGAACAATATATTCTATTAAATAAAGAAATAGGTTGAAACTGCAAAACTGCAGAACTGAAACTTGCTCGAATGGTAGTAGTTATCTATGAGAAGAGATGTCATTGCTATGCGCATCTATCTGAGCAGAATGGATTACCATGAGGATCCATAGGCCCTTTTAATATTACTCATGAATTCCAAAACCCTAGACATCAAAAAACCTAACCCTAGAAGGTGAAACACCCAAATTCATGTGGGCCCTATGGGTAAGTTGATGTAATTTGGTACCTCAACTTCCTAGGGTCATAAATTTTGCATACGACGTCTGTTTTAGGCGCGTGATAGCCCGTTCGAAAGGTCTTTTAGAGAAATACACATTCTACCATCAAACTGTGAATCTGACTACATTTTGACTATGGCGAGCCAAAAAAACAATGTTTAGGTCCCCGGAACAGCCCTGAAAGTAAAGAAAGATGTGATGACATGAAAACATACAAAATAAGCCAAATGGATTAGGAGAGAGGCCACCCATATCCACCTAGAGAATGTGTGAGGCTTTAGATAGCCCCAAAAGTGTAGAACTCACAATTATAAAGCAGTACAGAAAGACATGCTGAACAAAAATAGACATGAGGAGCCAGTTGGAATAGGTGGGTGGCTTAATGGACTGAATACAATAAACAGAGAGATAGGAAGAATAACAAAAATATCCAGTGAACAATATCTTCTATTAAATAAAGAAATAGGATGAAACTGTAAAGCTGCAGAATTGAAACTTGCTCGAATGGTGGTATCTATCTCTGAGAAGAGATGTGGCTGCTACGTGCATCCGTCTGAGAAGAATAACAACCACATTCTACTCAGACGGATGTGTGTAGCAGCCACATCTCTTCTCAGAGATAGCTCCCACCATTCGAGCAAGTTTCAACATATTTCTTTATTTCATAGAAGCTTTTGTTCACTGGATATTTGTATTATTATTCCTATATCTGTGTTTATTACATTGATTCCATTAATCAGTTCATTCCACTCCTAAATATAGATCAGCCCTTTGGGTAAGTTGGTGTAATTTGGTACCTCAACTTCCTAGGGTCATAAATGTTTCATGCGACCTTTGATTTAGGTGTGTGATAGCCCATTGGAAAGGTATTCCAGATAACTACACATTCCACCATCATAATATGACTATGTCTATAGTTTGACTATGGTGAGCCAAAAAAACAATGTTTAGGGCCCCAGAACAGCCCTGAAATTACAACAAGATGTGTTGACATGAAAAGATACAAAATACGCCAGATGGATTAGGTGAGAGGCCACCCATATCCACTTGGAGAATGTGTGAGGCTTCAGATATCCCCAGAAGTGTAGAACTCACAATTATAAAGTAGTACAGAAAGATGTGTTGAACAAAAAGAGACACAAGGAGCCAGTTGGAATAGGTGGGTGGCCACCAATATCCACCTGGATCAATCCTCCCCCCTTAGGAAGCAATGGTATCCATTGCGTTGATTTCCCCCATCAGGTGAGGAAAATTCTTCTACATTTGGACACGGGTGAGCCACTTTACTTGGTGTAGGAGTTTCCCTACCTTGAGAACCCAGTAAAGCTGGATCCACTACTGGCGAGTGCCCTTGACCTGTGTGTCCATAATCTGATCGGTGGATGCTTGTTCCATCCAGTCAGGGTTGAGCTTTGTTGGCCTCAGTTGTTCGGTGATATCAGAGGTGTCCAATAGCGGTGGAAAATATGGTTGAAGGTGGTTCACATTGAATACGAGATGCAGACTAAGGAAGGGTGGAGTGTTGAGCTCAAAAGAATTTCTACCCACAACCTTGGTGATAGTGTAAGGCCCATATTGAAGTGGGCGAAGCTTTCGATGAGGCCCAGTGAGACACTCCTTCTACAAATGTAACCAGACTTTGTATCCAACCTAAAACTGGTGTGGTACCCTTTGTTGATCATGGTGTTGCTTATACTTAGTATTGGATTTCTGCAAAATCTCATGGACCTGTTGGAGGATGTGCTAAATCCGCTCAATGAATCTGGTGGCTTTGTCGATCATAGAATGATTAGGGGAAGAGTATGTCTATGCGGTGGCAAGAGGAAGTGCAACATCAATGGGTCCCAAGGGTTGGAATCCCAGACCCACCTGAAAAAGGTCTATGGCCAGTGGAACTATGGAGAGACCTTTTGTAGCTTTGTTGGACATATGGAATACTCTCATCCCATGTACATGGATGCGATGACCTCAGTTTAGCCATTAGTTTTGGGGTGGAAAGCAGTGGATTTTGTGAGATTGGTGTCCAACAAAGACCAGAGACTCGACCAAAAGGTGTTGAGGAACCTATTGTCTTGGTCAAAGATGATGGTTTGTGGTATCCCAAAGTGGACCCAAACTCGTTCGAAGAAGAGCTTGGCAGTCTCTTCCACTGTGACATTCTTCTTACAGGTTGTGAGGATGACCATATTCGAAAACTAATCAACGATCACAAACACACAATCATTCACGTGCTTGGTGGACGGAAAACCATACATGTAATACATTGATATGGATTTCCACGACTTCTTGGGAATCAAAAGAGGGGTGTATAAGCCTTGCTTCTCGATGGTTGGCTTGGAAATGGTGCAGGTAGTGAAAGATATGATATACTTGCTAACGTCATGTTGAAGGTTTGGCTAATAAAAATGTTTCTCAAGAACATAAAAAGATTTCTCTACGCAAAAATGTCTTGCCACCCGACTATAGTGGGTTTCCAAATCATATTTTCATGCTCGCTTGTAGGAACACAAATATGGCCCAGGTGGCATAAGAGTCTATCCTGAATGTGAAAATGAGTGACAATGGAACCTGTACCCAAGATTTGATATGTGGTGGCGAAGTATGGATCTTACTGATAAATTTGGGGCCACTTCGATGCTTCATGTCCACAGGACTAGAGCACAGTGGTGAGGGAAGCCACAGGAGGCCGACTGAGGCAGTCAATGACACAATTGGAGATACTTGTCTTATACTTGATGTTGATATGGAACTGTTTCAAGTAGGTGGACCACTTATGATGGCGATTGTTCTACAATTTCCCCTATGTCTGTATGAACTACAGAGGCTTGTGATCAGTGTGTATGATCATCTCTTTCCCCAGAATGTAATGTTTCCATTGACGACAAGATTGTACAGTGGAATACATTTTCTTGTCATAGGTGGGGTATTTGCGGACAGTATCAGAGAGTGTCTCACTATGGTATTCCACAGGATAGCCGTGATGAGTGAGAACTACACCCACAACATAGTCAAATGCATCAGTCTCAATGTTGAATGGTTGTTGCAGATCAAGCAAGGAGGGTACTGGAGATGAGCACAAGCGATGTTTCAGATCATCGAATTCTCATTGTTTCTCCTTCCCCCATCCGAACTTGGCCCTACCACTGCCATTGGTCACTTGTTTGAGGGTCCATGCAATATGGTAGAATCCCAACACGAACTATTGGTAGAAATTGGATAGACCCAAGAAGATATGAAGATCGGTCAGTGTGGTCGAGGCTGGCTAGTCACGCATGACTTGGATCTCTGCTATATCAACATGTACCTGATGCTCATCAACAATGTATCCTAGGTATGGGACCCTGTTCATTCCAAAAAATAATTTTTTGAAGTTGGCATAAATCTTATGCTGTCGTAGAGTTCTCAAAACTTGCTCAATATGTCACATGTGCTCCTCCCACATTCTGTTGAAGATGAGGATGTCATCCAAATATACTACCACAAAGGAGTTGGTGAAGAGTGTCAATACATCATTCATCAACCTCATGAAAGTGGATGGTGCATTTGTTAATCCAAAGGGCATGACTAGCCATTCGTAGAGACCTTCTTTAGACTTGAAGGATGTCTTCCAGAGATCAGTTGGTTTGATGGGGACCTAGTGGTAGCCATACTTCGGTTCAATCTTGTTGAAGAACTTTTCCCCCTTGAGTTGGTCAAGAAGGTCATCAATCCTAAGAATGGGATAGCGATTCCTGACTGTAATTTTGTTCAAGGCTTTGTAATCAATGTTGAGTCGCCAAGTCCCATCCTTCTTCTTCACTAGTACAATCGAGCTCCTGCAAGGGGAGGATATGGGTCTGATGTGCCCCTTTTGAAGAAGCTCTTGGATCTTATGCTTGATTTCATCATTCTCCATTAGCGAGCATCGATAGACTTGCCCATTAGGTAGAGGTGCGTCAGGGGTCAGATCAATGGGATGATTGACTTGGCAGTGTGTCGGTACCCCTGTAGGTGAGGTGAATATGTCTCTATATTATTCCATGATCATGTCCACTTTCTTTTGCTGAAAAGAGAGGCGTTGTGTAGAGGCCACAGATGTGGCGATGAACTTATACTTACTGTGAGCACAAATAAAAAATAAGATGAACTTCCCGGTCTGTGAAATGGCCTTACTGCATTACTTAGCACATATTAAATAAATAGTAGTAGGTGGTTCCACCTTGGGGATCCTATAAACTTGTCTACCCAAAGTAATAATAACACTGTGGGGTCTAGATTCATACACAACGTGATGCTTCCAAAAATATGGTTGTTCTAAAAGAACATAAAAAACTTCAAGGGGAGAAATATCACACAGTACCTCATCTTTGAAAGGGTTGATGTCATAGGGCAGACGACATTGTTGGCTGAAGTGGAGATCTCTTCCTTAACAAATAGAGTCGATGGTGTAGGGCTATGGGTGCGGTGTCATTGGAAGGTCCAACCACTCGAGGACCTCTGCTGAAATTAGGTTCTTCTAACTACCGTTGTCGACAATGAAATGAATCAGATACCCCTTGACCCACATCTGCGAGTGAAAGAGGCGTTCCCCTTCCTCTGGTTTTTTTGGTTCTCTTGGCCGGAATTTGGTGGCAGCGACCATGGCACTGGGTTCAAAATCGATAAAATAATTCCCTCTTTCATGATTTGACTCAAAATCAGAATCATCCTTTGACTTAGAAGCCTTCATCTCGACCACGAGGGACTACTTGGAGCGGCATTTGTCGGTTTTGTGCCAAGGAATTTTATGGTACTCACACCATTTTCCCGTTTCCTTCTTCATCTTTTCATTTTCCTTCTTGTGCTACGGCTTGGACAGATTGTCCTAAGGACGACCATCTTGGCTTGGTCCTTTTCTCTGTGGGTTCGGGATTCCTTCTCCCTGCTTTGGTTGTGAGGGGTTTGCAGATCCAAACTCTCATTGTTTCTACTTAAATTTTTTCTCTATATTGACAGTGTATCTATACGTCATGCCCAATGAGTCGATGTCCAGGAACTCCATTTCTTTCTGAATGTATCGATGAAAAAAACCGCATTATTTGAGCACCCGATGACACTAAGAATCTTTGATACCCAATTTGGTGCGTAGGGTATGGAAAATATTGGTGAAGTCTGGCACTGTCTAGTCCCGTTCTTGACATAGGGTGGTCCATCTAGTGTACTGGTCCTCGTAGCTTCCATCAAGGTAGTATTGTTCTTTAATGCCATCCTTGAAGGAATCACATGTAGGGGCCACCACAAAAATCACATATTTATCAATGACCCTTTGCTCCGAGTAAGTATGCCACCAATATTTCACATGGGGAAGGACCTTGAGGAGTGAGAAAGTGATCTTTTCCCTATCGAAAAAATTGTGCACCGAAAAATATCCTTCGAGAAGATTCAATCATTTATCTATAGCATCTGCATCTATCAGTCCATCAAATAATGGAATATCAAAATTTACCTGTACCTTGAAGGGGGTTTCATGGTCGCTTGATGAATATGCTTCTCCCGTGGGCAGTCATTGAAGGAGTTGCACGAAGTTGTCCATCATTTCATTCCTTTTTCGCGAGAGGGATTCCTCAAGCAACATTTTAATAGGATCTCCTGCAACATCATATTTCTTTTTGTCTCCCATGGGTTGTTTCTAGGCTCGACGTGACCGATTTGGTAATGGATTGATAGGTTCGAGTCCCAACTTACTGTACCCAGAACTTGTTGGGGACATGAACAAAGAAAAATAAATGAAGAGAAGACAGCTCTGATACCATTGATTCAGATTTAGGAGCAGAACAAACTTATTAATGGACTAAATACAATAAACACAGAGATAGGAAGAATATCACAAATATCCATTGAACAATATCTTCTATTTAATAAAGAAATAGGTTGAGACTGTAAAACTGAAGAACTAAAACTTGCTTGAATGGTGGTAGCTATCTCTGAGAAGAGATGTGGCTACTACGTGCATCCTTCTGAGCAGAATGGATTACCATGAGGCTCCATAGGCCCTTTTCATACTACTCATGAATGCCAAAACCCTAGACATCCAAAAACCTAACCCTAGAAGGTGAAACACCAAAATTCATGTGGTCTCTATGGGTAATTTGGTGTAATCTGGTACCTCAACTTCCTAGGGTCATAACTTTTGACCTCTGTTTTAGGCGCATGATAGCCCATTGGAAAGGTCCTTCATAGAAATACACATTCTTCCATCAGACTGTGACTCTATCTATAGTATGATTGTGGTAAGCCAAGAAAAAAATGTTTAGGGCCCCAGAACAGCCCTGAAAGTACAACAATATGTGCTGACATGAAAACATACAAAATAAGCCATATGGATTAGGAGAGAGGCCACCCATATCCACCTAGAGAATGTGTGAGGCTTTAGATATACCTAATGTGTGAGGCTTCAGATATCCCTAGAAGTGTAGAACTCATAATTATAAATGAGTATAGAAAGACATGTTGAACAAAAACAGACACGAGGAGCCAGTTGGAATAGGTGGGTGGCCACCAATATCCACCTGGATCAACTTCTAAGGTTCCATACTCATCGACAATTAACATATTGATGTATGCAATGGTCTCAACAAGGCCAGATATTACACATGCAATGGGAGTTGTGAGTGTGTATATGAAAAATCCAGGTAGAGGCCATTGGAAGGAAGTAAAGAGTATTCTCATGTATTTAAGAGGTACTACTACCTAGGCATTATGTTTTGTAGGTTCAAACATTATTCTACATGAATATGTTGATTTAGATATTCCAGGTGATATAGATAGCAAGAGGAGCACCACAAGGTAAGTTTTTATTGTAGGTGGAAAACAATTATGTTACATTTCTAAAGTGCAAAAGGTTGTTGCACTTTCAACAATGGAATCAGAGTATGTTGCTACTACATAGGCTAGTAATTAGATTATTTGGTTACATATATTTATGGAGGAATTCATAAATAAGTAGGAGAAAAATAGGTTGTACAATGATAACTAGAGTGTCATTCATCTTGCAAATAAATCAACCTTCCATTGTAAGACTAAACATATAAAACCTAGGTACCATTTCATATGATCAATTTTGGAATATGGACAGTTGAAGATGGAAAAGATACACACTAGCCATAATCTTATAGACATGTTAACAAATACAGTAAATAGGGAGAAACTAATTTCCTACTCATTTTTAGTTGGCCTTCAAGAATGATGGTGAATACAATAAACTTGTCAGGTCCAATGTTGGAGCATACTCTAGCAGGTGTAGTAGAGGTGGAGTTGTTGTGATTAGTTTCCAAGTGGGAGATTTCCTATTGTGGAGCCTAATTATATTTTTAATTTAGAGGTCTTGTTTTAATTGCATTTGGATCCTAGTCCTTAACTGGTTTTTTGTGTTATATTCTTTTCATGATTATCCCCATGCATTTTTACATTGCACCAAGCATAGTGTGTGTTGGGGGGGGGGGGGTCATAGTGGGGCCAAAGCCACCAAGAAAAAAAACTTGGGAAATTTTTTGCATCTGTTTTGGGTGGTTTTGGCTCACAATTTCCTATCCCATGGTTTTTCTAATTTGGGTTAAGGAATTAAGGTTGTAATATAATCTAGTTCAATGGAGTAGGGATTTTTGGGTGCCATTAGATCCTATATATTATATTGTAATTGTGAACTTAATATAATGAGAGGGAGAGATAGTATTGTGGCTGAGAGAAGGGACCATGAGAGAGTGAAGAGGAGGTCACAATGGATGTGTTGTAGGTGTTTTCCCTTAATTTTTATGGACAAAATAAAGAAAGGACTAATTGTTTCTCTGTGGACGTAGGCCATATCAGGTGAACCACATATATCAATGTCTCTCTTGTATTATGTTCTTATTTTTTTTTATTTCCGCATTCATTTTGATTTGTTATTCTTATTGCTCTATGATCCTGTTCCTAACACACCCCAATTTTGATCCCTAAAAATGTAATGTAGTTGTGAAAACGTGAATTAGGTTGGTGAGATAGATAGTGGGGTCGAGGGAAAAGTAATGTAAATAATGTATATATTAATATAAGAATGTACATCAATAGATGTGAAACACAAGGGAGTAAAATGATGGGAGAATATGACTACATGAGAGAGGAATGAGAAGGGGGGCCAAAGGGACCAAATATTGGAAATAATAATATTTTATTATAATTCAAAGTCACTCACCTTAGTTTATGTAAAAGGAATATCAACCTTGAAGTGTGTGAAAAAGTAGTTGGGGAAGCATTCCTAGAGTTCCAAGTGGCTAGTTGGAGCTATGCATACTTATTCCCTAGTTTAGGGAGTTTTCCATCATTCTACCCATCCTTCTATCATTCATCCATAGCATCATGGGATCATGGAACGAACTACAAGTGAGAGAGTTAAACTTGTAATTAAGGGTGAAATTGTCAACACATATTTTCTATTGTGAGATTGCCATTGTGAATCCCTATAGATCCCAACATTGATATTTTCCTTGCGAATGCATGTTGGAACCTAGGAAAGAGGTGTGATAGTCTAAGGTATTACATTGAAAAGAAGGGAATCCACTTCTCTAGGTTATACAGAATGAAGGGGGAAATAGATTTAGTGATTTGGGATGGTTATGTGAGTGAACAGGTTGAGATATTAGTGGGAAACTAGATGAGATAGTTTTTGTTTTTCCTTGTGAACTCATATCCCCATATCAAGGGTGTCATATTGCAGAAAGATAATGGTGCAATTGTTCCTATGGATGGGAGGAACGTTCCATGTCAATAGCCAATTGGTGTATATTATTTATAAAAGACAAGTGTTGTTTATATGTGCTTCTATGCTATTTTAATGTGTTTATTTATGCAATTCAATGTTGTACACTTAATTAATTGTTGTGAATATATTTTATGAATGCTTGAATGAATTATACATGAGTTTGCATGTCATTTTCCTATGTAAATTACATTTTATGATAGGGAAGAGAAATTATATGGTATTAGAGATGAATGGTGTGGTGCAATGAAGGAAGTTGAAGAAAATTTCTAGTGCCCCTCCATCCCAATGGGTGTTGATACTGAGAGGGGGGTGAATCAGTATCAAGTACAATTTAAAACCTTTTTCAACTTATACTTAAACCATTCAATTATATCCAATGAGAAATGAACAATAGTATAAGAGTTACACCAATACACCACAATACACCATG
>ML780063.1:671333-758011 GCA_009831015.1 Picea engelmannii
ATTTTGCCAATCCATAGTAGCTTTTTGCATATATGCCAATGGGTAAAATTGTCTTTTAATTGCAACAATAAAATCATTCCAAGAGGTTAAAATTTTACCATGTTTCTTCATGTCCTCCTGAGTCTTGGATTCCCACCAAATGACTGTTGCACTATCCAATCTTAAAGAAGAAAGCTGAATCTTAGTTTCATCATCTTGAATTTTTTTTATCCTACAATACACCTCAATCTGAGGAATCCAATTATCTAATTTCTCAGCATTTACTTCTCCATTGTACATTGGCAATTCGAATTTAATGTCAAGCTTTAACATAGGAATTTGTGAAGGAGTTTTACCATGTCCTTTTGGAGAATTCGAAAGAGGTCTTGAATTGGTAGAAGAAGAAGAAGATGGAGGTGAGGGTGGTGGAGAAGCACCATTCCCTCCATTTCCATTTGGATTTTTATCACCACTGTCTCCCTTATGCTTTGAAGGGTTGGAGCCTTCACCTTGCAATCTTGTATTCCTTTCCATCAAGATTTTCATCATCTCTCTCATTTCCATGACAACCTTTCTGAGATCTTCATCTTTTGCAGGAATATGTTCATGACTCTCTTCATGAGCCATACTTGGTAAATGCCTCCTTGAAACTTTCGGTGATGATATAAGCTTCCTCTTTGAAGGATGAAAACTTGGCTCTACAAGTTGACCTTCTCCTCTTGTGAGTTTCAACCTTGTGAGCATCAGAAAACAAAACACTTGCAAATAATCAAGTCTTCAAAAACCTATGCTCTAATACCAACTTGATCTAAAAATGAAGAAGACTTGTATTCTTTAAAATATTTGCAAGTTTAATTTTATGTGTTAAAATGAAAATGGATCAACTTTGCAACACAACTTTAATAGAATTTACTCATTCAAGATGCATATAAACAACAGCAATAATAGTGAACAGAAAACACATAACACAACAATTGATAAAGGAGTTCACCCCTCTCTTGGGCTACATCTCCTGGTCTAGCTTCCAATGGATCTTTTGTATTATTTGCTCAAAGTGCTAAAAAATGTGCTTTACAATGCTCAAAATGCCAAATAGATGGCTCCAATGGCTCCATAACGTCCAAAAACCTCTAGTTGGGCTTTTTTGGCACCTCGTTTGGCCAAAAATTGAAGAAGATAGGCTTCCTGGAAGTCCCCCTTCAAACTTGTTGTCTCTGCATAGACAAATTGCACCCTTGTTCGCTCAACCTAGCCCCCACACATATTTAAGCATTAAAACTCAGCACCGGGTGCAACCGCACAAATGGTGTGAACTGTAGGACGGTTACGGGTACACCTAGACCCTAACCACCAAGGTCATGGTCGTGTGACCCATATGACCACGCGCAAGTGCAAATGGGGCTCAAACTTTAAGGACGAGTGTGGTCGTGACAAGTGGTGGGTTGTTGGTTTGGTAACTGTTTGAGACACAATACAAACCAAATAAAAAATGCAAATGCGCACATGCACCAACCAAATCGATAGAGGGTCATATGGTATCGTTATATGTGACCGAGGGCTGGGGCTAGGCCCCAGCCCGAACCCCCACACCAACACAAAACAATTCAAACTTAAATTTATGTGAAACCATATATATAACAAGGAATATGGTGGGGCGCATTAGCAATTCAAACTTTTCAAAGGTTATACACATGGGTGGAGGTCACGAGGTCGAATCCGGTGGACTCCAATAAAATTTTATACAAGCAACCAAATAACAGGGTGCGACGTGGCAGCCCATGACTGGGCCACATGGCACCGTACAACCAACCAAATACTGCAATGTGTTTCAATTCCATTCATCCACATCTACCAACTTTCTGCACTCATCTCTTCCACGTGTCGTACAGACTGCCACATCAGCAGTCGTACGGACTGTACAGTCATCATCCCTTTTTTTACTTGTTTGTCATTTTGAACAGAACGCGATATCTCTCGCTCCCGACGTCCATTTGAACCCAAATGAGTTTCATTGGGTTCGTAACGATGAGGCCTATGCTCTCATTCGATTTGAAGGGATTCCGAGCACTCTAAATTTTGAGCAAAATTTGATCCCCTGAATCACCTTCACTTGTAGAACAACTTATAGGCCAGTACTTGTGTTGCAAAATGAACATTGATGTCATTGATTTTTTCACATCAAGTACCCTATTTCCCATGAAGGTATGGAACTTCTCCTTCATCAATTCTAAGAGTGCTCTCTTTCCTACCTTATTGAATAAAAGGGTTGGATCCTCACCTGCCTTTAGGAGCCATCTAATTATTGCAACCAGTGTCGTATCAATCGATACTAGGGAATATAGCCATGGATTCCCCCCATGGAAACAACTTAGAAACACCTTCACACACGTATTAATCTCCAAGATGAACCTGAAATGCAGGATTTCCAACATATTCAATAAGGCTACTTTCTCTAATCCCGCCACGCACTCTTATGTTTCCACCAAGATCGCGCATGTGCCTGGTACGCTCCTACTGTGAAAATATTTTTCCCTTTCCAACTCTGGGAATTTTTTTTTGTCAGTGATTTCATGGTCCATGAACTTATGATCGGAAACCTTGCCAAGCATATCCACTTCAATTCTTACACCAGGTGGAACTGGTGATTTCAGCAATGGGTATCTCCTGTTTGTAGGTATGTGGATTTGTGGTGTGTTGTCCATCCTCAGTGGGATGTAATATTTGTGAAAACTCTCTTGTGACACTGAAGTTGAATCTCTATGTACCTCCTAGACGTTTGGTGTCTCTACTAGCCTCTTTGACTATTTCCATGCTATTGTTGATGCCGCTCTAGCCTTTGGTGGGGCCATTTGTCTTATGTGAATGATTCCTTAACTAGATATGTTTTTTTTTCTTGGTAATTGTAGCTTGGTTCTAATGCACTCATATTCTCTCTGGTTTTCTCTAGTTTGCTTACTCTTGCATGCAACAATTATTTATGCTTAATGATCCTTCACCATTTTTGTGTGTCCTTGCCAAATGTGCATGTATATTCACACATTAACTACCTTTTCCAATCCACCAACACGCTTGATGAGTTGTTAAGTAAATGCATCTTTATTACCAAATCCGTCGTGTGATTTTCCCTCATACTACCATTTTGTTGTGATTTCTGACAACTTTTACCATTTAAGATTATACATCGTCTTTATGACCTTTCATTACCCATTTGTAGTTGTCGTTTTTGTTCTTTAATTCTTTTAATGGTATTGTCAATTCCAAATTGTCCAATTGTTCTTTCTTCCTCATCGGCGTTCTTTTCAGTCTCTTTCTTGTGTTTTTTATTTTCTTTTTTGGCATAGTTCCCTCTTGATGCACGATAATCTTTCCTTCTTCCTTATACTCTATCATATTTTTATTTTTACTATATCTACTTTTTATTATTTTTTTTTCCTTTTTCTACTTTTTATTTGTTTTTCTTTTTTCTTCTTTCCTAATATGGTACAACTACAATGATACATGTGGTCTGGTGCAACCTAAATTACTACACAGACTGTTGGCCATCTCTATAGATTTTCAGTTGACTTCCATTCACTATTCCTCCAAGGGATTCTCCATTCAATGTTTCCAACTATGCAACACCTGTCTATTTTACATGTTGAATCACATATGGTCCTAACCAGTGCATTCTAAAATTTTCTGGATGTTGCATGAACTTACTTTCATAGAGTAGTACTAAGCCTCCCACTTACAACTTCTTTTGTTTAATGTGTCTATCATGTCAAGCCTTTTCTCTTTCCTTCTGAACTTGTTGATGGAATCCTACAATAAATCGATCTTCCTCCAACTGTACCAATTGTGACAATCTCTCTTCTACTGCACAAGAGTCTAAAAGATCAATGATTGCTACAATGCACAGACTAGGTAAAATAAACTCCATTGGCATAATTACTTATTGTCCATAGAATAACTTGAAAAGTGTCTTCCCTGTCAACTTTTTACTCAAAGTCCTATAAGCCTATAATACTGTAGGAACTATTAAGTCACATCATCTCTCCCTACATTGAAATTTTTTGTCAAAGCATTCTCCAATATCTTATTGAAAGATTCCATTGTATCAATGTCCTAAGGATGATATGGCGTACTCTTCTAGTGGTGAATCTAAAACTCCTCAATCAATTTTGAAATTGTCTTATTTAGAAAGTGTGTTCTTTGATCACTGAGTAATATGCATGGAAATCCAAATCTTGTGACTGCATTATCAAACAAAACTCTTGCTACAATCTCTGTGGTACAATCTAAAACTGGTGTTTCTTATTCCCATCTTGTTAAGTACTCCATCGCAGTTATTATGTATATATTCTTGCTTGTGGGTTGATTGGCCCGACAAAGTCTATGTACCAATTATCAAGTACTTGCAATGTAACTTGTGGATTTAAATTCATTTCATCCCTCCTCAATGGATTTCCTACTCTTTGACATACATTGCATGACTGGAAACACTACTTAGCATATTTTTGAAGTGCGGGCCACCAAATTACTGCATGCAAAATATTTTGTGCATTCTTATTACCTATATAATTTACTCTTGCAATCCCATCATACACTTATGCAAGTATCATTGATATTTCATGTTCAAGCACACATTGTCTCAATATTCCATCTGCACACAACTTGTATAAATTCCCTACAATCATTTGATAGTATGTTTATTTTACTACCAATTGTTTCTTTTGTACAACTTTCATATATAATGGAGCCATTTTTGTACTTAGAAAGAATACTATGTATGAGAAGTAATCATCAACCATTTTAATTGTAAATAGTTGTGTGTCTGGGAAACTATCATCTAAATTACCTGCAACTTCTCCTGATAATATGCGTGATAGATGATATAGTTCTGCATTCAAATTTCCTAGTTTCACCACAACCTCAAAATCACATTCCTGAAACAACAGTCGCCATATGCATATTATCCCCCCCAAACTCTGTCTTATTCACTAAGTACCTTAGAGCAAAATGGTCTGTGTACATATTAAAGTGAGAACCCAATAAATAATCCTAAATTTATGTAGCGCATATACCATTTTCAAACCTTCTCTTTATGTGATGGTTTAATTCTTCTCTGCTATGAACAGCTTCCTAAATGCAAACAAAATTGGGTGATCTATGTCGCCCTCCCCTGGTTGAGAGAGTATTATGCCCAACGCTATGGATGATGCATCTACATGGAGATGGAACTCCTTATTCCAATTTGGAAAGATCAAAATCAACATTTCCACTAGATTATGCTTTAGTGTATCCAACCCCTTTCGATAGTCTTCATTCCACTTGAAATTTACCTCCATCTTCAATAGCTTTTCCATAGGTGTTTTAATATGCACATACCCTTTGATAAACTTCCTGTAATATCCTGTGTGACCCATAGTTTCCCTCATTTATTTGACTGATGTAGGCGGCTCTAACTCCAGAATCACTGAAATCTTGGCTGGATCGACTAGTAATCCCTACTTATGGACTACATGGCCCAACAATATTCGAAACGATGCAGAAAAAATACACTTCTTCAAGTTTAGTGAAATCTGACACTATATACACCTATCCAACATCATGCTGAGCACTTCTATGTGATCCTTCAAGAGACTAAACATAGTCGAATCATCTAAGTAGACCTCCATAAATTTATGAATGAATTCTTTGAACGTTTCTACCACAACTCTAGAAAACACTGCAGAGGCATTCTTCGATCCAAAGGGAATTATTGTATACTAATAACTTCCCCACTCTGTCACAAACATAGTCTTGTACTGATTTTCCTGTGAAATTCTTATCTGATGGTACCCTTAGAATCCATCTATAAACATGTAAGTCTCTTGACCTCCTACGTTCTCTAGTACCTTAACTATGAATGGTGTTGGAAATGGATCATGTAAACATGCATTTTTCATCTTCCTCGGATCCATGAAAATCTTGATTATTTTTTTGTTTTTGTCTTGCACCACCATTGGATTGATCCACTCTGACTCCTCCATGGGTTCAATGATTCCTGCATTCCACATCCTGTCTATTTAAACTTTCACCTTCTCTTTGTACTTTGGATTTAACCTGTAAGGCCTCTGTCGCACTGGCTTAGCACTAGGTTTCAATGGAATCTTCATCTCACCTAAATCTCCTTCTATCCCCTTCATATATGAGAATGTAGTTGGGAATAGGTCCTGATATTCTCGCAGCAAGTATGAAATCTTATTAACTATCTCATCTCTTTGATAATCTCCTATCTACACAAACTTGGGATTCTTTGTCATCCCAGTGTTTACGTTTTGTGTCTTTATAGGTTGTGTGTATGCAACAGACTCAATCTCTAGCTCTTCTACTACTCATTCTCCTTCTATATTGGGTACTTGTACATTCCTTGGATATTCTTCATCTTGTTCTTCCTTGGAAACATTGTAACACTCCAATAACTCATGGGCAGTCATCAAGGCTCTATGCACATTGTAGGTTGGTACCACCTTCATATGTCTTTCTTCTAGAAATATTTTGGTTCTAATATATTGTAGCGTTGCATCCATTAATGGGGATTCATGTTCAAATGTAAAGGTTACCTTTAATCTTTGAACTAGCTCATCATTCCAAATACCAGTTCTTCAGAATTGTGTCTAGGGTGTCTATCAATTTTTGCATCCATTCTATCTCCGATACTAAACTCCATAAACCTCTACAATTCCCTACATGACCTGCTGGATCACTCTCTTTTGTATACTTATGTGTTATATCTTCCAATTCATTACCAAATCTCACTTGTAGTAGCCTCCTAAACTGCGACCAGTCGTCCATCCCTTCTCTATGTGTAGCCCACCATCTTGTTGGAGTTGCTTTTAGGACAACATATAGAGCCAACAGATTTTGTTTTTCAAGTAAATGCAACTCAAATTTTGTTATAAATAATATTATATCAATCAATCCATCATACATGGGTGGATCACATAGCTCCATCCCTATACAATGCAAGGATCAGGTTATGCGTTCACACCGTCTAGTTGATACGTCATGCATTCATTGTTGTCAATGTTATAAACCTTCCTCTAAGTCTTACGCACATGAACTGATGATTCTCCAACTCAGCGTGCAATATATTGTAGGTTTCACATAATAATCCATCCATGCAGTCATGTTATACAAGTTGTCAATGTCATTTCCTCTGGATGGATCTATGTACACGTTTCCTTCTGTTGGGTCGAAGGGTGCAATAACTTTCAAATATCCAACTTCAAATATCATCTCCCTACTCTTTAAGTTAGTGATTGTATGGTTATCAAAATCCCAATCCAATCCCATCAATGTTGGGTATGGTTGACTATCATCCATGATCTTAATAACTTCAAAGTATGTTGCGTTGCGCACCCCATCTATGTTCACAGGTACTCCTATCAAACGACCAATTGGAACTATCTTATGTTGATTTGCAAGTCTTAATTGAATAGGAGACTAGACCATCTTGGGTTTACCCATCATCTCCGAGGTCTATTTAGGTAATACATTCATATCAGATCCAAATTCAAAGATAACATTATCCACATCATATTCTCCATTTTGTGCATAAAATATGAATTCTTCGTTGGTCCTCTTTCAGCGTAGTACCTAATTCACCACCCTTTAGGTGATGGGACTTTATATATATTGCGTGCATTGATCAATCATCTCATATAGTGTATTCAACATAGTTTCATATTTCATTAGTTTTACACAACTTATCATAAATTATCTTAGAGTACTTACCTTCCTAGTCAGCTTTGTTGGCTCTGTGCAATCCCCGATATGTGGAGTAGATGATGTTGATGCTCCCCAATCCTGTCCCATTATCTATTTTCTTGCATTATCATATGTCACATTTTCTTTTTGAGAATCAAACATTGGCATAGGCCTTCTAGACTTCCTTAACCATTGTTCAGTTTGTTTCCCACCATTCATCACATTAATCCATGTTTTATCTCTTCCATGCATAACAACTGTTATTCTTGGTCCTTCATTGCATTTTTTGGATGATATCTTCTACACATTATGGTTTGAATTCTTGTTCTGAATCCCTCTTCCTTACCATTTTTCCACTAGTTGATGGCAATACTTTGTTGAATGATCCAATGTGTGACAACATGTGCACATTGTACATGGATTTAGGTAGCCACAGGCTAAATGTCCCAGTTGATTGCAGTGATAACATATGATTGACCCTGTTCCTCTTCTGCCAAAATTTCCTCTATCTCGACCTCTGCCAAAATTCCTTATGTTCCATGGATTGAAGCCTCTTTAGTTATTGTATTGTTGACCACTACCATCTTTTGCATCATTATCCTCTTGGATCCTATACATGTTTGAATTATGATCCCTCATTAAATCAAATGCACAACAACCCTTCTCTTCATTTATGACTGATTTGCAAAAATTGCAAAACAAGTTCCTTGGTGTACTCTGATATTTCTGCAATAATGGACACTCCATCAGATGATGTCCCCATGTCTTACATATATCACAACACCATCCTCATATTAATAGATTTAGTGCTCCAGTCACCAAACACTGTGTGAATATTGGGCATCCGTCCTTGTGATGGCCCTCAGTCCTACACTTGGTGCACCAGACCTGTTCTTTCTTCTCCTTCTCTTTTGTAAGTTCTATCAGTTGAATCATTAATGCATTCAACTACATCTGAACTTGTGCCATCCCTCCACTGTCACCCATAGGTGATGACTCCAATTTCATTGCAATTTCTAGATCCTTGGGTTGTGACATAACCTTATGTTGAATCAAGTGCCTGCTAATGTGTGGTATAATTCCTACAATGAACCATTATTGATGTTAGTGATCAGGGATTTGGAAATTTTTCCTACCCATCAGATCCTTGAACCTTTGATAAAAATCCCATATTGATTATGTATGTACCGACTTAATCTCCTTTAGTTCTATAATGTACTATGATTCCGACTTTGGGTTCTTAAATTCTTTTAGTAATGTTCGTCTTATCTCTACCAATGTCCTGGCATGTCCTATAGGTGCGGTACTCTGTAGATTCATGTGCCATACTAGCGCACGACCTCTAAAAATTGTCCCCAGCTACGCAATATTCACAGCCTCATCCCGGACATTCTTGGCAGCCCAAATTGTCTCATATACAAACTATGATCTCATTACTCTGACCCCACTCCCTGAAACTTAGGAATTTTTAGGGTGTTATCTACTCCCATGATATTTCTTTGTGTATTCACTCCCCTTGGTGAGGTTGGTTGACTTTGAATCTATGCACTACTTCCACTACTATGATATCTACTGCTATGTTCTCCCTTGCTAACTACAAGTGCTTTTGATAAGTCTTCAACTATTACTTCTGATTGTGGTAACACACAAGGGGTCATATATTCAACACAAGATTCTATCTAAGTAGGAATCCACAGTTCTTCTATTATCATATTGGACTATGACTCCTCTTCTTCTCCTCTTATGTGTGGTATCTCTACAATTTGTTTTACACATGAAATTTGCACACCTAGGTACCTTGCCCTAAGTGTCATAAAGTGTCATATACGTGTCTCATACACCTTGACACCATGGAATAACCTATGTTACAATCACTAGTCAATACAGAGGAGGGATATATTACATGAAGGCCAAAATACCAAGTACACATGAATTATTATTAATATTCATGGAAAATAAATTGATTAAGTGTGAGAACCAAGTGCACATGAATTATTATTAATATTCATGAAAAATAAAGTAATTAAGTGTGAGAATCCACCTCACATTTGGTTTCCTATTTTTTATGGAAGGTTGAGGATCTCATGGATGGTTGAAATATTTCCTCCTTTATATCCTTGAGAGATATTTCCTCCCCAAAATCCTTAAGAGATATTTTCTCACTAAATATCTTAGAGATCCCTTTCTTAGTGGATCTGATGAGAGATCCTCTCCATGGTGGTTAAGCCTCCAAATCCTATATAATGAGGGATTTACATGGAAGAGGAGGAGATGGATATTGATAATTATACCAAACTTATGATCTCATAAGTGAGGCACCATTGAAGCATAATCAATCTAGATAACTTGAGCAAAGGGGTTGGACAAGGAGAGCTAGAAGAATCTGTCGCACCTTCATCAAAGGATTGTAAGTACTCTTCATTTGTTCTCATTAACACATATACATGCTTAGCCTATTTCTTTCAACTTTATGTTTGTTTCACATGAACTTGTCTCTAGTATATAGATCTGTATTTAAGATAATCTCAGTAGAGTAGGAAGTTTGTTGTATCTTTGTTTGTGCTACAGGACCTATTGAGGAGCTTGGGATTGAAGCTCAGCTTGGATTTTGCGAGGAAAAATGCCATTTAAAAAGGTACACTTTTATTCTACCTCTTCATTCATTATCTTAATTATATCTAAAAGGATGTCATTGCCGACGTTAAGCAATTTTTTGTCTTGGCCTTAGGAGTCTAGAGACCAAGAGGGAATCTGCTTGTTTGCAGGAGTATTCACCTGTAATAGAAATTGGCGAATCCACTGGGGAAGGACTCCTATTTGTATTTATTTGGTTTGTACCTGCCATTTTTCCACCTTTAATATCAATTTTCCTATGTTTTCATGATCCATTATCCTTCTCCTACCTTCACTAGCATTTTCACCATTTTTTATGCATTTTGGATGAATTTTTTGCAATTGTTTAGATCTTTTTCTGAGCTTATGGGAGGACCAACGCCCCCCTGTAGGCCATATTAGAGCGTTTTTATATCATCAAAGCTCCCCTATAGTGATTTAGGGAGCCTTTCAGTGCTCTGTACCCTTGAGACAGGGAGCGCTAGTCTCTATTTTGGAGGTTTTTTCCCCTTTTCTGATCAGATTTTTTCAGCCTGTTTTATGGAAGTCTTTACCCAGTCTTTGTGGATGGTTTTTGAAGTTCTTGGGATTGGTTTTTGATTCTTATCACTCCCTCTTGTATTTATTGGAGATTGAAACCCTTTTTAGAAATGTGAAAATAGCCTTTTCTAGCTGCGTTTTTGTCGAGACAGTTTTGAGTGGTTTCTCTTTCTCCCTATAGTTTCTTAGATTCTTCTCTACATTTCATTGTACTCCTTGGATGCTTGTTGGTTTTAGGATCCTTGACTGATTTCTTGTTAGAAAAATCTTTTACTTGTTTTCTTTTAGTTCTCATTGTTTTGAATGCATTCTTGCTTTTGGGTCATGAAACTAGCTTGCAATTGAACTAGAGAAATTGCATGTTTTTTTGAAATTTTGGGACATTGTGCATCTAGAATGATGAATATTTTCTCCTTATCATAGCATATATTTCATCAAAATGAAAATATTTCATCTTCATCTCTATGTGTAACTCTCAAATCGGTCAAAACACCATATTTTCCACGCCATTTTCCTTTTGAGTAACAACAGCTTTAAAAAATCAAACGCTAAACTAAAAATTGATTAGACATTTTTACATTTTCTGGTAGAAAACCTGCATTAGATTAGTTGTAGGGCTTTGGAATAGGTGTGAAATATAACTTTCCAAAGCTGCAAACAAACATAGGATCTTGTGTTAGGGAGCGGTGAAATCCAATTGCTGCATTTTGTCCTAGGAAGCCCTTCTCACACAAGGGTCAATCACGAGGTCGCATTAAGACTGGTAGAGTTACTCACCCTGCTTTGTTGGTATTGGTGTAGAGCTTGCATGTATTATGGGGGTCTCTTGAAGGTATACCCACAATGATGAGTGGAAGCCTTTCAAGTTGATTTTGGGCTAGATACCCTACCCTTGCGCATGGATCGAACTGTCGATTGTTTCCCCAGGCATCACTGTTGTAGATGGTAACCTTAGTGGCCTATCTCTTTAAAGTCTCTACACAAGGTGATTGTGGAGGGTCAAGTCTTCACAATACTTGGAATCGACGTTGGCCAAACTCACTCAGGCTCCTTGGAGGGTATACCCACGATTATGTGTGGGAGCTTGCACCAGGGTGTAAGTCCATTAAGAAGGTCGTCAACGTAACTTTTCCACCTGCTCTATCTTAGCCACTTCTTTCTTTGTTCCTGCAACGTTGGATTTCATCACCAACTAGTGTGCTCATTGTGAGAAGGTTTTTTTTTCTTGCTTGCTTACTAGATTTTTTAGCATGTGTTGTTTGTTCTCCCTAGCAAAATCTAAGTTGGATTTTTATTTTTATGGCATCCGTTCCTGGAATGACCAATGAAGGAACCCCTTTTCCAGGGGAACCCTTTGTTTTTCCTTCTTACAAAAATGTTGGTCCTCCTTACATCGCTACTTTGAGCCTTCCAGGTCTCACAATTGGGTTATCGGTATGGTTGTTTTCCACTCTAATCATCTCGAATGCAGGTGCTTCAGATGTAAGAACACCACCCACACATCAAACTTATGTTGACCTTTCTCCTTCTTCGTCCGTTAGGTCTCCTTCCATTTCTCCTTCTTCACCTAGTGAAATATCTCAAGCAAGTAGCCATATTGATAAGAAGAAGAAGAAACGGGTAGAAAAGAAGAAGAACCAGAAAGAGACCAAGCCTCCAACTACATTAAATGTTGGATCTAAGAAACTAGCTACTGTTAATAGTAATGGGAGTGTTGATAAGGTAGATAAGGTTCAAATGAAGAATTTGAAACCCAAATTCCCTTGCAGTCTTTGTAAGGGTGACCATTTTCTGAGGGATTTCCCTGGTATTCCCAAGGTCTTAGAAATGTGGTCTTCCACATCATCGACCCTTGCTGGTCATGCCAATGATACCTCATCAACTAGTAAGGTTGGTAAGAAGAAGACAACTGTGAAATTCCCTTGCATGTTATGAGAAGGTGGCCATTACTCTCACATTTGTCCTCGTATGGACGAGGCTTCTTCTCTTTTTGGAAAGCTTCAACTTCCAACTGGTTATCGTAATATTTCCCCCAACCCATTGTTAATTGATAGAATGGTCAATCTGATTCCATCCCTAGTCAGTCCAGTTGATCTGGTGGCCAATCTAGTTTCATCCTCGGTTGAGCCACCAACCAAAGTAGTTGATCCAGTTCCATCATCGATCAACCCCACTTTTCATCTGAAAATTGAAACCCAAATGACTGATCCAATCCCTTCATTGGTCAGTCCCACCCTTCATTCCAAGAGTGTCAAAGTGATCAACCTGACTCCTCCATCAATCGATCCCATTCCTCCTTTGAGAAGTGTCAAAGTGGTTTCTCCAGTTACTTCATCGATCAATCCCACTCCTCCTCCGATGAGTGCTAAAGTGACTGATCCATCTCCTTCCTCAATCAATCCCACCCTTCATCCGAAGAGTGTCAAAGTGGTCAATCTAATTCCACCATCGATCGATCCCACTCCTCCTCTGATGAGTGCCAAATTGGTCGACCCAACTCCGCCATCGGTCGATCCCATTCCTCCTCTGATGAGTGCCGAAGTGGTTGTTACGGTGACTTCATCGGTCAATCCCACTCCTCCTCTGATGAGTGCCAAATTGATTGATCTGATTACATCATCGGTCAATCCCACACTTCCTCTGACGACTGCCAAAGTGGTTGCTCTAGTTATATCATCAGTCAATCCCACTCTTCCTCTAAAGAGTGCCAAGGTGGTCGATCTGATCTCATCATCGATCGATCCTACTCTCCCACAAGAGAGTAAACCCCATTCTTATCACGTTTTTCTCATTGAAACAGAATCTACCATGCCAGGGGGCATTCCTCCTTCTCCTATGAAAACCCTTCCAAGTAATGAGGCCATCCTTTTTTACTGGGGTGTGCTAACTGGACCTCATCTTTCCTCTCACATGCCTTTCAAGATTATAGTAAAATTTTGTGGTCGGGACGTTCCTCATGCATTGATAGATGAAGGTTCGCTCGTTAGTATTTTGTCCTCTATTGTTTGGAAAGCTTTGGGTTATCCTAAGCTTATGTCAGTTACCCAGACTCTGTTCAATTTCAATAAAAGAACCAATCACCCTTTAGGGATTATTCCCCATTTTAAAGTAACTTTGGGAGGGAAAACAGTCCTTATTGATGTTATGGTAGTCCACGACCCCTTAGATTTCGATTTACTCCTTAGGAGAGATTATGTCTATGCCATGAAAGCTATTGTGTCCACTATTTTTCGTGTGATATCTTTCCCACATGATGGAAGAATGGTGACTATTGATCAACTTTCGTTTGTTGGCCCTGACTTAACCATCAACCCAATGACCTCCCTAAACGGGCCTTATATGCAGTCGTTATCACCTCTGCCACAAGTCAATTATGTGGCATTATCTCCCATGACTTCAAATTCAGATGACTTAGATCCGGTAGTTGACATGGTGCTCTCTTAGGTAGGGCTATTGGAGCCTAATCTCCTAACCCATGTCACATCCCTTGACATGTGTTCCTTCCAGAGAATTCTTCTTCCATCTAATGAAGATCTCTTGGAAGCCATGAACAGTTTTTGTCCCTTGACATGGTGTCCTTCCAGAGCATTATCCTCTTGAAATCCATGATCAAGAAGAGGTTATGAGCATAGTTTTTCCTCTCTCTAGAAATATCGTTAAAGAATGAAACAAAGGCCACAAGCATAGTTTCTCTTCTTTGTGGAAAGCTCGTTAAAAAATGAAACAGAAGTTATGAGCATAGTTTCTATTCTCTGTGGCAAGCTCGTTAAAAAACGAAATAGAGGTTACAAGCATAGTTTTCCCTCTATGTGGCAAGCTCGTTAAAAAATTAAGCAAAGGCTATGAGCATAGTTTTTCTCTCTATAGCAAGCTCGTTAAAAAATGAAATAGAGATGTGGGTTTTGAACCTGGAACCTTGAGCATAGTTCATTTCCTATGTCAAGATCATTAAAAAAATGAAACAGTCACATCTCTTCAAGAGTTGAGTCTTTCACCAGATCTCGTAGTTGTTGAGTCGAGTCTTTCGTTAGGTCTTGTATTTGAACCATCATTTCATCCACCCTAATCCTTTTTCTCCATCTAGTACAGAAATTGGTGACAACTTCAAAGTCAGTGAATGAATTAAAGCTTGGGGGGGCATGTCTCTAGCCTTTGATGATCATTCTGGAGTTAAGCCACTAGCTTTCAAGATGGGGGCAAAGTACCGAGCTTAGTATTTGTTCTTTCTCGTGCTCGAAAAAACATGAGAATGTAACCGAGTAGAATTTTATCACTTTTTCGGGATTTCATGGATACACAAAAAAGGAACCCCTTGGAGTCTTCTTTAAACTCTTTTTAGACTCTCTAAACATGAAAAGATTGTCAAGTGATCTTTCTTCCTTTCCCACTCGTTAAAAGGTTTGAAAAGGCATCTTTCAAGTGATAATTTATCTCTTTTTTGACCTCGCGAGACTAACATTACGAAAAAGGACAACATTGGAGTCGTCTTTAAGTTGTTTTCGGACTCTCTAAATATGAAAAACCACTGAGTTTACCTTCTCTTGACTCATTAAACAATCATACATTGAAGGGCCCATACAAGATTAAACCCTTACTTCTTCTAGTTCGTTAAACAAAGGAAAAGGGACTTACCGAAGGTGAGTTATATCGATCATGTGTTACCCTCCTTGAGCTCATTAAACCAAAAAGAGGTACTCGTCTATCTGGATGGGGGAAAAATTAAAAGAAGCAAGCCAAGAAGTTTTTGAGAACTTTACTAGTGACCTTACAGTCAGACTTGAACACGACATTTTGTCTTTGCACGCATTTCAATCTGTTGAACCTCTGCATTGAACTAATCCTTTGAGTTTCCTCACTCCTTTGGGTCACCCAACGTAAAGTCACAACATCCATTGAATTATCAAGTCTTGGTCCATGTCAAGTTTCTTCTATTATGCCTCGGTGTTCAAGGGAAGTACCTGCTTTAAGAGTCAACCATCACAAATATCTTGTTTCAATACCTGTGTCAGTCCATGTTCATTTGATCTACCAATTACATCTCTGTGATGGTTTTGTGTCTTTGATGGGGGATACATTAAGGCCCTCCCTTGACAAGTTTGTTCTTGTTGACTTCAACACATTATCCAGGAGCTAGAATTAGAAACCAGTTAGTACCTTAGGACATGCATGCCTCAATAGTAGGCCTCCTCGCATCCGACAGTGGTTTTACATCATTGGCCTCTGATTGGATGATTCCACGGATGTTCGACTTCAGCTCATCCATTCACATTTGTTGGAATGTACTAGAGTACCTTGGGAATCATTGACATCAATGGTGATTTCCCTCGCCCTTGTTAACGGTTTACATCATTGACCAGTAATCAAGTGGTTTCTTCGATGTTCAACATCAAGACATCTATTCACATGGTTAGAATTGTATTGCATCGGGATCGGTAAGAAGACCCTGGGTTGATTGATCACTCTGATATATACTTTGCCCAGGTTGCGACAGATTTTATTTTGAAGATTGACACATATACTATTACATAGATCCTCTTTGTATTGGTCAGTGTCTATGTATTGTTGTCTCGTAGATCCACTGTGTATTTTTCATGGCTACGATCAGTTCATTTCATGGAATTATAGATCCACATTATATCTTTCGTGGCTATACTCTTCAGTCAATATGATTATGGATCTGCAGTGTATTTTATGGCGGCCATACCTGGAAAGTCTTTATCACTCAAGCATCGGTATGCATTCCTTGGGTTTGAAACATGTCATAAAATTTGTTTGATGGTTGTTTTCAGCTTCTACCAGGTTCTCTGAGTCCACACCCTTGCTTTAAATATTTGTAAAGTGTTTCGGCCATCATTCTCTCTTCTGACCTCACACTTTAGGGGGCATTATGTTACACATGAAATTTGCACACCTAGATACCTCTCCCTAAGTGTTGTAAAGTGTCATATAAGTGTCTTATACACCTTGACGCCATGGAATAACCTGTGTCACAATCCCTAGTCAATATGGAGGAGAGACATATTACATGAAGGCCAAAATACCAAGTACACATGAATTATTACTAATATTCATGGAAAATAAATTGATCAAGTGTGAGAACCAAGTGCACATGAATTATTATTATTATTCATGAAAAAGAAAGTAATTAAGTGTGAGAATCCATCTCACATTTGGTTTCCTATTTTTTAGGGAAGGTGGAGGATCTCATGGATGGTTGAAATATTTCCTCCTTAAAATCCTTGAGAGATATTTCCTCCCCAAAATCCTTAAGAGATATTTTCTCCCTAAATATCTTAGAGATCTCTTTCTTAGTGGATCTGATAAAAGATCCTCTCCATGGTGGTTGAGCCTCCAAATCCTATATAATGAGGGCTTTCCATGGAAGAGGAGGAGATGGATATTGAGAATTATACCAAACTTATGATCTCATAAGTGAGGCACCATTGAAGCATAATCAGTCTAGATTAGTTGAGAAAAGGGGTTAGATAAGGAGAGTTGGAAGAAGTTGTTGCACCTTCATCAGAGGATTGTAAGTACTCTTCATTTGTTCTCATTAATACATATACATGCTTGGCCTGTTTCTTTCAAGTTTATGTTTGTTTCACATGAACTTGTCTCTAGTAGATAGATTTGTATTTGAGCTAATCTCAGTAGAGTAGGAAGTTTGTTGTATCTTTGTTTGTGCTACAAGACCTATCGAGGAGCTTGGGATTGAAGCTCAACTTGGATTTTGCGAGGACAAATGCCATTTAAAAAGGAACACTTCTCTTCTTCCTCTTCATTCATTAGCCTAATTAGATCTAAAAGGATGCCAGTGTCCACGTTAAGCACTTTTATGTCTTTTCCTTAGGAGTCTAGAGACCAAGAGGGAATCCACTTGCCCGCAGGAGGATTCACCTATAAAAATTTGGACCATTTCCCAAGGTCCTCTCTCCCCTGTATCACTACCTGACTCTCATTTCTCAACCCCATTATTTTTCCTATTATACCTCCTTCCTCTACACAACTCCAAAAAATCATATTCTTCCTCTAGCATACCTTCTCTGTATATCTGCATTCTCAGTCCATCCCTTCTTTCTTCATCACTTCCTTTATTGTCTCTTTTTCTAAGACTCTGGTCCTCGTGTCACCCCCCAATTCCCATATTTGCACGAAGCCCCTTAGCAATCAGGCTCCATGGTAATCATGCACTTGTCACACAAGAACATCTTTATCCACGTTCCCAATGATTTCATGAACCTTCCATGCAGACCTTTAAAAAACTCCCTTTATGTCACACTCTATGACTAGGTACACTCTATCGCAAATTCTATAATATATCCTCCTAAAGTACTGTCCAACCAGAAATCAATTGCACAAGAAGTGTTATGACTTACAAAATTTAGTTTTCTTACCGACTCAGGAGTCCAATTCCTTGGTGTGGCATTTTGTTACCTTCCAGTTTTCTCCACTAATATTTCTAACCACTCTGTCAGAATAATTGAAAATTCACCAAAGAAAAATTCATGCAGAAATGTGTACACATACTTTTGCATCCACTGTTCATTACTCATCGAAGTGTTCATGTTCTCTTTTTTGGAAAACTCTCGTTCCTTCACTTGTAACCATTTTGATATTTCCTTCTTAGTCGACCTCTAAAACATTCCCTTAATCATTGATTCTGGGTCTCGGCAACGAAACCATTTGTTGGAACTGTGTATGGTTGTAAGACGCTAGGTTCAAGTTATATTTGGAATTGTAGGAAACATGTTTTTGCAGTGTTAGGGGAATGGGAGGTTATGTTCCTATTCATTCTAACTAAACCAGTTCCGTGTGCATTATTCTGCAAGGGTTCTTCTTTAGTTACTTAGATGATATCATATTCATATCACAATTATGTTCCCAATTATAACATAAATTCATCAATGTAATATCCAAATTATTGCACCATGATCACATATCAAGTAAATATAATCTAACATGCATTCAACAGATTCCATAAGAAAAAACACATAAAATACACAGAACACACTATTTAATGTGGTTCACCTAACTTTGGGCTATGTCCACAACAGTTGGATTCTTTATTATTATTTTGTTAATAACTTCATGATTGTGCACTGTGCTTACAAATATATCTCATGATTGTATTGTCTTTCTCCTAGCCTAGTCACTCTGTAGTGCAATCCTTTCTCTCTTTGCATCCTCTCTTTTACATTCAAGAACTCAGGAACCCAACAAAATATCAATAAAAAATCTATGGACCCCCTATTCTCCCAACCCGTTACATATTTATACAGAAATCTATGGCTTAAAACACTAATCTGTTCATCCCAAAAACCACTTACAATTCATAGTCTCTTGATTTTAACTGTTTGTTTGGGATGTTTTTTTCTGTTTATCCATCTGCATGTTTCTTTCTGCTATTCTTCTATTTCTAAAATTTTAGGATGTCATCCTTCTGTCATGCTTCCTTTTCTCCTGTTTTATGCTCCTTCTTTATTCTAGATTATTCTTTATTATTCTATCTTCTCTATTCTATGCTCTCTTATTTATTCTCTTGTTTACACGATGTATTCCTTTTGTGCACTTTCCTCCTTCTGCATAATGTCCTCCTAGATGTGCCTCAGTTGTGTGTTCCCTATAATTTCCTTCTTCTTCCACGCTCTTTTCCCTAGGATTTTTACCAAAACTGTCTCCAAAACTGCATGTCGAACAATACCTCCCAATTTAGGGAGGATTTTGGTCCCCAAAATATTTCACTGAATGAGGTGAGGAAATTTTTCCTCTACCTTATCCCTGGAGTACCACTTTTTTTTTCCTGTAATTTGTCCTTTCAACCCAATATGACAAAGTTCATGCTACCCATGTCTTTTATTTTTGGACTACTTCTACCAAACTGTGTACTATGCCAATTTTTTCTAAGTATTTTGTGTTTAAGTCCTCTATGGATGGTAGGACCTACTCCTCCTCCTAATCCAACATGTAATTCTTGTAGAGTTTGAGATTCTCCACATTCACTACTTAGTAAATGCACATGTATGGGGGTAGACTGAGTCTATAGGAATTATGCCCCACCTTATCTAATATATCAAAAGGGCCATGGTGTAGAGTTGTAATATTCTTACCAGGACCATGTAGTCTTTCCTTGTTTAGTTGTAACCAAACATTGTCTCCCACTTTGAATGAATTCTCATTTCTGTGTTGATCATATTTGGCCTTATATTTTTTTGGTGAATTCTTCAACATCTCCTGTACTTGCAAATGGATTTGCCTAATATTTTCAAAAAAAAGTTTATTCTCTCAATGCATCTCTGGTTAGGTCCTCCCTCACTCCTCCTTGATTTTTGTATACAACATCCAAGGGTGAAGGTGGTGTTTTTGCAAGAGTTGACTCTAGGCTGTAATAGAGCCAAGCCTTAGCACATTTTAAATGAAATAAAATTTATTGATTGATCAGTCATAAGAGGCTTCTAGAACTAGGTCTGAGATAGGCCCTTCACTCATTTATAGATCATAAACGAAGAGGCATGACATTGTTTGTCTAATTGATTTAATAAAGAAGATGGATAGAAGATAGGAGATGAAGAAGACTGAAACAAAGAGTTGATAGGTCTAATATTTATTTCAATGGAAGAAATAACACCAAACTTCAAATATCTAAACACAGGTCTTATCTTACTCATAGCAAGACAGAGGAAACACTATGAACAAATAAAACTTGTAAATAAGGAAAAATAATTAAGATGCAGGTCTTGTTCTACTCACAGCAAAACAGAGGAAAAAATGCACTTTAAGGAATGCTTTAAATTAGCTACAACAGAAGTATCACTTAATTGTAACCATTACAAGCTGAATTAATGAATGGAAGGAAGAAAGAGAAGTGATGAAAAATTCAAAAACAATAACACAGGAAGAAGACAGAATTAGATAGTGACAAGGTGTAGAATCTCTTAGCATTATGTTCTATATTTGCTGAAAAGGAATGCATTACAAACCCACCCTCCAAAAGGCTCTCGAGTTGTTGCCCCCTCTTTTTCCTTCAAGAAGATACAATAATATATGTCTTCTGCTCCCTTTCAAATAACTAAAAAATGATTCGGATTCCAAAGGAAATCCCTCTATAAATGAACAAGAATTTCATGTAGGTATTGAGGTTAAAATCCTCCCAAACGATAACAACAGTTACCATCAAATTCAGAAACTTTCTTCCATAGAAAATGGGCCAAACTGCTGAAAAATTGGGCTGCGGTTATGGTTCTGTATCTCTCGAATTGTGACAGTTGTGTATAAAATGAAAGAGGTTTTTTCTCACCTATTTTTTCTGACCAAAAACCTCTCTCGGTTTCCTAAGATCCATTTCCATTTTCCCCAGATCTGCCTTTCAAAAACATGTGTCAAATGGGGAAATTCTGAGATCTGAAAGTTAGGGCTCGGAGATGGATTTGATTCTCCCAATATGTGACACATGTAGGAAAAATGAGGGAGGTTATTGATCTCTTATGTGTTAGGCACAAAAACCTCTGACCATTTCTCAAAATGATATTCGAGTCGCTCAGAATCATCATTTAAAAATGATGACTCAACACAGTAAAAAATGCCATGAACCTCATCTTTCGGGGGAATTTTGACTGCCTTCCCAAGCTCCAAATGAAAATATGAATTCACCAATGGAAATCTTAGGATCTGTATATGTAAATCAACCATTTGAGCGTGCGAACCGGCCTCTCCATGGCTGATAAAACTGATTTTTTATTGAGGTAGATTATCCACTAAAAATATTCTGGGATTCGACAGCTAATAGGCCGAAAACAAGGGTCTCTTAACCACCAAAAGTCCTGGATATCGATGACTAACAGTACGATTTCGGAGCGCCATAAGCCATTTAAAGTCCTGAAACCCAATTTTGGGATTTTCGGATTTCGGGTTTCGGAGCAATGGTTAAAATTTTTACGTTGGCCGAACCTCTAATGGTCGAAACCCCGAAATGGTGATGTGGCATTCGTGTGAAACCTTATTATAGTGATTTTATTTCCTTTTATTGCATTTTTTCATGCCTCCTCGTGAGCTCTTCCTCCATGTGGCTTGATGCATGATGCTTGAATTCTTGGTCTCGGCCGATACACTTTCGGCAGCTAAGGGCATATGAAACCTGAGATTTAAGCTACCGAAAGTCTGCAGTTTCGGTAGCTAAACACTATAAATTTTTTCCTCCTAAGCTACCGAAAGCCAAAATTTCAATATTTGTTCCAACATAGGCTCCATCTAGAGATGGTGCTTTCCTGTAAAGCACCAAGAACAATAGACCAAGTGCTTCATCCATTGGGCGACCCGAAATCATCCTTATCAAACTCTAAACCCTGTCACTTTACTTGCATCTTTTCAGAACAAAAAACTGCTTATTCATTCATTGGGCTATGGAGTCATAATGCTTTAAAACAAAACCATACTGGATTTAAAACTGAACTGAAAACATATTGAAAACCATCACTGTAATCTAATGCTCGAAGTCAAGCTTGTTTATATACATCACCTACTCTAACTACTGAAAAATTCCCACTGAATCAAATGATACAAAAATGCCAGTGAAGCCAATCCAATAATTGTCTATTTATTTGAAATTTTCTCACACCTTATTTGAGCAGGCTGAAAAAGGAAACTGACAACTCCCATCTGACTTGTTAGTGATCATGAATTTTAAAACCTTTCATCGATTCTTATGACAAAATATCCATGACATAGCATACTCCTCCATTAAATGAATGTAAAAGGTCAGCAAAAGGATCATGAAAAAATGCATGGTCTTGCGGTTTTAAAACATCCAGGACTACTCTATGTTCTAATTTATAATGATCAGGATCATTCTCGAAGAGAATATCTAAGCACCCTTCAAGATCATCTGCAATGGCATCTCCAAAATCATGGCACAATCTTGTCTGAAGACCCTCATCCCTCCATGAAAAATCTGCAACAAGTTGTTCTATAGAAATGATGAAATAATCATCACTATACTCATCATATTTAGGTTCAACAGATAACTCAAGAGGGTCATCAGTCAGACAAAAACTTGAGACATCAATTGTGGATATCTCAAGCAAAGGACACTTTGTTACTATCTCTGGCATACTGTTTATTTCAGAATCATACTTCTGCAAATCACAGTCTAAAGCATTTTTGAACAACAAACTTTCTTCAGGATCATTAAACATGGAAACCATATCTTTTTCATGAAACAAAGCAGAGTCTAAAATCTAATCTCCTGGCAGGAAATCATCATAAATAGGTTCACTAACTTCCTGTAAAGTTCCATGAAATACATGATTGTCATCATTTAAAAACAGATTTACATTTTCAGAAATGGAAGAAGTTTGACACTCATATCCGGGACTATGTGAATGCTGCAAATCTATGTGAGTAGGGGCTGCAACATAGCTGTGCAGGAACAGATCTATTTCTTCTTCAGTCAAAGGAGGAGGTGGTCTCTGTATTTTCTGGATAAAACAACAATCATTCCTTTCTATCTCTTTTGCAGGTTGACCGTGATGTTGAATATCTTCTTCCTGAGTATGTTCACAATATCTAGCTTCTTTATGAGCAAACTCTTCCTCATACTGATCATCTTCATCAACTTGAGAAATTTCTATTGCTTCTTCCTCCTCTTCAATAGGATTTGTATGATCTTTTTGTCTTATGAATCCTATATTACAACAATCTTCAAAAAGGATTTCAGCTGAATATATCCTCTTACAATGTTGATGAAAAAGTGTGTGAAGATATCTCAATGAAGGAATACTGGAATGGGGTAAAGATTTATACCAGAGTCTAGCATCTTTTTCCAATGAAAACATAAATAATTTCATGAGGACATCTTCATGATGTACATTTAATTCCTCCATGAGCTTGTGGAATTCAAACAAGTGTTGAGCAGGATTGTCATCCTCATATTCTCCAAATTTAGGAAGGACATCTTCCCAAATTTAATATCTGGAACAGTGTTTGGAAACCCATAAACATTTGTAAAGTCCAGAGGAGAAAACCTTACAACAATTCAAGCAGCAAACAAATTCGACATTTGAGACCAGTGGAGTCACCAACAAAATCATGTAGATTCTACGAACCAAGCAGTCTCTAGGTGAATGATCACAGCCAATTGAATGCCTATCCCTTGTTCACCATCAAGAGATAGATATGAACTTTGTCGTATCCCAGGGAAGGTAACTTCGTCCTTTGTCCCTGGCAACGACACCAGAAAATGTTGTCGCAAGAGTTGACTCTAGGCTGTAATAGAACCAAGCCTTAGCACATTTTAAATGAAATAAAATTTATTGATTGATCAGTCATAAGAGGCTTCTAGAACTAGGTATGAAACATTCCCTTCACTCATTTATAGATCATAAATGAAGAGGCATGACATCGTTTGTCTAATTGATTTAATAAAGAAGATGGATAGAGGATAGGAGATGAAGAAGACCGGAACAAAGAGTTGATAGGTATAATCTTTATTTCAATGGAAGAAATAACACCAAACTTCAAATATCTGAACACAGGTCTTGTCTTACTCATAGCAAGACAGAGGAAAATCTATGAACAAATAAAACTTGTAAATAAGGAAAAACAATTAAGATGCAGGTCTTGTTCTACTCACGGCAAAATAGAGGAAAAACTGCACTTTAAGGAATGCTTTAAATTAGTTACAACAGAAGTATCACTGAATTGTAACCATTACAAGTTGAATTAATGAATGGAAGGAAGAAAGATAAGTGATGAAAACTTCAGAAACGATAACACGGGAAGAAGACAGAATTAGACAGTGACAAGGTGTAGAATCTCTTGGCATTCTGTTCTATATTTGTTGAAAAGGAATGCATTACAAACCCAGCCTCTAAAAGGCTCTCGGGTTGTTCCCCCCTCTTTTTTCTTCAAGAAGATATAATAATATATGTGTTATGCTCCCTTTCGAATAACTGAAAAATGATTCGGATTCCAAAATAAATCCCTCTAGAAATGAACAATCATTTCATGTAGGTATTGAGGTCGAAATCCTCCCAAAAGATAACAATAGTTACCATCAAATTTGGAAACTTCCTGCCATAGAAAATGGGCCAAATTGCTGAAAACTGGGGCTGTGATTATGGTTTTGTATCTCTCAAATCATGACATATGTGTACAAAATGAAAGAGGTTTTTGTTCATCTATTTTTTCTGACCAAAAACCTCTCTCGGTGTCCTGAGATCCATTTCCATTTCCCCCAGATCTTCCTTTCAAAAACATGTGTCAAATGGGGAAATTCTGGGATCCAAAAATTAGGGCTCGGAGATGGATTCAATTCTCCGAATATGTGACACCTGTAGGATAAATGAGGGATTTTATTGATCTCTGATGTGTTAGGCACAAAAACCTCCGACCGTTTCTCAAAATGATATTCGAGTCGCTCAGAATCATCATTTGAAAATGATGACTCAACACAGTAAAAAAATGCCACGAACCTCATCTTTCAAGGGAATTTTGATTGCCTTCCCAAGCTCCAAATGAAAATCTGAATTCAGCAATGGAAATCTTAGGATATGTAGATGTCAATCGACCATTTGAGCGCACAAAATGACCTCTCCACGACTGAGAAAATAGATTTTTTGTTGAGGCAGTTTATCCACTAAAAAAATTTTGCGATTCGACAGCTAACAGGCTGAAAATAGTGGTCTCTCAGCCACCAAAATTCCTGGCTTTCGGTGGCTAACAGTGCGATTTCGAAGCGTCTTAAGCCACCGAAAGTCCCGAAACCCGATTTTAGGATTTCGGGATTTCGGGTTTCAGAGCAATGGTTAAAATGTTTATGTTGGCAAAACCTCTGATGGCCAAAACCTCGAAATGGTGACATGGCATTCATGTGAAACCTTATTATAGTGCTTTTATTTCCATTTATTGCATTTTTTTTGTGCCTCCTCATGAGCTCTTCCTCCATGTGGCTTGATGTGTGATGCTTGAATTCTTGGTCTCGACTGATACACTTTCGGCAGCTAAGGGCATATGAAACCTGATATTTAAGCTACTGAGAGTCTGCACTTTCGGTAGATAAACACTATAATTTTTTTCCTCCTAAGGTACCGAAAGCCAAAATTTCAATATTTGTTCCAACAGGTGGAAAATATCAAAATAAAGTTTCCAAATGTGACTTACTAGAAGAAATGTGGACTACTCTATTAAAATATTGTTGTATGTAAATATGATTTTCATCCCAGGTCTTAGGATGCTTCTGATTGTAGCCCCTCAAAAGATACACCAAAGTATTTTTGACCAATTTTTTCTTCCCATTTGTCTATGGATGGAATTTCGTATATCTCTTCAACTTAGTTTACATCTTCTTCCACATTGTAGTCCAAAATGTACTAAGGAATCTGGTATCGCCCTGTCTGATGCTCCTTGGTATTCCAAAGTGCACCCAAACCTATTCAAAGAACATATTTGTTTATTCTTGTCCTTTGATGGTCTTTTTAAAAGGCACGAGAATGCGCATCTTATTGAACCTATCAACTACCATAAATTTGTAGTCATGTCCCTTCCTGGTTGTTAGTATACCTCCCACAAAATCCATGAAAATTATATCCCAAGGTTGAGTGGGTACATGTAAGGAATGGTATAGACCTTACTTTCTATTACTGGGCTTGTTGGTACAACAAATTATACATCCTCTAATATACCTTGCCACATATTATTGCATTCTTAGCCAATACACATACCTCTATAAGTTGGCAATTGGTTTACAACAAAAAGCATTTCTATGGCTTTTGAGGTATGAGCCTCTATGATAAGATGGAGTTGTTCACCTTTAGGAACACAAAGTTTGTCGATATTGTAGAGTATCCCATTTTGGAAATGGTAGCAAGCCTTGTCATCACCTTATTGTATATGAATTTTTCCCTATACGTGTTGAAAAACCTCCTTGAAGTCCTCATCGTCTATGTATGCCTCCTTGTATGCATCATGGATAAAAGGTTCCATGTGCACTAGAGTTCCAAAAATTTTAATTTGTATGTGGGTGGCCTTGAAAGAATCTATACCAACATGTTTTTGATTCCCTTCTTATCTTGATGACTAGATGAAATTGTTGTAAAAACCCCATCCACTTGTAATCTATGGTTTGTTGTAGCCTACTATGGGCCTGCAAATACTATATTGACTAGTGATCTGTTTGGATGATATTCTCCTTTCCCATTGACTAGTGCTTCCACGTATTCACATCTTAAACTAAGGAATAGAGTTCCTTGTCATTGGTAGGGTAGTTGAGAACTACCCCATGAAATATTTTAGAATTATAACATACAAGCCTTCCTCCTTGCATCAAAAATTCTCCCATGGCATACCCACTTGCATATTTCTCCCATTCGAAAGGATTTTGAAGTTTGGTAATGCGAGAACTGGTGCTTGATTAATATTTATTTTCAACACATTGAAATACTTATGTTGATTCTTCCCCAGTTGAAACTTTTACCACTTTCTATTATGGTGTGGAGTGGTGCAACTACCACTAAAAATGAAGCTATGAGCTTCCACAAGTACTATGCTTCCCTAAAACAACTCCTAACTTCAGTGACATTTATAGGAACTGGAAATTCCGTGATGGCCTACATATTTTTAAGATCTATCATGAGCTCCCCTCCACTGATCCTAAATACACCAAATACTACTGGGAAAACTAACATTTCTTTAGGTTGGCTAGAAAATGGTGGCTCTTTAGAGTCTGTAACACTTGCATGATATGTGATATGTGCTCCTCCTCAATAACACTATAAACAAGTATTTCATCCAAATAGACTATAACAAATGAAACTAGATATGGGTGTAATACATCATTCATCAATCTCATAAATGTAGTTGGTGCATTAAATAAACCAAATGGCATGACCAACCATTCATACAAACCTCTCCATGTCTTGAAGGTAGTATTCTAGGTGTCTTCTTCCTTGATGTGTACCTTGTGGTATCCTGATTTGAGATCCAACTTGGTGAAATATTTTTTGTGCTACAACTGATCTAACAGATCATCAATCCTGGGTAGAGGGTACCAATTTTTTAGTGTAATATTTTTCAATGTTCTCTTTTCAATACACATTCGCCAAGCCCCATCCTTATTTGGTAAAATTGTGATAGGTGACCCACAAGGAGAGGTTCTTGGTCAAATCACATCAAGAACTGTTGAAATTGTTTCTTCACTTCATTTTCTTCCAAAAAAGATTGTTTATATAGTCCAATATTAGATAATGGGGAGTCTAGAAATAACCGTATTTTTTGCTCTAGTTCCCTCTTAGGTGGTGATATTTTAAGCTCTCGGAACACTCCTATGTATGCCTATCAAAAATTCTGCAACTAATGTCTCCAGTCTTTAGTACATTGCTCCAGGGATTCATTTACTCTTATCAACTCATACTCAATATGATTTTTTATTAAGAAAATTAAAACATATTTCTTACTAGAACTAATCAACTTCTTGGCTTGGTTGGCACTTACCAGTGAGATGTTTGAATTTACTTTATGTGCAATGATGATGTAGGACTTCCCATCCTTGATTATTTATTACGGTTTGGATCTCCACATGAATATTGCATCCCCCATATACATGTAAGGGATTCAAAACACTACTCCACATACATCAAGGGGTACTATGTCCAATTTCACTTCATCAATAAAATCAAGACTTATATAAAGTTTAATCTTACACTGTTGTTTTACCTTAATATATGCATTCTTGTTTACCCATGCTAATGGATATGGGTTAGGATTATCATGAACCTCCAATCCAATCTTACTCACAATATATTATGCTATCATATTATCTTGTGAACTAGAGTCAAACATGGCATCTATCCTGGTATTCTTGACCTAGTGCTCCCACGACTACTGCAATTGTTTCTTCACTTCATTTTCTTCCAAAAAGTATTGTTTATATAGTCCAATATTAGATAATGGGGATTCTTGAAATAACTGTATTTTGTGCTCCACTTCCCTCTTAGGTGGTATCCTTTTAGGGTCTCAAAACACTCCTCTGTATGCCTATAGAGACTTCTCCAACTAATGTCTCTACTCTTTAGTAAATTGGTCCAGGGATTCCTTTACTCTTATCAACTCATCCTCAATATGATTTTTGATTAAGAAAAGTAAAACATATTTCTTACTAGAACAAATCAACTTCTTGGCTTGGTTGGCACTTACCAGTGAGATGTTTTACTTTCCTTTATGTGAAATGATGATGTAGGACTTCCCATCCTTGATTATTTAGTACAGTTTGGTTCTCCGCATGAATATTGCATCCCCCATATACATCTAAGGGATTCAAAAAACTATTCCACGTATATCAAGGGGTACTATGTCCAATTCCACTTCATCAATAAAATCAAGACTTATATAAAGTTTAATATTACACCGTTTTTTTACCTTAATATATGAATTCTTGTTTACCCATGCCAATGGATATGGGTTAGGATGATCATGAACCTCTAATCCAAGCTTACTCACCATATCTTCTGCTATGATATTATCTTGTGAACTAGAGTCAAGCAGGGAATCTATCCTGATATTCTTGACCCAGATCCTGATGTGGAAAAATTTGGTCATCTCCTTCTCTTCTCGGTGGTGAAGGCTACTCAGATTCACCTCCTTCTACACTGATTTTCAAACAATATTCTCATCCACGTCAGAGTTTCTTTCAGCCTAATTTCTTGAATTAGTGGCTAGAAGATTCTTTTTCTTTTCATCCTTCTTGTGGTTCTTCAATTTCAACTCTAGATGTAGTTTCTAACACTTTTCATCGGTTTTCCTATCAATATTTAAATGGTTACAATCGTTTGTAGGATTATTGCACTAATGTGAAATAGTTTTCATCTTATTATCCTTTCCCCCTTTCCACTTCTTCTTCCCCTCCTTGGAAGCTTCCTAGTTCTCTTTTTGCTTGGAACCACTTGGATGCCCTTTCTTGTGGCCTATGTTTTCCACATACTCTACATGTACATGTGCCTCATCCAATGTCCTCACCTTAAAAAGAATAAGTTTCTTTTGCATGTGGCTATGTAGACCCCATGGATACATGAGGACTGCATCTGGGCTCTTGGTAGAGATACCCAACATGATGGCCATGTTTATGAACTCAATGGTGTACTCCTATACAATATACCCTTGTCTCTTCCTAAAGTAGTGCCATCGGATCTATTGGTCCTCTACATAGCTGATAAGGTATAATCGGGACTTGATGAGGGTTTTGAAGTCCTCCCACCTAGTTATTAGAAAATCACCCTCCATACTAAGTATTTCTATATGGCTTTCCCATGAGGTTAAAAAACAATATTATTTTTTTCTTCATATATATGGTGAACGCTGAAATAAAATTCTAGTTTCTACAACCAATGATTCAATTTTAATGCATCAATCTCACCTTGGTATGGATTTATGTACACTTTTGATTTCCTTTTGAATAAACATTTTGAAGGGCTTATGGTACTGGAACTAGACTTATCTTTCTCAATTTCTTTCCACGACTCATTTTTTGGGTCTTCGTTATCCCCAAATTTCTTATTTGATATGATCTCTAAGTTATAGCCTCCAACTTCTCTGAATGGTCCAATATTTCTTTCCATAGATGCCATGAGGAAGGAAACATTGTGATATATGACAATGAATTTCTCTTCCAACCTTGTAAATATCACCTCTACTAAATCTCAAAGGTTGTTATGAATAGACTTGTCAACCATGGATAGGGTTTTGTGACTTTATTCTTAAAAAAATTCCTAGATCCCTGCAACTTTCCATAAATATCCCTAGAAAACTTGCTCTAATACCAATATGATCTGTAATTTTTCATGGATATTCCACTAGAATGTTCATCACAATAGATATAAGAAAATACTGAAATATTTACTATGAAGTTTAATTTACTTTAGATCTCATATTCTTTAATTACTTGTTTTCTACTTTAAATGTATGAAATAGATGAAATGTGAAAAATAGAGAATGAATTTAAATAATCACACACAATCCATAATTAAACACAAGATGTACCCTTGGAAACACAATATGAGAGAAAACCCAACTAGAATATGATGACACTCTACTCTCTTTTCTTCAAATGAAAGTACAAAGAAAGAGACATTCTCTATGGAGTTGCCTTTGACATTGTGGCCTATATGGTTGCTACAAAATATCTCCTCCTTTGTTATGATCTCAAAATACCACTCCTAGGTTCTATACTCAACTATGGAACAAATATAGTGTTAAATAAAGAAACTCCTTCTCCTCCTTGTGGCCCAATATTTAACATTCCCTGATAGCCATTTAGGGGTAGGGTTTTGACTTCCTCAACCCTTAATTATGATAATGTTTTGGAACTTCTAGAATCGCACAAATGTTTTCACAATTGGAAAGTTATTGATATGTATAATAGTTTCAAGGGGTCCTAGGTAAATCTAGGAAAGTTTTGACCCCAAATAAGGTCATTTAATGCCTCAAAATGGCTCCGGAAGGTTTCAAACCCCAATTTTCCAAACTGGAACCTGCCATTCAAATGAGCTTGCAAGTTGATTCCTCCACTTTTTCCACTCTGAAAGAATTTATATAGATGAAAAATAATGTAATGATCCAATCTGGATCACCCGATATCCCCCTTGATGAGAATTATATGGTGGAGAAATAATCAATTTATTCTTACAGGGGCTCATTCCTTCTTCAGGGGCCTCTTTGATGAGAATTTTATTCTAGAAGAAGTTTAGATTGAATTTTTTATTGGATCATGGTCGACAAGAATTTAGGTTGAAGGAAGGATCGATTGACCCTTCCATGGGCCTCCCTTCAATCAGAATACTATTTTGGAGGAAGGTTCAACCATTCCTTCCAGGGTATCCCCCTTAATTAAAATTCCATGATGGAGAAAGGATTGGTCAACCCTTTCCCTAGATAACCCTGTTATGGATAAATTCTCACAGTGGATAGTAAGATCTCCCTAGGATTTTCCTACTAATCCTAGACAAACAGAGGGCTATACTTATATGGCTTTCCTAGAAACACGCAATCAAATTCAAAAATGCACAAGAAAATGAGAGAATGGCATACATTATCTTGAAGGTCGTGCTTTGTATGTCCTGGTTGCTAAAGTATTGAAGTTCCAGATCTAGCTTCTACAACCTTCTTCCTACACACAAGAGATAGAACAACACCATTCTACTTCTCTTCTTAGAATTAGAATCCTAGATCTAGCTTGGATCTAACTTGATCTAAGATGAAATAAACCATATCTAAAAATGTATGCGTGAAATACAAACATTCATAGGGGAAAAATAATGATATAATAATATGAATAATGGAAATGCATCAATACTATACCTCTTAGTGTAGATGCCCTCCTCTTTTCCCGTTACTCCTTGATCCTCCTTATCTCTTCAACCATGCTAGGAAACATGACTACAACTAATCTACATGAAGAAGAACCTATGAATTTTGGTATCATATATATGTAAATGAATCTTCCTCCTCATGCTCAATATTTTCCTTCTTTATATAGATCCTTCTAAGAGGCTTGGGAGAGATTGTATATATTATAGAGACCAATGTATACTCGAATGATGTGAGTTCCAAAGTTCATTCCATGAAGAACCAACTCATCCCTCTCTTTCCTCTTCAAAACTATATGAATATAGAAGGTTGCAAAGGGTGTTTTGGGTTGCACTATCGATGACCAATGACATGTCACTTGTTTCCCATGTATGACAAGTGACACCCTGAAAAAATTCTCTAAATATTAAGCCATAGTTGTTTCTTGGATTCATCTTCTGTTGTATTCACTATTGTCTTTGTAGGGTGGAAATTAAATCTATAACAAATCCCCCCTGATGTGTGAGGTCATGAAAGGAATGGATGGAAAAAAAAAATTACAATAAAATAGTATCCATGTGAGGAAATGTGAGGAGAGAGAAAATAAGTCTAATGGTCAAAGAGAACCTGCAAGAAAACACCAAGGATAAAATCATATATAAAACATACCCTAGGTAGACATACTCAAAATATAAATAGTATCAAAGCATGGTCGCCAAACATTACAATGTGGATCCATGACATGAAATAAAAAACCATGGACACAAAATAATACATAGTACATCCATGTCATCAATAAGATCATAGCCACAATAAAATAAAATGTGGATATATGTCACAACATATACATCAGAAAGACAACGAGCACCAAGGAAAGTTCCCCCAAATTATTCAAAGTATTGATATACAAGTGATATACTCCACCACAACTTGGGAGGTGATGATGTAAAGGAATGATGTGGACCCAAACCTAAGGTCTTCGTCCCACACCTCGATGGTACAAATATACCTCATGAGAATAGCTGAGATGATATCAAACATGGAAGAAATTGTCTAATTACAAATCATTGATGTATACTATTAACAAATGCGAGGGGATCCACCGATGAGAAAGACAGACCCAAAGTACTTAGTACAATCTAGTGAGTGTGAATAGAGGATGTGATTTTTAACACTCCTAGATTCAATCAATAAGGATTCAATGATGAAAACCTAATGTCGATCATGAGGAGGCATGCCACTAAGGAATGCAAGCTCCAAGGTACTAGTTGGTTTCTATATCCCTCTCCTAGATAATGTGTTGAAGTTGATAGGAAGAGATTTTTCGAAGGAGGTACTTAATGTATCCCCCATCAATCGAAACGAAACATACACCGAGATATGATGTGAAGAGATAGTATCACCAAGTAAAACTGACATAGGTATGGTTTACTCAAAAAGTCAACAAAAAAATAGATGGTTGACTCAGGATTAAACTTCACTTGAACATATATCACGACACAAGAGCTGTATTAATATAGTCCAACAATGCAAGAGGCATTGGAGAAATATCCATGATGACTAGAAGAGTAACCAACCAGAGGAGTATCTTTGACTCATATTATTGGGATGACTCCTAGGAAAGATAAAACCCGACTGTAAGATGATGAATCAAACAGGTTCCATGTTCAAGGGTGGCTTGACTAACGCTTCCATTTCATAAATAGATCAATGGTAAAAAAAACCCACTCTTTTCTTATTTTTTTGGTATTTGGTGTCTCCTTCATGGTTTAATGAGCGTAAAAGAGAGATAAAAGTGTGATAAATAATGTCTTTTTCGTTCATTTTTAATGAGGCCAAAAATAGTTAAAAGTACAATATTGATGGTGTCTTTGTCATGTATTTTTATGAGTCTAAGAAAGATATAAAATAGTACTCTAAATGTGTCTTTCTTGTGTCCTTTAATGAGTCCCAAAAATAGATAAATCTTTACTCGATAGTGTATTTTTCTTATATTTTATCGAGTCCAAAAAAAAGATAAAAGTGTACTCGTATGAAGAGAACGAGTGGCTTAACATCATGCTCCTATATTGCATGCACATGGTACTAACCTAAGAAAAATTAATGCAAATGGTACTGGAAAGTGAGGTCCACTCTTAGCCATAGTAAATTTTAGGGGAAAAATTTCGCCCATGGGCGAAATTAGAGGGTATTAAATTTTGGTTGGGTGAATTATTTCTATAGAAGTTTTTGAACGATTTCAATATATATATCCCAAATTTTATTTTAAAAATATTTTATCAAAAACCCTTCGTCCACTGGTATTTTTGAGAGGAGAGCAAGGAAACATATTTTCGCCTTGTCAAATTCGAACTAGATCCTCCTTTCACCCTAATTTATGAAGTATGGAATTTTTTGGAGGTATGTCACCCTATTTTATGGCCATCAAAATTTCCATATGTATTTCACTCTTCTTTTATGGTATGTTCATGTTTTTTCATTGGGATCCCTCCTCTAGCATGTGGTTGTGACTTATGTAACAAGTACCATATGCCTCTAGAGGAATTTCAGTCCACTTACTCGGTTGGAGAAAACCCAAAAATGCTTGAGCTCCATAGAAAAAAAATGATTACCACCTGTAAATATTTAGTACCCACGAATATGATTTTCACAAACCTTCCATGAGATGTGTATGCCTCTTTAATGGTGTATTGTGACAGATGAAGTATGTATGCTTCCTTGTTCTTCGAGTATTCTCTTTTTGGGTTCCTTATGTGATTGTTGGGCACAAATAATTCAGAGAGGCAACATTATTCTACTCATGGCCTCTTGTTGGGTGAGTATTGGGAGAATTGGGGAATGATTGAGTTGCTCACCAACAATTTATCATCATGTTGGGCGTATTTGTGACTGTTGGACGTGTGTATCAGAATTGGGGGTCAAATCTCACATTTGATGGGTTTGTGGCTCTTCTCTGGCTATGTTTTCTTTATGCGTGGGGTGACAAATATCACATCTGGGCTGAGTTATCATCACCAATTGGGTTAATTCTTTGATGTTGGGTGTAATACCCATTACTTGTAACTGATATCCATGTTAGTGGAGCGATTTTCCTATTAAGAAGAGGACGTATTCTTGGAAGAACATTATTTTGGGACTGTAGGTGACTACCCAAGCATTTTTTGTGGCTAAGAGGGGAATGATTCAACTTCTAAAAAATTATACAGTAGCCAGACTCTCTTATATTAGACCTATAACACCATTATTAAGCAAGGTCATATCTAAACAATTTGTAAGTTAACTGTTGTGTATGTATTCCCTCTTGAAACTAGCAATAAAAGATCAATCTAAGATATTGTTTTGTTGATAGATATTAGGATATTAAATCTGTTGTCAATTAATTTTTTGTCATTACTTATTTATTGTTGTATAAATTATTGATATCCAAAATATTGACAAATGGTTCATGAGGAAAAATTAAGGGAGAAATCAGAGAAAAATAATTGCACGGATCTTTACATTTTCCAAGTAGGTGAAAGGAGGGTCTTATTATTACCCTACCAAAGTTTGATTCCCCCACATGACTTGTTTGCCTCTTTTGGGTTGGTGCATCCCCACAAGGGTTTTGTTGCTAAGAGGAAGTCATCATGGCCATTAAGTTGGGCTGGCAGGTCACATGTCATAACAATATAAAACAATGCCCCACCTCTTGATAGGTGGAAAATGTTCACTTAAGTAGAAAGGAAGCATCTTTCCATTCCTTTACTTTATTATCTGGGAACAATTACATTCATATTACAACCAAACTATCACTACAAACCATGCAGCGGAACCTAGTGAGAGAACTCAAATCCAAACTAACAAATGTATACATGTCTATCCCCATGACCAAACACATACTAAATGAACCCTTTATCCAAGAAACAAGTGTCTAAAAAACAAAATAAATAGGCTTTAGAGGGCCAACATGATAACCACAATCATAGTTCTATGCGCCACAATCACAATAGTTTTTGGTAAACAAGATTTTTTATCTATGCTCATGGGAAGTTTCTCGAGTAATCTCTATTGTAAATACATAGCCTTCGAGTGTACATAGTCAATAAATTCATCTACATGGAGCTGAAAATTTTGGGTTGCTTGGGATAGTTGGAATTTCAAGTTTTTCTTGTGTACTTTTCTTGTATACTATATATCATTGAAATAGAAGCACTTTCCCTCATTTGTATTTTTAAAAACTTCATGTTTGCAATTGGAAAGCGTTGTTAAACATATATTTTTGTTGTTGTTGTAGTTCTTGTCTCTACATTTGTATTTTTAATTTCTATAACCATGCATATATATTTTATTTTTTGTGAGTCATGACTACATGCTCTGGTTTCTTAGACAATTTCGGATATGTAGGTAGTTTGTGTTGTGTTTTAAATCCTATTTTGGATTCTTTGTGTCCCTAATAATAAAAAATCTGTAGAAGAGTTTAAAATATAGCTATGAGCATTGCTATAGAATCACAGAATATGGTACGACAATTTGATGGCCATAAAATTATCCTCTGGAAACTTTGATGGAGCCATTATTGTTGGATAGGGAGTTGCTTGATAGTATGAATGGGAACGAGGTGAAGTCAACCTCTACATGAACGGATGAATTCAAGAAATGGGAGATAAAGGATGAGCAGTCACACACCTATATTTCACCATATAAGTGACAACATTCTTTGAATTGAATTTTAGGCCAGGACCTTGAAGGATGCATGGGACACGTTGGTTCATATTTATGAAAATAAGGATTTGAATTCTAAGCTTCATCTTGGAAAGAATTTTATCCAAATGAATATTCAAGAATTTGAGAGCACGGGAACATATAAATAAAATTTTGATAGCTCATGGAAGAATTGGTGGTGTGTAGTGCTCAATGTTCTCATGGATATTCCATCATTACTCCCCTTGGAAGCATGTTTGCATCATATGAAGATACAATGATGATACTAGGGTCTAAGGTCAAATTGAACTTTGAGGAAGCGTGCTTCGACTTGTTGAAGGAAGAGATCAAGAAGGAGGATGTTTTGTTAATCCTAGATGAGGCACCAACATTATTCTTCATAAATTATTAAATGCACAAGAAATAAAAATAACAATGTCCAACATAAAAATAAAAAATGAAATTCCCTAAAGGAGAACTCAAAGGGCAAGAATAAGAAGGTGAAATGCTACCACTGTCATGAAATAGCATACAAAAAAGGAGTGTCTAAATTTTATCGTTGAGAAAATAAAGAAGAGTGATGAGGCCAATATCTCTTTGGAAAAATTCTCCTTTAACATCCATGTGTCTTCCTGAGTTGACACCTCCTCTTGTCACATGTGGAATCAAACTAATGGATGACTGTCCCATTTTACAACATATGGAGAATTTCTAAAAAATAGGGCGGCAAAATAAATTCATATCTCCCAAACCATAGTAACCGTGTAAACACTAAGAGAGTTTTTTTATTTATTGGGTCTATTCTTACCAAAATCCTCTTTCCGTTTTTCAAAATACCTCTCCATCGCCTTGTAATCTGTGCCAAAAGTTGATGACTAAAACAAGAAATTCCAAAATTTGCAAATTTGAAAAATGAGTTGTAAAGATCTGCTTGTATATCCCAAATAGTTACACTTGTTTAAAACCTGAGAGAGGATTTTGTATATGATCTCCTGTTTGAGAAAAGCTTCTTTTTGTTTTCACAAATTCCTCTCCATTTGATCAAAGACTAAGTTTGAACTTGGCAATAAAAACAATCATTTCCAGAAAATCTCATGTTTTCAGCTGTCTGTTTTCTCCTTTTCATACAAGACTGCTCCAAATTTCTTTGTTTATGATAAAAAATGGTGTCTAAAGGATAAAACATGTTTAAATGCATCCCTAAGAATCACAAAACCATCTCCAAAACCCCTATTCTTGTTATAAGGAAAAAAAAAGAGCATATGATATTTCATGTCATTATGGATTATCATTACCTTTTGTGCCTCACTACTCATGTCATATGTGTATTTTAGGATGTGGAATAGTGTAATTGTCATGTTTGACCATCATCCATCACAAAAAAACCCAAAACTGTGTCATTTTCTTGAAAACGAGATGCCGCGGGAACTTCCTATAGTGCTAGTCATCTTTCTTGTGTGGAGAGCCGCAGGAACTTCCTGTAGCGCCCTTTTCAAAATATTATTGTTAGACTTTAAAACCCCTCATATGACCTTGAGATGGAAAAAAGGATGCTAAGAAGGCCTAATTATTAGTATGCAATAAAAATATGAATTTTTTAAGAGAAAAATTTGATGTTCGATTGATTGTGGAATTCAATGTAGTAGGAGAAAATCTTAGGAACTTTCAGGGGAATGTTCTTTCAAAATATTCAAATAAAATCAGTTTATCTGCTACACAAAACTCAAAATTCAAAGATATTAATTTTTACTATTAAAGTGACCGGTACTTTAGTCCACCTGGGAGATATTGAGGAGGAACAAAGACTTGCATGTGTGAAGATATTAGTCGGATAGGTTGAACATTGAATCCTACCAAACACAATCTTCCAAGAATCCTACCAACCACAATATTCCAACACTGAATTTCGTGGGAAAAATCAACCTGACAACCATGTTGATTGAATGTTTATGGTGGCAGTTGGTTAATTTATTCAGGGATGATGGGATACCCCCAAACTTGAACTAATGGTATTGGTCGTCTATTGGTGATGTGGAAGGGAGTGAAACAATCATTATTTCATAGTATCATGTCATAGTGACTATTCATACCTGTATGTTGTAAACCATGGACACGTACATGTAGGCACTGATAAACATCTGTCGACAAGAAAAAATGAGGTGGAGATTACGTTCAACTTATCAGTACCTTCCATTAATAGATACTTATTATTGATGACCACGAATGAAAATGGTGGAGTAACTCTGCCATCTAGATATGGTGGAATCGGTGGGGCCATGGCCCATAGTGTTCTTTGTTCATGTTTCAGCATGGTGTTTCAAGCTTCAGCACCAGCATATCCGCATTCATTCTTATTAATTCTGTATAGTCTTCTTCGTGCATGCAACATGTTTCAGCCAGGTATTTCAGCACAGTTTTTTAGCACCAACATATCTACATATATGTACATCTTCATGGTTTATAGGTATGACTGTGTAATTACCTGAATTAGGACTAAGGAAACATCATCCTAGTTTACAAGTTAACTATGAATTAAGTTTTAACATGACACAATGTTGAATGAATAATGAATTGTACCTGCTCTAGAATTGATGTTCTCATAGGAAATGTAAGCAATAAGGATGAATTAATACAAGAGAATGAGATGAAAATGGCATGGAAATGATAAGGAAAAAGGGGTAAATTTAGCACCTAACAATGTCTCATTGAGACACTTGAGTATATTAACATAGTCTTCTTCGTGTGTGTTTCAGCATGGTGTTTCAACACCAACATATATGCATTCATTGAACATTCTTATTAATTATGCATAGTCTTCTTCATGCGTGCAACATGTTTCAGCCAAGTTTTTCAACATGGTGTTTCAGCACCAGCATATTTGCATTCATTCTTATTAATTCTACATAGTACTCTTCATGTGTGGAGCGTGTTTCATCCCGAGCCAAGTGTTTCAACACCAACATATTTTCATATATGTACATCTCCATGGTTTACAGGTATGACTGTGTAATTAGCCAAATTAGGAGTGAGGACTAAGGAAACATCATCCTAATTTACAAGTAAAGTATGAATTAATCTTTAACATAACACAATGTTGAATGAATAATGAATTGTACCTACTCTAGGATTGATGTTCTCATAGGAAATGTAAACAACAGGGATGAATTAATACAAGAGAATGACATGAAAATGGCATGGAAATGATAAGGAAAGGGGGGAATTTTAGCACCTAACAATGTCTCACTTGAGTATATTAACATAGCCTTCTTGGTGCGTGTTTCAGCACGGTGTTTCATCATGGTCTTTCACCACCAACATATCTACATTCATTGAACATTCTTATTAATTATGCATAGTGTTCTGCATGCATGCAGTGTGTTTTAGAACAGTGTTTCAACACGGTATTTCAATACCATATTTTCTTGTAACACTCCCAAGATTGAACACTAATTCGAATTTATTCAAATTAATAGAATTTTAAAAGATTCACCAAGACTTTTAAAAGTTTTTATAATTATGTGAAAATTCACCACAATTTCACAAGATTTGATAGTTCTGTGAAAGATTTTCCAAAACATTATATATGCATATTATGTTATTGATAAAATAGCCTTCACACTCTCCCATGTGTCATGGGGATTCTCCCATTTATTATACATATAAATTTAGGGGGGGTTCTTAAAATTTTCCCTACTCTTAGTAGTTTTTCTCTCCATGGGTAGATGGATGCAAAATGGAGGCCAAATAAATCAAGAGGTGGATGGTCAAAGGCTACTACATTAGCAATAAGAGGGATTTGGGAAAAAATAAGCACAATAGCAAGGTGTATAACATAAGCAACAAATGCATAGGTGATCATCAAGCAATGATAAAGAATTTAGGAACCCCCATGGGATGTGGCCAGAATATAGATGAAGAGAGGAGAATAAAGTTCAACATCAAGTCATGTCGAGGCTATAAGAGGTCTCTTGAGCCTATGGAGGATCACAACATGGGCATTGAATGGAAATCTGGGTGATAACTAGGGTTCCCATGGAGGGTAGGCACTACCAAACAAGTTACAACGTGAAAAATAGAGTGGCTAATGTCACAACCTAATGGGGTCGAACCTAAGGAATTGTGACAACAAAATTGATAGTTAATGATACATATCATGGATGCATGGAAAAATCCATCCCTATATGCTATTTTAGGAAACATGTATCTCAAATCCGATGGAAGTAACCATTTTTGTTTTAAAAAGTCCCTGTAATCCTATCAACACATGTAGTGAAATATCAAAAAAGAAAATATTTTTGGATTTTTTGGATATGATATATGAAAAACAAAAGCACTCACAACACACACCTATGTAAAAGGAACTATGCATCATGATGGTTTACACAAAGTAGATCCCATTACTAGGCTTGAGACAAGGATCCTTTTCATAATCAATAAACTCATGAGCTGATGTTGGCATCATATGGCCTACCATGCTAGGTCTATGCCATGTTGTAAAAAAAAAAATTGGCCAAAGATACTCATCTTGACTGGTTTCATGAGCTATGAAATCTCCTTTATGATCCCCATCAAAACGTAAAAGGGGTACAAAATGTGAATCTTCAATATAAGGGGAAGTAGATAATTTAGTGGCAAGTTCCAAAAAATAAATCCAAGGAAAAAAGGGGTTAATACTAGGGGTTTCACTAGATTCACCAACAAATGACCCCGATCCTAGATCAAGAATCGTCATGATAAATATAATGTGTTTTGAATCAAGGAGGATGGATTCTTGATGATGATCATCTTTCATGGGATTTTCTATGGAACCTGTGACTTCCAAGATGGCCTCTTCTGAAGGCAACTTAGTATCAAGGAAATCATATGAACCTGGAGAGTCAACATCCTTGGAAGGTTGATTAGGATGACCACACTCCATATGAGGATGCATTTACTAACCAGTATCAATGGATGTTGATGGGATTTCTGGATCGACAATATCAACCACGGTGGGAGGCATACTAGCTCAAATGACTCAACATCCTAAAGACAAGGTACCACCCAAGGATCGATAGACCCAAGGGATCCACTGGTAAATAAAGAGATCATGTGGATAGGATAAAAATTCAAAGTAGGAGGTGGTGGGGGAAGAGGGAATGTTCCCATGAGAAAAGAGTCTTTGAACATCCCCACACCAACACTCATGTAAGACTGTTGGGTATCACTGACAAAGAGTACATTAGACCCCACATTGGCTCTAAGCTTTGGGGTACAAAAATCAAGTTGATAGATCATAACTATTTTCCCTTGATGAGGGAATAATAATGCCCTAAATACTGATAATACACCTACAGTCATCGCGTAGATCCAAGTGCGCCCAAGTAACAAGTTGTACTCAAGAGGTGTGTCGATTACCTCTACATCAATAGATATAGTCTTACAACCTAACTCAATGGGTAATGAGGTGATAATCACATGGCGATGGAACATATGTCCATCAAATACTTTCAACAATGTTTTAGATGTGTCAAGCTTTGGAGAGCCGAGGGACTTCCAACATGACATAGACATAATGCAAGTTGAGGCTCCTTCATCAATCACAGTGTGAAAGATATTTTTCCCCATTGATATTATTTTTATCTAGAAATAGATTTTATGGGAGAGCTTATGATGAAATTGATCATAATCAAAGGTTATCAAACTCAACTCCAAGGGATCAACCCCATCGATTGAAGACAACAAGGATTTATGTTGTACTGAGCAACTTTGGAGGATTTCGAGTGCAGACATGGAACATGGAGCCTAGGCCAAGTATTCCACAATACTGTAGTTGTGGGAGGCCCGTGTATTTATGTTACATGTTGTTTTTCAAAGATATCCCTTTAGGGGGTGAAATGGTGTGTCAAATGATGGATTTTGAATCTTAATAGGGCCACCATGATGGGAATAAGATGCTATCTCATGCACAATAGGAGTAGGTTTGGAATTTTCATATTTCTTTGCTCAAGTCTTCAAATTGATCATTTATTCACACATGAATATTGAATCATTCAAGGATGGCCCCTCATGATGAGGGGTATATTCTATGCCCCCTTGTGGAGGGGAAGGATTTGTTGCAACCATGTGTTGAGGTTAAGGGGGGAAAGGATGAGTTAGGATAGTAGGCTTCTAGGGGGTCCTTTGATAAGTGAAAAAATGATGGATCTCATCCTTTCGAGGAAACTGATGAGTAGGATGGTCCTCCCCACATATGGTTTGTGGGAATTGATTCTTATTTTCCTCTTTCGTCCCCCCCATTTTCATTTTTTTTGGAGGGAGAAATCCCTTTCTCAATATTAGAGTTCCTTTTTTTGTTTCTCTTTTTTTTCCTTCTAGGTTGTTGAGGATTCTTCAGTTACATGGATTACACTGAATTCACCTTAGAGGTTTCAGTAGGGACCATAGTAGTTTAAGCATTAGAACTAGAAGCTGATGAGTGTGATGAAATATACATGTGACACATTTGTTTAGCTAAATGGCCCACAGAGGCATAAGAAATAGTGTTGGATTTACTTCACACACACCTAGGATTTATTTTTCCTAAGGTTTTTCCTTGTTTATTAGTCATAATTAGTCATTATCCACTCTCCTATATTTTAGGGGAAAATATTCCACCTAGAGAATATTCTCTTTCAGTTGACACTTCAGTTTGACTAGTTGAGTTGAGTTTAGATGTTGCATTGGTTTTGTCACCATGAAACATTGGGATTATTTCCAACTAATGTGCACTTGAATTGGGATCATCGCCATACTAGTGCATTACTCTTGATTCCTTGAGTTAAATCCTCACTACTCTTTGTTCAGTCAGTTAACTCAACTAGGTGGCAGTTCACTCCCGTAACTTCCTGAGAGACTATACTAGGTGGCAGTTCAGTCTCGTAACTATCTGTGTGTGTCCATATCACTCTATATGACCACTATGGTGCATTGGTTCTCCTCCAATTCACACTCATTGAGTTATATAGAATATATCATGTGTAAATTATTCATTATTCACAACGGTTAATGAGAATTCTTTCATTATTTCTCTCCTTCTTCTTCTTTCTCCAATTCTCTCTGCAAATGTGTGTACTATTGTTTAGCTAGATATATTCTTTTTAGGTTCAACAAATTTACATGGTATCAGAGGCAATAGAATCCTAAGAAAAAGATACACCAAAAAAATTTGCAGGTACAAAAGATTGAAGACAGCGGAAAGATGGATTTCCAAAAAGAATTCATTCTTACACCTTATAACTATTTTGCATGGAAGGAGAAAATAGCCATACATATCCAAACCAGAGGGTTGTACATGTTAACCTTGAATATAGATACAGAACCTACATCATCCATAGAAAAATCCAAGTACTTAAATCGCATGGATGAAGCGCTCGAAACAATTTGCAGTCTTATTTCTCCCGATCTCATTTTTCACATATCTTCCTGCAAGACTCCCAATGAAGCCTAGACCACCTTGGAAGGGATCTTTTCAAAATAGTATGAGATGAGGGGACACATGCTAGAGGTGTATTTTCTCACATTGGATCCAAAAATCTTCGACAATATCCAATATTTCTTTACAAAATTCAAGCATTTACAGTCGCAACTCAAAGCTTGCGGGGTTGATAAATCGAAGGAGGATAAACAAATGGTTCTCACAATTCTCTCCAAGATTGGTTCTGAATTCTCTATATTCTTATCCACATTCTGTTCTTTCAGATTCGCCTCTGGAGCAAACTAGAATATGCCTTCTCTTGAGGACTTTATCGAATCCCTAACACAAGAGCAAACCAAGCTCATCAACATGGGCACAATCAAAGGACCAAGGGTGCATGAAATCACTATGCATGATGGCTACCAAAAATATCATAAATATAAATAAAAAGAAAAAATTACAGCTCATGCACATCTGAAGAAGGAAGGGTACACAAAACCCTTCACCGATGCCTCTGGATCCAAAGGGGGAAAGGGAAGAAAAGGGGAGAAATGAACGTACTGTCACAAAGGATTCCATTTGAAATCTGCATGCATGCAAAAAAAATAGATCTGATGTCTCAAATAATTCATCAAAACAACCTTGGAGATCGCATCCCCGAGGGTTCCAAGAAGAATGAGCCAGAAGATCAGAATTCCAAGAAAGGCAATTCTAGAATTGCCTTGATTGCCATCAAATCCTTTCTTGATGTTTGGATCATTGATTCAGGAGCATCACATCATGTGGATTCTTCAAAAGAAGTATATTCTTATTTGGATGCATGCAAAGGTCCTCATATTCTGATGGGGGACAACTCTTTTGTCAAAGTCACCGACAAAGGAAGGATTGAACTCACCAACGGAAGCTTCGAGAATGTGTTTCATGTTCCAAAAATTTCCGTCAACCTTCTCTCCGTGTATCAGATGATGAATTCCGGAACTAGAAATAAATTCATATTCACACCAAATTCTGTGGACATATATGACATGAAAACCAACTCCAGGGTTGCTACCAATGAGGTAAATCATCAGTCTAGATTGTATACATTTTCTGAATTCATTGAACTTGATTCTGCTTTACTGCTTACTCATGCTGATGAAAGTAGTAGGATGTGGAACGAAAGGTTTGGAAATTTGAATTTCAGATACATGTAACAGCTTAGCAAGCACAGCTTGGTTGATGGTCTACCAGACATCCATTTCTCCAAGGGAGTATGTGAGGGATGTGTTCTCGGAAAACACCCTCAAGAGAAATTCGGCAAAGGAAAGTCTCAGAGAGATTCTACACCTTTATATCTGATCCACAGTGACCTTATGGGTCCTTTTCTGCATCCATCCATTAGCAAAGTGAGGTTTGTTCTCATTTTTGTTGATGATTTCTCATGTTTTACTTGGATCTACTTTCTCAGGAAAACATCTAAGGTCTTTCAACACCTCAAAGATTTCAAAGCCTTGGTTGAGACACAGTCAGGAAAGAATATCAAAGTCCTCTGAAATGATAATGGGGGAGAGTATGTAAATATTGAGATCCATAATCTTTTCCATGAGGCAGGGATTTAGTTGCATCACACAGCTCCCTATACTCCACAACACAATGGTGTTGTTGAGTGGAAAAATAGATCTCTAAAGGAGATGGCATCTTGCATGTTGCATGCAAAGTCACTACCACAGAGACTATGGGCCGAAGCACTTAATTTTGCAACACACATACAAAACAGATCACCCCATAGATCTGTCAAGGATAAGACCCCCTACGAGGCTTGGAGCGGCCTCAAACCAAAAGTGACCCACTTTCACATTTTTGGTTCACGTGCATGGACCCAGATTCCCTCTCAAAAGAGGAAGGCACTTGATCCACAAAGGACTGATTGTATTTTTGTTGGATACCCTGACGGTGTGAGGGGATGGATTATTGATATTTCCTCGGACTGGCTCATCATTGAGCGAAGTGTCCAATTCGAGGGAAGTGTATTACATGCACCTCAGTAGCCACATGCAGACACCTTCATTCTTCCACCTGTCCAAGATGATGGGCATGTACACGTCGACTCTTCTTCAGATGAGAGTTATGATTTCAAGGACTTAGATGATTTATATTTAGAGTCAATACAGTCAGATGCAGATTCATAACATCTAGATGCAATTGCAAAGCCATAGCAGAGGCCCAAGTGGGCACAAACTACTCTTCAAGATGCAGGGGATCTCATTGGTGATCCAGCCAATACTAGGAGGACTCGATCTGATTTCGAGGAGCCTCATGTTTCACTCACTACCACTAAACCATTTCCCTCCAGGAATCTTTTCTTGGTTCATTCTTCAAATCCACAGTGTTATGGTGAGGCTGCTGGAAATCCCTTTTGGGAATTCACCATGCAGGAGGAGTAAAAATCCCTCCTTGAGAACTAGACTTGGGATCTGGTTCCCCTTCCTTTTGGGAGGAAACTTGCCAGATGCAAATGGGTCTACAGGACCAAGAGCATAGTGAATGGACATATTATCAGATACAAAGCCAGGCTTGTCGCCAAAGGATTTCAGCAGGTTCATGGTATTGACTATGATGAGACATTCGCTCCATTAGTGAATATGAATTCCATATGATTGGAAATTTCCATTATGGAATCCAAAGGATGGGAAGTCCATCAGATGGACATGAAGAATGCATTTCTTCATGGTGATATCTTTGAGGATATCTACATGGAGCAGCCCCAGGAATTTATGCAGGACTCATCTTTGGTCTATCGACTAAAGAAATCCCTTTATGGACTCAAGCAGGCTTTGAGGGAATGGTATTCCAAGATGGACTCCTACCTTTTGTCATGGAACTTTGTATGTTGTAAATTAGATATGAATGTCTACATGCTTAGGATAGTTGATTCACTTATACTCTTAGTTCTGTACGTTGATGATTTGTTGATCATCGGTTTCTTGAATTCATCTATTGCTACAGTCAAGAGGATTCTACATGACAAGTTTTTGATGAAGTACATGTGTCCACTACACTTCTTCCTTGGACTCGAGATCAGTCAGGATGCAACAAGCATCAAACTGTCACAGGCCAAGTATGCACGAGATCTCCTTGAGATATTTCACATGACAGAATGAAAGTCTACTCCGGCTCCTTTCCTACCAGGAGTCAAACTTGAGGATGGCGGGGTGACTCCATTGGTTGAAAGCACACTCTACATACAACTAGTGGGGGGCTTGTTGTATCTCTCACACTCCAGACCAGACCTCTCATATGTAGTTGGAACAGTTTCTAGGTTCATGTAGGAGTCACATGACCTACATTGGAAGGCTGCAAATCATATCCTTCAATACATACAGGGCACCATCACCTTTGGGATTCATTATGCAGCAGACTCTACATTAGATCTCATCAGGTTTACTGATTCTAACTGGGTTGGTGATAGCACTAATTGCAAGTCCACATCTGGTTACTCACTCAGTCTTGGTTCTAATCGTATCTGTTGGTTGAGAAATAAGAAAGATTTCATTGCTCTATCTTCAGCCGAGGTAGAGTACAGAGGAGTAGTTAACATAACCATTCAGGCTATGTGGCTACAACATTTTCTCACTGAGTTGGGAATTTAGTTTCATCAGCCGATCGTCATCTGGTGTGACAACCAGAGCACTCTAAAGTTATGCAGAGATCCATTTCAAAGGCAGTGGACAAAGAACATCGAGATCCAAATGCACTACATCTGGGACTTAGTACACGAGGGGATCATCGACTTACAGTTATGTCCTTTAGTAGAATAGACGACAGACATATTCACCAAGAGCTTCACTAATCAAAAGTTTCATTCTTTGTGAAGTAATATTCGAGTGAAGGATGCAGTTTCCTAGCAACTGTAGTTATTTTTTCGTACATTGTACCTTGAGGGGGTGTTTTTCCCATGAGGTTTTCCCTCTTTCCTCACTTTGTTTCAATGTATCTTTTATATTTGGGTACCTAACATGGCCTCGTTGTCGAGACCCATTCTTTATTTTCACCATAGTGATGTTCAGAGGGGGCTGTTGGAGGTACTTCACACACACCTAGGATTTATTTTTCCTAAGGTTTTTCCTTGTTTATTAGTCATTATCTAGTATCCTATATTTTAGCGGAGAATATTCCACCTAGAGAATATTCTCTTTTAGTTGACACTTCAGTTTGACTAGTTGAGTTGAGTTTAGATGTTGCATTGGTTTTGTCACCATGAAACATTGGGATCATCACCAACTAATGCACACTTGCCTTGGGATCATCACCAAACTGGTGCATTACTCTCGATTCACTGAGTTAACTCCTCACTACTCTATGTTCAATCAGTTAACTGAAGACTAGTTGACTAGTTAACTCTACTAGGTGGCAGTTCACTCCCGTAATTACCTGAGAGACTACAATAGGTGGTTGTTCACTACTGTAACTGTTGGTGTGTGTTCATATCACTCTAGACCACCACTATGGTGCATTGGTTCTCATCCAGTGCACACTCATTGAGTTATACAAAGTATATCATGTGTAAATTATTCATTATTCACAACGGTTAATAAGAATTATTTCATTCTTTATCTCCTTCTTCTTATTTCTCCAATTCTCTCTACAAATGTGTGTATTATTGTTTAGCTAGATCCATTATGTGCAAGTTCAACACATTTACAAATAGAACTTACCATACCACCAGCATGGGGTCCTAGGTTTTTATTTTTGGGATTTGTAAATGGCCTAAGAGCATGTGGGATAATATCATAAAGAGTTCCTGACTGAGAGTAAATCATATCTAAGTGTTGGGCATGCATGATGGATTTCTCTTCGATATCCACCTCGTCCATAGCTACATATTTGGAAATGGTTGGTAAGAGGGAATTTGTAAGCCACTCGATTAGGAGTTTATCTAGAATTTTGGTCTTAATCATCCTACATCTTCATCTCCACTCATGTATATGATCATAAATGTAGGTGGAGGTATCTTGTTGCAGAGACATCAAGAGATCTATTCCAATCTCATACTATGTGGGAAATTGGTAATGTGTTAAAAACACCATTTCCAAGTCTTTAAATATTTTAAAAGAATCACCTTCTAATTCAATATACCATTTTGTGTTACTTTTTGTCAACGATTTTTGGAGAATACGCAACCTCATGCTATTATCCTTCAAAAAATTAGATGAGCATATAAATGATATGTCATGATGTGCATAGAGAGGTCTTCTCCCAAATTTTCTTCAAATTTGGGCACGTCTGATGGTATCTTAGAAGGAATGACCAGATATGAAGGGTATAAAATAACTCTGAGATATGTTTCCAATGAGTTATTCCATAATCAAAATATAGCTTGTATGAGAAAGTTACAGTTGAAACGATGCAAGGTATATTTTCGGCACCAGTTTACTTCCATAGGGAATAATGAACATAGTTTGGGGCACGAGAGAAATCCATAGAAATCTTATGAGCCATAGAAGTCATCCATGGAACCAAATAAAGAATATGGGTACATTGCAATATACAGGAAGAGAGAGAAGGCACATGTAGCATATAGGGCTAAAAATGTAAAACAATCAAAACGTTTGTGGTCCATAACTAATAGTATAGAGACCAGTTAAGGTTGAAATTGTGATAGATAGTTTATAAGGTAGTCATGAACATACCTAATTTATATTATGTTAAAATCCAAAAAGCATTAGTGTAGGGATGCATGAACAGGGGTAAAATTGATAACCTAGGTGAAAGTCTAAGGGGGAAAAGTTGTCATGTCCATATTGTTGCATATTTTGACTTGAGCATTTGTTTGACAATATAATATTTGATGTGAATTCAATGTTGGCATTATTATCTATTTCACATAGAAAATTTTCTTGGTTTCTGATAGATTTACCTCTATAAGTGGAAAAAGATGGTGTTTGAGATTAATTGCATTAGGGAGAAAGTTGCACAAAAGGGGTAAATTGACAATATTCAATTGTATACAACTTGTTTCTTAGTTATTAGTGGAAATCTATTAGATACCCAACCAAAATTTAGTTTTGAGCCAAAAAATTATCAAGGAATTAGAAGCAAGGTTACTGGTGGAATTGAAGGACACCATTGAGAAGAATGGGAATTTCAGGAGGCCATAAATTTTGGATCATAAATCAAATTGAAGCATGATTATGGTCATTGGAAAGGTAATTAAGGGGAAAACATGATAGAATGTCTATTTTTTCTAGGGGGCATTGATTTTCTCCATAAAATTTCAAAAAACATTGGGATTGGATTCCATGAACCATGCAACTACCCAATGTGAATAATTTTACAAATAAGGTCAAAATTTGGAGAATGATGTAGGCCCCCTCTTTTCTAGGGGATGTGCGACCTCCCAATCAACGATATTCACTTCACTGAGATAAATCAGCTCTTCATGCCTCTCCTAGACACTGAATTTAATTCACATAGGCCCCCTTTTGTTACCCACACAGGTTTGATTCCCCCATGCACACTTTCTCTGGTGCTTCTAGTAACTCTAAGTGGTGAGAACTAGCTCCTCTGTTAGGCCTTTCTCCCTTATGACTATGGGATATGACCTCTAGTTGGCCCCCTTCATGACTTTTAGCTTCAGTTGTTTTGAGTGCAGTTGATTCTAAATTCCTCGAACTCCGAACCGGCGAAATCACCCCGACAAGATCTACGACCCATGCTTCTCCGACATCCAACAACTGTGATTCACTTCAAGACTCTACCTTCAGAAGTTACGAATGTTCCAACACCCTTTTTCCCCCAAAGTGCTCCATACCCGAAGCTACAAATCGAACGCCACATGCTCACCTCGGCCAACGGTCAAGATTCGTCCCTTGTTCCCACTTTGGAAAAGATCCAGTCAACACTCCGCTGCTCTCTTTATCCTAAAGTGTAAATCCTCTGAAGTGACATATCTTCTACCATGGGTCCTTTTCCAATGAACGGCTCATATGAACTCTGACGCTCCGACCTTCAGAAATTCTCGTGCCTTCACAATTCACTTCTCTCGGAGTGACAATTCTTCATAGTGAATCTCCACTCTCTATGTGTCCCTTCGTTTGTCAAGGGCTCCAACCTTCGGGACTTTTGACCTTAGAGAATTTACTCTCGAATTTCCCTAAAGTTTCCTACCAATGAAGTGATAGATATAACGCCATGTGTTCCAACAATGGACTGCTGAAATGAATTCATGACTCTGGCCTTCGGAAGTCCTCACAACTCCACTCCTCAATTCTTCTGGAGTACTTCTTCTCCGGAGTGAAGGATCTGGTGACACCTGTCCCCGTAGGATCAATGGCCCAGATCTGCTTCAGCTCTCGATGACTTCGGGAGTTATTCACCCAAATCTACACTAGCTCCTCCAGAATGTAGGATCTCGCGCCACATGTCTCTGACTGACGGATGACTAAGATCTTATCCGTTGCTTCGGGATTTGAGAGTTTTCAAAGAATCAAACTTCAAATCCTCCAGAGTTAATGATATATTCCCACGTTTCCTCATGAAATGGATGACTCTTATGGCTTCAGAACTCTACCCGTCGAGATTTATGGCTACCTCCACACCTTGGATCTTCTAGAGTACAGCTGCTCTGAATTCCATGATCTACTGACACGTGTCCTTTGCCATGGACGAATCAAATCTCCTCCGGCTCCTTGTGAATTCAATAGTTTTTCCGCCTTCTGGACCCCTTTTCTTCCGAAGTGCTTCCTTCTGGTGCCACGCACCTCCTGGCAATCGATGACCAGGAACTACTTCGCTACTTTTGGCTTTGGGAGTTTTGCAAACTCCATATAGACTTTTCCCAAAGTTCTCTTCTTCTGAAGCACACAAATATCTTCCACGTGTCCCTTTTGGATCCAACAGTCCAAATTTACTTTGACACTTCGGGACTTTGGAAATTCTATAACCACCGCGTATGAAATATCTCGGAGTGAAATTCCTCTGAAATCTTAGATCTATTGCCACCTGTCTCCTTACGATCAACGGCTAGGATCATCTCCAGGCTTCAAAGCTTCAACGATTTTGCACTCTTCTCAACTGAAATCTCTCGGAGTGTTATTTCTATGGATTTTCAGATCTTTTTCCACCTATCTCTCTGGATGATTGACGGTCTTGATCCACTTTAGGATTTTGAGACTTCGTGATTCCGCTCTCTTGTGCACTTTAAAAGGGGTTTAAAGATTGTGAACTTTTCCTAGATTCGATGGGTGTCGATCCTTTGCGCTCAGACCCGATGGCTGGGATCTCCTCTCCTCTTCTGGATGCTCCTTCTATCTAGACGTAGATATAATGATCTAGATATCTTCTTATAGCTGATCCAACAGTTGTTGTATCTCCTCCCTCCTCAACTTCTGCATTCTTCCGAATTGGAAGAATTTGCAAGTATCAAAAGGTTGTAGTCTTCAATCCTTCTGCGAGCCCGACTACTTGGGTCTCGACTTCTCTCCTCTTCCTGAGCTTTCAAACTTGAAGCAAGTTCATCTCCAGTGCACACCTTATGCTCTCTTCAGTGCGGACCTGCACTATCTTTGAAATTTGAACCTGTAAAGGTCCTTGGCCTCCACTTGGTGTGTAGGGTCACTGTTCACACTTAGACTATCTTTCTCGAGCCTTGCAGTTGCTCGGATTTATAAGGGACTTGGCCCTCTTCTTCCTACAAAGGAATTCTTGTGCCCTCTTGGAACTTAACACTTATCCTCCTAAGATTATGAGGAGTTGAAACACTCCACTTCTGGCGTGCTCCTTGCACCTGTCTGGATATTCAGACTTTATCAAAACCTGTCTAAGTGTTGTCCTAGTGCACTCCTTGCACAAGTCTTCTCCTGAATCCGAAATTCTTCAGGTTCAATGATGCATTTCTTGCATCTGATCAATTAACACTTGTAGATCTCTTCTATAGAGTGTTCAACAACTCTGTTTCATATGAGCTTCAACAGCTCGAACCTTAGAGGTCTTTGTCCCTTTGTTCTTCAAAGGGATATATGTGCCCTCTTGGCAACTTCTACTCAAAGCACTCCTTACTGAGCTTAAAAAGTGTTCAGCAACTCTATAGTTTCTTCTCCTTGGCACTCTTCTCTCTAAACTTGAAACCGAGTTCTCTTGTGCACTCCTTGCACCCGCTCAATGCCCACTTGGAAGAGCTCTACAGAATATTCAACTATTATATCTTTTGTGCCTTCTCTGCATAGTTTCTCCTCCAAGGTGTTCAGTAACCTTGAGGCTCCTCTATGAGTATGATACTATCCTAGTGTGCCCTCCTAGAATGTTCTCTCATGAATTCAAAGAAGAATTCAGATATGCACTCCTTGTGTTGGCTCACAGAGTTCTCAACACTCTATCATGCACTCCTTGCATTTATCCCAAAGAACCCAGAAAAACTCAATAAGATCACAACCATATAGTGAATTCTATCTTCCTCCTGCAGATGGAACCTATCACATACATATTTAGCATAAATGAACACACAACAATCATTCATAACACACATAAACACATAGAAAACTCACATGCAAGAAAAAATACTTTTTGTATTAATATGAATGCATGATTACAATATGTGCAAGCTCAGACTGCAATAGAGTATCGACTCTTCTCTCCTTAGATTACAATGATTTTTTATCAAATTTTAGCATCCTCTACTGGGCATATGTTGCAATGATTTATACAAGAGGAGACTCATTGATTCTTTCCATCCAACTACACTAGTGGTGTCTAATCACCATTACAACACCTATCTACTGAGGCTTATTACATTAAATGAAAATCTATTCCAAATCATATGTAGATAAACCTATCATCGGCCATTAAAGGCGATTGTATCTATAGCCTGTACAAATACATCAACTCGCTCTGCTCAAGATTTACAACATTTAATAAAATTTTATTACATTGAATTTTTAAATTCAAGGAAAACTGAGAGGTTTGGCGCCTCTTGTTGGGTATGTATTATATTCTTTGCATGAGTAGTAGTGTAATATTCTTCCTCAAGAAATGTGACACCTACCTCGGGAAACGTGTCATGTATTTAGGTGGTTTTTTCGGCACATGGTTTTTTCTGATGGTTTTCTATTTCCGGTTAAGGAATTAGGGTTTTGTGCTAATCCAGGTCATTGGGTTAGGGTTTTGGATGTCACTGGCTCCTATATGTATATTGTATTGTAAACAATGTAACACAAGGAATGAATATAATATATGTTGGTTTTCCCAGTTTGGGTTTCCAGGGGAAAAATCTATGTGTAATGTTTTTATTTGCCATTGTATCTTTTCTGTTCTTTTCTGAATATCTATTTAAAGTAGACATTGTACAAGGTTAGAATTTACATTTGGTATCAGAGCTTTATTGGCTTCAGGGGGATGCCTTTGTGGTCAAGGGTTTGGCTCGGGACTGTGATAAGCCTTGTTACAATGGGAGATCTGCGGTATTGTTTTTTAGGGGAAAAGAAATGGCAAGCAATTCGAAGATGGAGATCGAGAAGTTTAATGGGAAAAGATTTGAGCTGTGGAAGCTCAAGATGGAAGATAATTTGGTGGACAGAGATCAATGGATCATGGTAGATCCAGGTACTGCACCTACAAGAATTTTTGCAGATGACTGGAAAAAGATGAATCGGAAGGCAAAGAGCAAAATCTGACTGTGTCTCTCCGATTCAGTATTACTGAATGTTTCATAGGAAGCTATAGCCAAGGATTTATGTGAAAAGTTGGGGAAGTTGTATCAGTCTAAGTCCCTGGTAAATAAACTATTCCTGATAAAGAAGTTGTATAACTTGAGGATGAGAGATGGAGACTCGGTGAAAGAGCATTTGAATGCCTTCAATACTGTGGTAAGTCAGTTAGTATCTATTGAGATTAAAATTTCAGATGAAGATAAATGTATCAGCTTGTTGTGTTCTTTACCAGACTCGTGGGATAGTCTGGTTGTGGCCATAGGTAGTAATACAACTTCTTTGAAGTTTGAATAAGTGGTATCATCCTTGTTGTCAGAGGAGATGAGACGAAAGAATATGGAAGGACATAGCACAGACGCATTATTTGCAAGAGGACATTCCCAAGAAAGAAATAGATCTAATTTCTCAAGTGGGAGATCTAAGTATAAGGGTAGATCTAAATCTTCTGGAAAGTTTGTAAGGGTGTGTTGGAGGTGTGGAAAAGAAGGGCACTACAAGAAGCAGTGTAGATCCAAAGTTGAGAAAAAGAAGGGATCTGAAGAATATTCTTCTACAGAAGAAAATACCTCCAAGGAAGAAGGAGGGGATGTGTACTTGGCCTCTTCAAGCACACATGCAGAGCATGAGGCATGGTTTATTGACTCTGGTGCATCCTTTCATATGACTCCCCACAGGGAGTGGTTCTGTGAATATGAAAAGTATGATGGAGGTAATGTTTTCTTAGGTAATGATTCGACAACCAGAATCATAGGAAGAGGAAGGGTCAATTTGAGACTCATAGATGGAAGGATTAGAACACTTCCTAGTGTTCTACACATCCCAGGTATGGCCAAAAAATTGATTTATGTTAGAAAAATGGAAGATGCAGGGGTAAAAACAATTTTTGAAAAGGGAACTTGCAAGATGGTTTGAGGGGCAATGGTGTTGATGAAAAGAGTTTGGTTTGGAACTCTGTATAAGCTGCTAGGAAGCACTATTAGTGATGGGTGTAATAGCTCCATTGTTCCTGATATTGGATTTGAAGAAGAAAGAACTCCTACAGTCTCTAGAGAAAAGGTTATGTTGTGGCATCAAAGACTGGGGCATATCGGAGAGAAGGGTCTTCGACTACTACACGACAAAGGTATGGCTGAAGGTATGTCTAACTTCTCTCTGGATTTTGATTTCTATGAACATTTTCTATATGGGAAGCAGAATCAGGTAAGATTACCCTCTGGTGCAATGAGGGCAGAAGGAATTTTACAACTAGTTCACAGTGATGTTTTTGGACCTATGTCGGTCCCATCATTGGGAAAATTTGTGTACTATGTCTCATTTATAGATGACTTATAGAGGAAAACTTGGATATATTTCCTCGGGAAGAAATCTGGAGTCTTTGATAGGTTTAAAGAGTTTAAGTCTCTTGTTGAGAATCAAATAGAGAAAAGAATTAAGGTGCTGAGAACAGATAATGGCGGAGAGTTTTGCAGGAATGAATTTGAAGAATTCTGTAAGAAGTGTGGTATAGCAAGGTAGAATACTACTCCATATACACCTCAGTAGAATGGAGTTGTAGAAAGGATGAACAGGACGCTGATGGAAAAAGCAAGGTGCATGCTCAGTGGTGTCGGGTTAGGGCGAGAATTATGGGCAGAGGCAGTGGGTACTACATGTTATCTGGTCAACAAATCACGCTCATCAGTGTTGGGTGACAAGACTCCACAAGAGGTATGTATTGGTAAGGAACCTTCTCTCAGACATCTTAAGGTATTTGGATGCGATGCATATGTTCATGTTCCAAAGGAAAACAGGAGTAAGATGGATAAGAAGGCTGAAAAATGTATCTTTATTGGATATAAAGATGGTCTCAAAGGTTATATTCTTTGGAACCCAGAAACTAAGAAGGTAGTGTATAGCCAAGATGTGGTATTTAGAGAAATGAAGGATGTTGTTAAACAGGAAGTCCTACCAAGTAAGGAAGAACCAGAGAAGATAGAGTTTGATTTAAAGGATGATAAACAAGACTCTACAGAAGAACATGAATCAGAAGAAGAAGATCCTCATACTCTAGTATTGAGGAGATCGGATCGAGAAAGAAGGCTACCGGAAAGGTATAGTCCATCTGATTTTCGTTCAAATTTTGATTTGTCTATTACTGATGATGATCCTAGAACTATCAGGGAGGCAGTGGATTCAGAGGATGGAAATCTCTGGAAAAGGGCCATGGAAGAAGAAATGACATCTTTGGATAAGAATGAGACTTGGGATCTAGTGGAGTTGCCAACTGGAAGAAATCCCAATGGCAGAAAATGGGTATTTAAAAAGAAGTTGAATGCAGAAGGAAAAGTGGAGAAATACAAAGCTTGGTTAATAGCAAAGGGTTATTCCCAGGTTGAGGGAATTGATTTTGGTGAGATTTTTTCTACTGTTGCCAAGTTAACCTCTATAATATTTATGTTATCTGTTGTTGCTGCATTTGATTTTGAAGTAGAATAGATGGATGTGAAGACAACAATCCTTCATGGGGATCTGGAAGAAGAAACCTTTATGAAGAAACCAGAAGGTTATGTTGTGAAAGGAAAGAAGGAGTTGGTATGGAAGCTAAAAAAGTCCCTGTATGGTTTAAAACAATCACCAAGGATGTGGTATCAAAAATTTGATACTTATATGATGGGACTTGGCTTCACAAGAAGTGAAGAGGATCACTGTGTGTATTCTAAATTAATTGGTGATCATTTGATTTATTTGGTCTTGTATGTGGATGACATGTTGCTGATAGGAAACAACAAGGAGATTATCCAGGATGTGAAAACTCAATTGTCCTCTAAATTTGACATGAAGGATCTTGGTACTTCAAATTTCATTTTGGGCATGGAAATTAAAAGAGATCGAAAAAAAGAGAAAACTTTGGTTAAATCAGAGAAAATATGTCAAGACAATATTGCAGAGGTTTAATATGCAGGAATGTAAACCGGTCAAGGTTCCTATCCCTGTTGGCGTAAATTTATCTGTGGATCAGTCTCCCAAGACACATGAAGAAGAGGAGGACATGTCTCATGTTCCATACGCGAGTGCAGTTGGTAGTTTGATGTATACAATGGTCTGTACTAGACCAAACATTGCACATGCAGTGGGAGTTTTGAGCAGGTATATGTCAAAACCAGGGAAGGAGCATTGGACAGCAGTAAAAAGGGTTTTTAGGTATTTGTGTGGCACTGCTAGATATGGATTGTGCTACAAAGGAAGACTGAGATTGGACAAAGTGGTCGATATACATGGCTTTGTGGATGCAGACTGGGCTAGACATTTGGATCATAGGAGATCTAAAAGCGGGTACGTGTTTAACCTATTTGGAGGATCAATAAGTTGGATGAGCAAAAGACAGGTTGTAGTGGCACTTTCAACTACAAAATCTGAATACATGGTAGCCACTCATGCAAGTAAGGAAGCAGTATGGTTACAAATATTGTGTTCAGGTATTGGGTTGGTACAACAAGCTGTAAGGATAGAGTGTGACAGTCAGAGTGCAATTTTTATGGCGAAGAACCCTGCTTATCATTCAAAGACAAAGCACATTGATGTTCAATATCACGTTGTGAGAGACATGATTGAAGAAAAGAAAGTATCACTGATGAAGGTGGACACTTTGAAGAATGTTGCAGACTCATTAACAAAATTTGTGAGCACTGAGAAGTTCTCTTGGTGTAGAGGATCCATGGGCATTGTTGCCCTGGATTTTTTACTATATAACCCTATAACCCCCTGTATGCAAAGAAAACAACAAGTGGGAGAATGTTGGGTATGTGTTATATTCTTTGCATGAGCAATAGTGTTATACTCTACCTTAGGAAACATGACACCTACCTCGGGAAATGTGTCATGTATTTAGGTGTTTTTTTGGCACATGGTTTTTGCCGATGGTTTTCTATTTTCGGTTAAGGAATTAGGGTTTTGGATTAATTCAGGTCATTGGGTTAGGGTTTTGGATGTCATTGGCTCCTATATTTATATTGTATTGTAAACAATGTAACACAAAGAATGAATATAATATATGTTGGTTTTCCCGGTTTGGGTTTCCAGGGGAAAAATATCTGTGTAATGTTTGTATTTGCCATTGTATCTTTTATGTTCTTTTATGAATATATGTTTACAATAGACATTGTACAAGGTTAGAATTTACACCTCTCTTCCTTCCTGAATGCGCCTTGATGTGATAAATAGATGGCGCTTTGATGAGGTGGAAAGGATGATCCTACATCATACTCCACTGTTGGGAAAATCATGAGCTTCTACTCATGAGATCCTCTCCTTTGTTGTTGAAATCCTCCTGGATCACAAACTTCTCTCTAGAGTTGTCCTCCTACTCCTCTGATATGTTGTTGTTTCTTCCCTGTTTTTGTGGCATGCTTTCTTCTACTCAGCTTCTCCTTGCTGACAACTTCCTATGTTGATCTCAACATCATCCTCCTTATATCCTCTATCACCCCTTCCAGCTACTCTATTGGTTGGCTTCTCCTTTCATGCAGACTTCTCTATTTCACTTCCTCACACTGGTCTAAGGGAAGATCATCCTAGTATCCCATGTTTTCTTCATCTCCTGTGGCACTATTTTTCCACTCTAATGAAAAATCCAACAATGTAGTCTCATCACTGAGCTATTTCTCAACTTCCTCCTCCAATAGATTAGCTTCTGCCATTTCTCTAGTTGGTGCACTCCCATCTTCTTCCAGCTACTCCCCAGACTGGTATGCTCCTTTATTTGTTTCCAACCTGACCTGTTGAATGTGATAACTTTGCACTATCACCCATCTCTCCATGGCTTACAATTCCTTGTATAGCTCAACAAAATCCATGTTGTCTGTTTCCGCTTCTGCTGCAGGCTCCAGTGCTATAGTCATCTCCTGTTCAACTTCCTGGCTGAACATTCTAAGCAATTTTGTTGAATTCTCTTCTTCTTCTGCTACTTCTTGGGTAGATTTTGATGTCTCCTCCTTCTCCTCTATGAAAATAACACCTGGATATCTTCCTCCTGCATAGGAAACACCTATGCTAGCGTCTTCTTGGATAGTTGGCAAGAATATATGAATTCCCCCAATGACCAGAATACTCATGTGATCCCCCTCTATCAGCACTCCTTGTTGATATGAACTTACCTCTAAGATCCTAAGACTTTCATATAGTCTCATTTCATCTCCCTTGCCCACCTGGAAATTTGGGATTTCACTTCTTCCCTCCTGGCAGTCTATGAGATCAACAAATCTCACTTCATTTCCCACCTGGAAATTTGGAAATTCACCTCTGCCCTCCAGGAAGTTTATGAGATCACCATATGATCCCTCTTCCTCCTCACTGAGGTCTTGTCTAACCTCTAGTTTACATATGAAATTCATTTCCTCTGTGGGACTGATGGTTTCAACTTCCCTCAGCCACCTCCTTAACACCCGTTTCTGCCTTCTGGCCAACAACTTCTGGACATGCCATTTTACTCTCTATTTCATTGGCCATTTGTACCTCCAGTGTACCTGTGATTCTTGTTTCATCTTAAGTGTTATCCTGCCAAGATATGCTCTTATTTTTTTGAGCTATTTTTCCATCTCTTCTTTTCTTTTCTGTTGGCGGTCCTTGCTTTGACCACAACTATGGCCTTCAGTAGCCATATATATTCCTTCGACTTCATCCCACCTAGTTATCTGTTATCTAGTCTGCAACTAAGAGTATCTCCAGCTCCTCCTTGTAGCCCACCTGGATTTTTGCTTGACTGTTGTGAACTTGCAACAATCCTTCACAGAGCATCATCGCTCTGCCTCCTCCTTCACCTACTATCTACAAATTAAATTTTATCTTTTGACACCACTTGATGGTATCAGAAATAACCTTTTCCTAGGCTCTGACACCACATGATGTATTTGATACCACTTGATGTTATCGGACTATCTCCTCTTTCCTACAGAAATTAAAATCTGTAGCTCTAATACCACTTGATTCATGCCCCCTCTCTTCTAGGGCTTCACAACCTCCCAGTCAAGGATGTTCACTTCACTGAGCTGAATCAACTCTTTGGGCCTCTGCTAGATCCTGGATTTAATTCACACAAGCCCCCTTTTGTTACCCACATAGGTTTGATTCCCCCGTGCACGCTTTCTCTGGTGCTTCTAATAACTCTAAGTGGCGAGTGGTATCTCCTCTGCTAGACCCTGCTTCCTTATGACCATGGACTATGACCTCTGACTAGCCCCCTTCGTGACTTCAGGCTTCGACTGTTTTGAGTGCAGCTGATTCTAAATTCCGTGAAATCTGAACCAGCAAAATCACCTAGACAAGATCTACAGCCCATGCTTCTCCGATAGCCAACGACTATGATTCACTTCGGGAGTTCTGAACATTCAAACACCCTTTTTCCCCTGAATTTCTCTATATCTGAAGCTACAGATCCAACACCACATGCTCACCCTGACTAATGTGTTATCACATAAATGTTTCAAGGATCGTAAGACGACCAAGTTCTTTGTTGCATAGGAAACATCCAAACGCAGGACTCAAAAGAAGTCCATTTCGGTTTTGAAATACAAGAAGCAGGCGAATTTATTTTTGAACGAAAGAGATCCTAGGAGAAGTTCAGATCAATGACTTTCGTGCATTCGGAATGTCAAAGGTGTGCAAGTTTTAACAACTAGATGGAAGCCCCGGAGTTGCATATCAAGCGCCATGCGTCCTCCAGATCGAACGGTCATGACTTAATTCAGGACTTCGGTACTTTTGCCTTCCGGACTTCCCCTCTTGTTTTCCTCCAGACCACTTTCTCCCGGATTTGCAGATCAGACACCATGCTTCCTCCAAAATGGACGGTTAGGATTTGTCAACACTTTGGGCTACAGGAGTTTCATCTTCTCCACTCTCGATTTCCTTCAGAGCACTTTTCTCCCGGAGTGCACGGATCTCTGTCACGTGTTTCTCCAGATCGGACGGTCATGATTTACTTAGGGACTTCGAGAATTTTTCCTTCAAGACTTTCCCTCTCATTTTCCTCCGAAGTACTTTCTCCCAGAGTTACAAAGCAGACGGATGGTCAAGATTGACTTCGTCACTTCAGGCTTCGAGATTTTTATCCTCTCCACTCCCCATTTCCTCTGAAGTACTTTTCTCCTGGAGTTCACAGATATATGTCGTGTGTCCTCCTCAGATCGACGGTCGCAGTTTGTTTCCAAGATTCAACATTCATTTCAGGTCACCATGTCCTCCGGGCCTGTACTACTCTATGATTTATGACAGCTCTATATGTATACCCACCCCCCCTAAATCCAAAGTGTCGAAGACACATTTCACCCATCAGTTCCGACGTGTGGTGCTCAACTGTTAGAGACACATGACATTCATATAGCACTGACACATGGCACTCATTTCAAGCATTTTTGGACATGTATTCAGCCTAGTTTTGAATGACACATGTCACCCCTCCATCCACGACATGTCATCATAGCGACATCAAGCCGCCACATCAGCACCAGGAGATCATCCTCCTGGAGGTGTTATTTTTTAGTGTCAAAAGTCCCCGAGCGCCAAAAGTAGCGCCATCTCTAAGAATAGTTAGAAGGATCCTAGTGTTGGTGAGCGGTTAAACTTTAGAAGGGGGTGATAAATTAGCATATGTTCCTAGATCATGGGTCATGACTAGATCAATGGCCACGCTTCATTATGGGGACACAGCTTGCTCGAGCGTTAAAATCCTTGATCGGTCCTGCAATCGAAACCATGGTATAGAGAAAGTGTTATGTGGCGGGGGGTGGCAAATTGCAGACTCAAACGCAATGTGGATCCAAACCTCCTTTGATGGCCCCACAATCATGTGCTGATATAATGTCAAATCCAAGAGCAGTGCGTGGTGGCCCCCTGGGCATTGATCCTCATCCCGATCTCGAGGAGGAGTCAGTTAATGAAAGAAAAAGCAGGTAGTTGAAACCTTGACTCACTACATAAATAGAAGGCATGGAAGCTATGGCTGAGGAGACAGAGCTATCAGCCTGAGGTACCATGATGGACGGTTTCTTATTGCAGACCCATACTAATCTGAGCTTGTTTCTGACATGAGGAAACACACACAGTCTGATAGAAGGATGCGCAGACAAAAGCATTGAATGAGATGACCAGATTACACACCTGGAATTTGTGGATTGATCTAATTATAATTAGATCAATTAAGTTTTTTTAAAGGGAGAGGGGGGTTCAGAGGCTGGAGAGCCAAGAGGTTTTTAGGAGCAGGGCTCTGTATTTTTTAGTTGTAAGCCTGAGGGGCTTGGATTGTATATATTATGTTATTGAATATTCCTTTGAATTATTTTTATCAGACCATCTTCTTAGTTTACAAACATTTTATGTTCTTCTCATCTGGATGTAATCTCTCTGATCTATGGACTCCTGAGGCGGTAGAGGATCTGCTATCATCATGCCCATCTTTCATGTTTCATCACTCAGACATTTTATTTTTTTCTTCTTGTATGGATGTAGAATCTCTTTGATCTATGGATTCCTGAGGCGGTAGAGGATTTGTTGTAATCTTGCCAATATTTCATGGTTCATCACTCAAACATTTTCTGTCTTCTTTCTCCTCATTGCCACATAAATCCTTTTGTCTGATAAGTAGTTTAAATTCCTTCATTATTCATGATACTTATGAATCCATATCCCAATGGTCCCAATTGATCTGCAATTACTTATGTTATATTTTACTCTCTCTCTGCAGTCTTACTGATCCACCTACTCAAACCATTTCAATACATTTACATTTTGATGGGTACTGGGCTTATCCTCTTGCATTCTGAGGGTGACTCTCAGTGCTAACACAATGGTCAAGATTCATCCCTTGTTCTCACTTTAGATGACTTCCAGTCAATGCTCCTATGCTCTCTTTCTCCTGGAGTGTAAATCCTCCGAAGTGACAGATCTTCCGCCACGCATCCATTTCCAATGGATGACTCAGATGAACTCCGATGCTTTGGCCTTCGGGAATTATCATTCCTTCACACTTCACTTCTCCCAGAGTGACAATTATCCGGAATGAATCTCCACTCTCCATGTGTCCCTCTTTTTGTCAACAACTCCTATTGGCTCCGACCTTCAGGACTTTCGACCTTCAGGAATTTACTCTCCTATTTCCCCAAAGTGTCCTACCACCTAAGTGATATATCTAATTCCATGTGTTCCAACAATGGATGGCATAGATGACTTCATGACTCCAGCCTTCGGCAGTCCTCACACCTCCACTCCTCAATTCTTTCGGAGTACTTCCACTCCGAAGTGTAGGATCTGGTGACGCCTATCCCTGCAGGATCAACAACCCAGATCCTATTTGGCTCCCGATGACTTCAGGAGTTCTTCACCCAACAATGCACTCGCTCCTTCAAAATGTAGGATCTATCGCCACGTGTCTTCTACTGAGGGACGACTGATATCTTATCCGCTTCTTCGGGCTTCAAGAGTTTTCAAAGAAAAAAACTTCAAATCCTCCAGAGTGCCTTTCCTCCGGATTTAATGATATCTTGCCACGTGTCCTCGTGAAATGGACAAATCTGATGGCTTTGCACCTCTAGCCGTTGGGAGTTATTTCTACCTCCACACGTTGGATATTCCGAAGTACGATTTCTTTGAATTCCACAATCCACTGACACGCGTCCTTTGCAACGGACCACTCAGATCTCCTTCGGCTCCCTGCGACTTTGGGAGTTTGTCCACCTTCTGCACCCATTTTCTTCCATAGTGATTCCTTCCGAACTCCACGATCTGGTGCCATGCACCTCCTAGTGATCAATGGCGAGGATCTACTCTGCTACTTTGAGCTTCGAGAGTTTTTCAAACTCCACACAGGATTTTCCCTTAAGTGCTCTTCTGTCGAAGCACACAGATCTCCGCCACATGTCCCTCAAATCCAAATTTACTTCACCGCTTCAGGACTTCGGCAATTTTGCAACCATCGTGTCTGAAATTTCCCGGAGTGTAATTCCTCCAGAGTCTCATATATTTCACCACCTGTCTCTTGATGATCAATGTCTAGGATATGCTTTGGGCTTCACAACTTCGATGATTTTGCACTCTTCTCAACTAAAAACTCTCGGAGTGTTATTTCTATGAAGTTTCATATCTTACACCACCTATCTCTCTAGATGATGGAGAGTCTCGATCAACTTTGGGACTTCACGAGTCCTCTCTCCTGTGCACTTTAAAAGGTGTTTAAATCTCATGCACTTTACCATGTTCTGACGAGTGTCGATCCTTCGCACTCATATCTGACGGCTGGGATATTCTCTCCTCCTCTACGCAATCCTTCTGTATAGATATATATCTAACGGTCTAGATCTATCCTTGCAGTTGATCCAACAACTGTTGTAGCTTCTCCCTCCTGAGCTTCTACGTTCTCCAAAATTGGAAGAATTTGCAGGTATCCAAAGGTTGTGGTCTTTGATCCTTCTACGAGCTCGGCTACTTGGGTCTCGAATTCTCTCCTCCTCTTGAGATTTTGAACTTGAAACAAGTTCATCTATGACACACACCTTGTGCTCTCTTCAGTGTTAACCTGCACTTTCTTCTGAATTTGAACCTGCAAAGGTCCTTGGCCTCCACTCATTGTGCAAGTTCACTATGCACACTTACACTATCTTTCCTAATCCTTGCAGTTGCTTAGATTTCTAAGGGACTCATCCCTCTTCTTATTCAAAAGAAATTCTTGTGCCCTCCTAGCACTTAAAACTCGTCCTCCTGATCTTATGAAGAGTTGAAACACTCCACTTCTCGCGTGATCCTTGCACCTATCTGAATCTCTAGACTTTCTCAACACTTGTCTAAGTGTTGGCCTGGTGCACTCCTTGCACAGGTCTTCTCCTAAATCTGGAATTCTTCAGGTTCACTGATGTATTTCCTACATCTTCTCAATGCACACTTGCAGATCTCTCCTACAAAGTGTTCAACAAATCTGTTTCATATGAGCTTCAACTGCTCGAACCTCAAAGGTATTTGTCCCTTTGTTCCTCAAAGAGATAACGGTGCCCTCTTGGAAACTTCTTCTCAAAGCACTCCTTTTTGATCTTATAGAGTGTTCAACAACTCTATAGTGTCTTCTCCTTGGCACTCTTCTCTCTGAAATTGAAACCAAGTTCTCTTGTGCACAACTTGCACACGCTCAATGCCCACCTGGCACATCTCTACAAAATATTCAACAATTCTGTCTTTTGTGCCTTCTCTGCACAGTTTCTCCTCCAAGGTGTTCAATAACCTTGAGGCTTCTATCTAAGTCTAAGACTATCCTAGTGTTCCCTCCTAGCACGTTCTCTTCTGAATTCAAAGCAAAATTCAGATACACGCTCCTTGTGTTGTCTCACAGAGTTATCAGCACTATGTCATGCACTCCTTGCATTTATCCCAAAGAACCCAGAACAACTCAACAAGATCACAATCAGATAGTGAATTCTATCTTCCTTCTACAGATGGAACCTATCACATACATCTACAGCATAATTGAACACACAAAAATCATTCATAACACACATAAACACACAAAAAACTTATAGGAAGGAAAAACTTCTCTTTGTATTAATATGAATGCATGATTACAATATGTGCAAGCTCAGACTGCAGCAGAGTACCAACTCTTCTCTCCTTGGCTTACAATGATTTTTCATCAACTTTCAGTAGCCTCTATTGGGAATATGTTATAATGATTTATACAAGAGGAGACTCATTGAGTAATTCCCTCCAAAAACATTAGTGGTGTATAATCACCATTACAACGAATATCTACTAAGGCTTATTACATTAAATGAAACTCTAGTCCAAATCAGATTTAGATCAACCTATTGTCAGCCATTAAAGGTGACTCTATCTACATCTTGTACAAAGGTATCAACTCACCCTACTCAAGCCTTACAACATTTAATAACAATTTATTACATTGAATTTTTGAATTCAAGGAAAAATGAGAGGGTTGGTGCCTCTCTTCCTTCTTGAATGCACCTTGATGTGCTAAATAGATGGCACTTTGTTGAGGTGAAAAGGATCCTACTGCATCAGAGAAACTTTACCATATGATAGATGTGAGTGCCAGAGGTGATTTTTGGGTGAGGAAGAGTGCATATTCTCATGATAGTGTCTATTCATAAGTATAGAGGCACATTTAAAGTGAAATATCCTAATAATGGGAAAAAAGGTGGATGGGCTTATAACATGGAATTGTTAATAAGTAGAGAAACACCCAAGTGAAGAGTGTTGTGTGATAGGATCGCTAGAGAGAGAATAAGATTCCACAAATGAGGATTTTGTGGGTTTATCCCAGATCAATCCTAGGTTCTCTAGGACATGGAAGTAGGTCAATCTTGTATAGTTGGCTGAAGAAACAAAGAGTTTCACAGGCAAGTGTAGGGATGCAAGTTTGACAAAAGACTCAGGAAGATAAGATGAAGATCAATTTTTAGCTACTACATAGTCTGAATGGATTGCAAAGGGGAATCAATAGATATTATTTGATGAGACATGAATCCTATAGGTGAAGAATGACACTAATGGGAACAGAAAGGCAAGGCAAGACTTCATATCCATGAACATATAAATGTAATGATTGATGAAGAGTTTTCAACCAGATAAAAGAAAGTAACTCAAGGATGATCATTGACTCATCAGATGAGTGATTTATATCTAAGGAAAGGCATAGGAATTCCTGAAAAATAATTCCTAGTAATAAATTAACCCCTTTTTGTCTAAAATGTATTCATAGTAAGAAAGTCACTTATGTTATCATAGTGCATAGTGGAAGTATGGTGTATGTACAAAGAATTCAAGGGGAAAAGTAATAAAGGATATTCATTGAGAGTTCCAGTAAGGAATATAACATCCCATTGGGAGTAGATCAATCCTAAGTGGATAGGATAGGTCTTCACGGGGAATTTCTCAATGGAGTAAGGAAAAGTGTTCAAATAAAAATGAGAAAGCTAATGGAAAACTAGAGATAATGGAAAATAATGCCATGTTGTTTATGGTTAAGATGGGTTGAAAATACTCTAGTATCAAGGTGATGGAATGATATGGAGTACATCATTCCAATATGTTGAAAGGTTCCAACAATGTAAGGATTGGAACATGATCACCCAAGTGGAGTTAGTGGCTAATAAGGCATATTGGCTAGAAGTGCAAATGGCGAAGTGGAGCTTGGATAGAAGGTTTATAATAGGGTCTAGTGGTGCACGGTTTAGTAGAATGGAAACACACAGGGTAGAGAGCTACAAGAACTCAAGAAAATCCATATACAACAACAAAAATAAAATTAAATCTGAAAAAAATATGCATTGGAGTGCTTAATGGAAGTGATGCATGAGGCATACTATAAATTTAGAATGCATGTGCATGAAATAGGCATAAAATATTAAATGCTTAATGCATATTGATATGCATTGGTACATGTAGGAATACTTGAACATGCTTGTGGCATGAATTATAGAATCAAGGTAGTTTGTAGTTATGTGTAAAATAATGATGTCATGATAATTAAATAATACTAATGGTGGATTATGTATCTAGGAAAAATATTATAGCATGGTTGAGGATGATGTTGTATACAAAATATATCCATATGAAGATAAATTAGGATGGTAAGAATGATGACCAAGATAATTGGTGAAGAAATTCAATGAGCTTATGCAAAATATCAAATGATCATATATCATCAAGTAATTTGATAACAACTATGCAGGTATGCATTTGGTTGCTTATGTTGCATAAAATGATGAAGGGAATTTAGGTGAGAATTCCCTCAGTTAAAGTTCAATATTTGGATTGATTTGTAAAGGTAGAAATACTTCGAGGTACAAATGTTGTTCAATGCTTGAAAGAACTTATATGTCATTAGTGGTATGTTATGTGGGTTATGATATCATAACCAAGTTTAGTCATGATATATACTCATGCAACAACAATGAAATATATTAAGTATGGGCATGTGTGAGGCCATCATGTGGTTGGAAATGGAAGGGCTATAACACCATATAGGTGCATGATGTTCTTCCCCTATAAAACCAATGTTTGGACTACAACCTCTTTTCCAACACTGAATAGCACTAAGGGATCATGTTCCTAGTGTTGTGTATGGGTTGAAGAGGAAGGTATCCAAATAATTGAACAAGTAATTGGGAAGGGCTTGGATAATGTGTGAAGGAAATGGCTAGACCTTCCAATTCACCATGGTGGAATACATTACATGGATATGTGGTATTCCAGAGTCAATGAAATGATGTATTGTGTGGATGTGGCCATGAGTATTGGCACATTGGTTTTGTTATTGGTAAAGTTTGATTGTATAATGAAAATATTGGTATGCTAGATAATGCATGAGCAAGGAATGATGGTTTTGTTCCATTTTAATACGAGCAATAGTTGGAAGTGATTGAATTTTAGAGTGATATAATTACAAAATCACTTCATGGATTGATTCCAAATGTTGCAATGAAATTATAATGTACATTAATACTAACAATTGGTTTGGTTGAATCAAAGTTGACTAAATTGTAGGAAAATGGTATTAGAAATGGAAATTGTGTAAGCCCATGAAGAAAATTGATGCCTGATGTTGCAAGATCCAAACAACTATGAGTAGAATGTTGGGTATGTGTTATATTCTTTGCATGTGTGTGTGTGTGTGTGGGTGTGTCAGATACGGCAATTGCGCCTGACGATCCCTTCACCTAGAGCTCTGTCGTGTGTGCCAGGCGCTTTCCTAGGGGGGTCCCAGGGGGGGCAGGTATGCCCCCTCCTGGTTACGCACAACGTTCGGCACCGGGCGGTAGCCCGAGGCCGACGAGGTTCGGGGCAGTGCCCCAGAATTTTTTTGGGGGGCGGTTTTTGCTATTTTTAGCGGATTTGTAAATTAATCCCGGATTAAGGGATTAGGGTTTTGGTATCTACGGAATACCTAAAAACATTGTATATATTGTATGGCGAATGGTGAAATTCTATATAATGAAAATAAGAAAGGTTTTCCTGGTTGAGGGTTTCCGGTATAAAATCTCTGTGTACTCTATGCATGAGCCATTGATTAATTTCTATATTGCTTAAGAATCTATATGCATTGCTTTACTTCATAGGTTTAAAACTTATGTAGAAATCGCATGCTTGGAAAATTGTTCTTTCATGTATAAAATAGATTTTGGAAATTAATAAATAAATTTCTATGATGATATATCATAATGATTGTATATGTGTGGTGCAGATGAGATGATGATAATTGAAATTGAAATCTCGAGAAGAAGGATATTTTTACGAAACCAGATTCCTATGATTTCCACAGGTTACATTTTCCTAGTGAAGGTCTGGTAGTGAGTTGGCACTCCCCTTATGCAAGAACACCTTGGAAAATGATGGATCTCCCAAGGGACTGTGTAGCAGTGAAGGGGATGCCTGAGCCTGGAGGGTGAGGATGTAGATGGGGAGGGAACTCAAGAATGTGTATGACATGGTGGTTGGAATAATGTGAGTGTGTCAAATAAGAACTATGAGTTGAATTCTTTCCCAAAACATCTTTGTGAAGCACAAGATAAACCTACATATGAGCATTGTTTTATGATTGCAAAATTATCTTGAATAAATGTTTATATTATGGAGTTGGAAACCCCTGTGAATAACATAATTGTTGTATGATAATGGATATAATGAGTATATTTTCTTAATGGATTATATAGGAACAACCAAATAATGTAATACATGTACCAAATTGTCAAGCCTAGAGAGTAAAATCATATGCAAGTTGCACTACAACAACAAGTTTTTTTATGGTTATTTACATGGTCGCTTTCCTAGAAACAAGTTCCCTTAAGTTCCTCATAGTGAAATTCCTAGTCATCTGCACCAAAGAGACCCCGATAAATGAATGGTGCAGCCTAATGAACTAAGAAATATGAAGGGTCCACATTCCTTGGGTCAGCCCTGATAAATGAATGGGACACCCGATGGATTAAGAGTAGTGAATGGGTACATTATTGGGGTTTAGCAGGTCGAGAGGAAGCGAACTGGTGGAAATCAGGATAGTTGTATGAGAATGATAGTGGGTTATGTATCTATGTTTTAAGGCTAGAGAGCCTATTTATTTATGACTTTTGAGGGCCGAAGTTCCCATGTGTTTTACATTTAAGTTGGAATGTCTATGTGATATTAGGTTGGAGAGCTTAGCATTGTAATTATACATACATGTGGTGGTGTTGTGCACCAAGGATAGTGAAAAAATAAGGGGAAGGGGAATGTAAAATCCATGGTTTTAATCCCCACAAATTATAATGTAATTGTGTAACTACCATTTAGGCTGGCGAGTTGATATGCTTGGGGCAAGAGTCATATTGATTAATATGGACGGGGGTTGAATTATGTATTATGTACATAGAATTGATTAATAAAAGTAATTATCATTAAATGTGATATGATATGGATGAAAATGGTGGGGGGATGTGATTCCACAAGAGAGAGGTGGTCCAAGGGGGATTTTATTCATGGGTATTAATCCAAACCCAGATTCCTGAATTTTAGTATCATTGCATATAGAAATTCTAAACTATTGTTGAGAGTTCCAAAAGATAATTGGTAAACTCATGTAAGAGGGTGTGTGTGAGGAGTCACACCCCATATTTATTGGTGAACATGGGTTGAAGTCCAATCATCTTTGGTAAGAGTGAGTATCAAGAAAGCAAGGAAGAAGAAGGGAAATTTGTATGCAAAAGAGGGACGATTTTTAAAGGTATTTTTTGTGGAAACAAGAGAGGATTTGAGTGCTAGTAAGAGAACCATGTTGATTATTTGGATTGGTTGTCATTTATGTCAAACCTTGAAGAAATTCTGGTAGCAAATTTCAGTAGCACAAAGGTTTGGGTAATGGACCCAAGTTTGTTTGATGGATAATGGTATGAGTTTTGATATATTTGTAGATACACCTATTCCATATGGATAGTACATGTCATGCCATTTCTGGTGGTATGTGGAACGTCACATAACTCCTCACGGTTAGAGATTTATGGCCATGTGAAGTTGGAGAAAGGTTTGGGTAATGGACCCAAGTTTGTTTGATGGATAATGGTATGAGTTTTGATATATTTTCAAGTAAGAATATTATATATGGATAGTACATGTCATTCCATTTCTAGTGGTATGTGGAATGTCACATAACTCCTCACGGTTAGACAGTTATGGCCATGTGAAGTTGGAGAACCCTCATGAGTCATCTAGAAGCCCCAAAAGGTCAAAGTAGTCAAAGTGGTTTAAGAGATTTTAGAAGGTAAATAATAAAGTGAGTTGATGAGTATACTATAATTCAAAGTGAATCAAAAATAAATTATTTAAATAATAAAGTTAATGGAGAAATTACTAAGTGGACAAGTGGTTAGAAGTGAGTTAACCCTAAAATAAGGAAAGTGGGTTAAGATGGTTAAAAGGTAACCCCTTGAGGAAGCTACATAAAAGTATAAATAAGAGGAAAGGCTCTGTCATTTTAATCACACTTTATCATATTGAATATCTATAGGTGACTAAGGTAACCAAAGGATATCTAAGCCTAATTTCAGAGGGAAGGTGAAGTAAAGAAGGCCAAAATTCAAGGGAGGATAAATTCTTTTGATGATGCTTTCTAAGGTATGTTATTTATAGGTCATCTCACCATTTTCAAAATAAATGTTTTTCTAGAATTATTTAGACCTTGAAATTGGGAGGCCATTGAGGAAACATATCCAAGTAGTTGTGATACAAATTTCAGCTTGTGGTTCATTGTATTTTTGGAGTTACATGATGTGGAAAATAGGTTTTGTGGCTAGTCCTGAAACTAGTCTAAAACAAGTGTTTCGGGTAAAAACATCATAAATTCTTCATAATAGATCTGAATTTAGTAAGACCAAATGTATTGGTTAGAGTACAGTCTTTAGTATTCTATGTACAATTTTCAGATCCATAAAACAAATATTCCATGTGGGGCACGCTCTACAAGTTCGATCTCTAGAAGAAGCCAAAATTCAACAAGGTGTGCCAGTTTTTCTATAACTCCTTTTCTGAGGGGTTTTAAGTAGTGAAATCTGGAGGAATTTCATAAAAGGCACTGAAGAACATTGTGTATCATTTTTAGATCTTATTCATTATGGGTACATAGTTATTATTATTTCAAGTTAGGGTTGTTGACTAATCCAAAATTAGTCATGTGAGACTAAAGTAAAGTTTGATGAAAATGCTAGTCTCTTTTGTTAAAGTTAAGGAAGGTTTGTAGGTATGTGATATTATACACTAGGTCTATTAAAGAGTTACAAATCATATTTAGATGATGAAATTGATGAGGGATTTTGGTTGAGGTACATGGTTGAGACAAGTAGTTGATGAGTTGGCACACACATGAGGTGTATAGTTGATGATGTTGGCACATCTTGATGAGTCATAGTTTATGAGTAGTTGACACATTATTGGTACATACTTAGTACATGGTTGGAGGAACTTTTTAGTAGTATTGTTGACACATAGTTTATGGATGATGTAGCATATTTGTATTGGTATATTATTTGAAGCACATATTGATCTTGGTGATGATTATGAGTTGTTGTGTTGTTCTTGGTTGATGCACATCTTTGACAATTGTCTTGGTGATTGATCCATGTGAGTAGATCTGATTTGGTTGATAATATTGATGAGACAGATTGTTGTGATAGGTTGTTTCGACAGGTTGTTGTGACATGTTGATTATACACATTTGTTGCATGGTTGATGCACTTGTTCATAGTACAGGTTGAGTTACAGGTTGGTGCATGGTTGATGCACTTGTTTATGGTACAAGTTGATTATAGGTTGTTTGGTACAGGTTGGCGCATGGTTGATGCACTTTTTTATGGTACATGTTGATTACAGGTTGATGCATGGTTGATGCATGGTTGATGCATCATTTAGTTTATTGGTATAGGTTGTTTGGTATAGGTTGATTGGTATAGGTTTACAACGTTATATCTCACAGTGATAGTGTGACAATGGTTCCATAATTCTACTTCTACATTAGGGCAGTTGGACGGGGCAAGGAAAGGTGGTTGTATCCACCTTCCGGTTGTATCTAGAGAACATAGGGGGTTGTGGACTCCTTCTGGTTGTAGCCATAGAATTGGGGAGTTGGAGATTGCCTCAGGTTGTAGCCTAAGAAATTAGGGTGTTGGAGCCTCCTTCCAACTGCAGCTGGAAAAAAAAGGAATTTGTTGCTTCCAATGAATGTAATCTTAAAGACATGTAAGAAAAATCATTCCATGGTTTTCTCCCACTTTGGGTTTCCATGTAAAAACACTGGTGTAATGTGTATGTGTATGATTGCTCATTTTTCATTGTTTATTTACTCTGCAACTATTGGATGATAATGATACATTGATATAACACTTGCATATTGTGGTTAAAAAGGATTGAATTGCTCTATTATTGATTCAACCCCCCTCTCAGTAATCCAACAATTGGTTTCAAAGCAGGTTCCTTCAGGAAATAGTTTAACCATTGAAAGGAGATCATGGATTATTCTAAGAATGGAGTACCACTATTTAATGGTGAGAATGGTTTAAAGTATAAGGTCTGGAGCATAAGGACGAAAGTAATTTTACAGGCATGGGGAAATTATATTTGGCTATCAATCGTTATAGGATATGATAGTTCAAAAAGGGAAAAGACTGCAGCCAATAAGGAATTGAAGAAGAATAACAAAATAGCAATGGATTTCATCTGGGAAGGATTACCTAATCTAGTAAGAGAAAAGGTTGGTAAATATTCATTAGCCAAAGTGTAACATCCCCAGCAACCAACAGGTCGGGCGATGCTACCATGTGGAAATACATACATACACAGATATATCTAACATGCATTTTAATCGAAATAAAACACATAGCACAGTGTTATTGCTACCATACAGATTCAAATGTAATAGACAGTAATTCATATATGCACTGGAATACATAATAACATTTAAGAATCACAAACATGCATAACATAAAAATTAAGCACATTAATAATACTTATCTTTTCAACTAGAGTAACATCACAAACTATGTGCAAAACTTCCATGAACCTCCCAGCCTTAGACCACACTTCTTATCATGCTTAGCAGTGGGTCACCCCTGAGCTGGGACCAAGCTCCACCCAGCACAAGGGAATCCTAGACTAGGCTGAGGTTACAGTAAAACTGCATAGTGCAACCATAATTATTCTCCCTAGGAGCCTTCTTATGCCCACTGCTCAGGAACTCTCATTCCCCACATGCTTGTTCCACCCATGAGTATACACCTTCATTGTCACCCAATCCATCGGCTACTTCACCTCCCTCTCAGGGTCTCGGTAACAGGACGGATCAAGAATTATCAGAGCTCCGTAGTTGGTGCTAGACTCTCTCTGGGAGAAAACCACTTCCCATCAAACTCTCTCACCTGGAGAAAGCTGCTCACAGGTCTGAAAACCTCCCTCTTCCACCGCGGGCCTAACAACCTGCTTCTTCAGCCACTTTCGACTCAATTCCAACACAATGAGGGAAAAAAAAAATGTTCAGTAGGGAAAAAACAACAACAACAAGCCACACTCAGTCCAAGAGCTTCGTGGCCACAACAACCAACTGGAAAATAGGTATGGACACCCAAAACAGTAATAGTCAGACAATAAGACTCAACACGCTTAGGCAACTACCCAGGTGCATCAGATTCCATAGAAGATGCAGGACGGCCCAAGGATTATGAGTTTCATAGATGCGTGATGGTATACCAGGGTCGATGATGGAGGTTTCCAGTTCACACAAAGGATGGTAAAATGGAAACACGAACAAACTTCCTATCAGGGTTTCCTTCATTGTGCATGGGTATGCAGATGTAGACGCAGAGGCAAATGGTTTATATGCCCTAGATCCCAGTGAAATCAGGTGGAGGATGATATAATATAGGAGCAAACCCCCAACACAACTGACTTTTGTAGCTTTAACTTCATGCACCCAGGTCTACACTTGTCTTCCTAGAGCTGCATGTGTTTCCTTTTGCACATGTTGCCTCTCCCAGGACTTAGGATAAAAACATGTCTTTTACACCACTTTAGAATAATAATAAATTATTATTCTCAAGGACTTAATCCCCTAATATTAGCCCCTCTTTCCAACATTTCATCCCCCTTTCCCTTACCCACCTCATGGAATCTTAGTCCCCCATCACTCTTTCTTCATGGTCGGTCTGCACATGGTGATGTTTATATTTTTATTAATGATCTACATATTTACATATACAAAATTAGGCTCATTGGCCTTGGCATTTATCTCACCATCCTATAAAAAAAATTACATTTTAGCAGGGGCTCGACCTTGGGGTATTACAATCCCCTCCCCTTATTTTTTTCATTGTCCTCAGTACAACTCTTTACACATCATCAACAATATTTCCAAAATATTCAAAAAGATGTGGGTACTCTTTACAAACATCCTTTGCATGTCTTCTATCACTTGGTTCACCCTCTCTGTCTTCCCATCAGACTCAGGATGATAAGAAATGATGAAGTTCAGATTCATTCTGAACCCATTGAATAACCCTTTCCAGAACTTTGAGGTGAATTTTGGGTCCTTGTCACACACAATTGTCTTGGGAATACTGTGCAATCGTGTTATTTCCCTCATAAAAATATCAGCAACGCTAGTTTCCTTGTCATTAGTCTTTAGTGGAATAAAATGGGTAGCTTTCGTAAGATTTTCCACCACCACCATGATTGAATCATGTTGCTTGTCGGTTATGGGCAATCCTGTGATGAAATCCATTGTCACCACTTCCCACTTCCACTCAAGAATGGGTAAAGGTTGTAGCAACCCTGTTGGGTGTCTATGATCAGCTTTAACCTTCTGGCATTCCATACATCTGGTGATGTATTCTCCAATTTCCTTCTTCATACCTAGCCAAAAGTAATGGCTCTTGATAGTTGCCACAGTTTTTTGATATCCAGGGTGCCCAACATAAGGCACATTATGCATTTCTTTCAAAATCATAAGTTTCAATTCTTGGACGTTAGGTACATAAATTGTGTTCTTGTACAGAAGTGTTTCGTCAGTTTCCAATTTATAATTCTCCACTTTCTGTGGCATCTTACCTTGTTGTATCTTTGCTACCAAATCCCGGTACTGGAAATATGCATTTGCAGCTTCTGAAATTATTCTTTTAATATCAGTTTGGTACATACTAATGGTTGTAGCATGAAATTTGTGCACTCTCTTGTTGAGTGCATCGGGCACTTTGTTCTCTTTTCCTATGATATGCTTGATATCAAAGTCATATTCACAAATAAATTCCAACCACCTACTCATCCTAGCATCAAGGTAGACTGATCAAACAAATACTTTATACCGTTGTGGTATGTTCTCAGCTTGAACCTCTTTCCCATGAGGTAATGCCTCCATTTCTTTAGAGTGTGAATGATAGCTGCCAACTCCAAACCATGAGTGGCATAGTTCTTTTTGTGCTCTTTCAACTTCCTGGACTCATAACATATCACAAATCCGATATGGATGAGGACTGCTCCCAGTCCTTCTTTTCATGCATCTATACACACTACAAAATCCTCATTTGGATCTGCAATCCTCAAGATTGGAGCACTGGTTAAGAGTTGCTTCAATTGCTGGAAGATTTTCTCACAATCTTCCTTCCATTGAAATTTCTTCTCCTTCCTTTGCAAGGAAGTGATAGGGTAAGCTATCCTTGAGAACCCTACAATGAACCTTCTGTAATAGCCGACTATACCCATAAAGGATCTTACTTATGTCGTATTCTTTGTCGTATTCTGTCGTATTCTAGGATTTGAAATGATATGCCCCAAGTAGTGGATCTTCTTTTGATAAAATGAGCACTTGCTTAATTTAGCATACAGTTGGTGCTCTCTTAACACCCACAACACCATCATTAGATGTTTTTTATGCTCTTCCTCTGACTTGGAATGCACCAAGATATCATCCAAAAATACTATGACAAACTTGTCCAGATAGTCCCTGAATACACCATTCATTAAACACATAAAAACAACGGGTGCATTTGTTAACCCAAATGGCACCACTATGAATTCATAATGACTAAACTTTGTTCTGAAGCCGGTCTTTCTTATGTCTTCATCCTTTATCCTTACCTGGTGATATCCTAATTAAAGATCTATTTTCAAAAATATCTTAGCATCCTTCAACTGGTCAAAGAGATCATCGATCCGCGGCAGAGGATGCTTGTTCTTAATAGTCACTTTGTTTAACTGTCTGAAATCGATGCACAATCTCAATGTCCCATCCTTATTTTTCACGAACAGTACCGGGGCACCCCAAGGTGACACACTTGGGCATATATACCCCTTCTTCAAGAGATCTTCAAGCTGCGACTGCATTTCTTTCAGCTCTGGGGTACTCATTCTGTAAGGATCTTTTGACACTGGAGATGCTCCAGGCATCAAGTTTACAGATAAGTCAATATCTCTTTTTGGGGGTAATCCTGGTACCTCCTGTAATACATCCTCAAACTCCTTTAGTACTGCATGGTATTTGATATTTGACACCTTATCCTCAGGTGCTTCCTCCAAGTGGGCTGCAAATAATTGAAAGCCTTTCCTGTAGCACTTCTTCAGCTACATTGTTGAGATTTCTCTGACAGTGACTGCTCTAGGAATTCCCTACACTTTCCTTGGGTTTCCTTCCTCATCCAGGCAAGTGAATGCCTTGTTACAACAATATAAGATGGCATGGTGTTGGTCCAACCAGTCCATACCAATTAGGAAATCATAAGAACCTAAAGGCAAGATATTAGGTCTACCTTAGTACTTAGTCCATTCGTGTCCATTGGACATGATTTAACTGACTCAACAACTTTCCTCTTGGCTCCTGTAGCCAGCTGCACCAGCCACGATTTCTCATGCTTGATTCTTGGTAAATGCAACCTTTCCACCATTATAGGATCTACATAACTATGACTAGCTCCTGAGTCTATTAAAATAGTAAAGGCATGGTTATTGATCAAACCTTCAAATTCAATCATATGCGACTGATATTATACTTTCTTGTTGTCCAGGGCTACATAGATCCTTGGTACTCTACTTCCCATGTCCTCCACTGTTTCATCTTGTTGAACATTATAGAAAACTCTCACTTTGCCATTTTTGTGGGGACAGTATCTGTACTTGTGGTTTCCCTGAAAGCCCCAAAACTAGATGGGCATATGACTTGGCCTTTGTTCCCCTACATCAGTCATTCTCAGCTCTCTAAATGATGGTTGTCCTTGAGGACTATTTCTGAAAAAGGGAGGTTTGTTTCCCTTCTGCCTCTGCTCCTTCTCGAACTTCTTCTGGTCATCCCAAGCCTTCTGAAAAGTGGGATTTCCTCTTTGCTTCTCACATAAGCATTTCTCTCTTCTTATCATTTCTTCCATAGTTTTTGGGTCATCATATTGAATCTTGTCCCCGATGGAAGGTGGTAGTCCACTCAGATACCTTTGAATTTTTACAATCTCATCCTTGATGAAGGGAACATATTTCAACAACTCCAAGAACCTTTGTTTGTATTCATCAATGGTCATGCTTCCCAGCTTGAGTTCAAAGAACTCTTTCATCTTTCAATCATAATATATTTTAGTCAATTATTTCTTTTCAAAATACTTCTTGAATTATTTCCAAGTAACATATTTCTTTCTAATGTGTTTCACCTGCACAAGATGATTCCACCACATGGATGTCTTTCCCTTCAGTTGATACACTGCAATTCTTCCTTCTGCATGAGAGGAATAATTTTGTAGTTGGAAATATTTCCTCATGCCAAGCAACCATGTTTCAACATATTCCTCCTTTTGGTGTTCTCCATCAAAAGTAGGAGACTTAATCTTGTTCATTTCTCCCTTCAATTCATCCAATCCAAATCTCCTGCCCTTTCTGGTAGGAGATGGGCTTCAACTACTATGTGCCTCCTTATTGGATTGCTCCAGGGAGTGGTGATGATGCCTGCTAATGATTCTTGATATTCTTTTCTTCTCATGGGTCTTGCGACTCCCTGATTTTCTTAAGTCAGTCTCCTTATCCAACTTATTTTCGATTCTTTCCAGAATCTTCATCAACTTTAAGTTGAATTCTCCCTGTCGATCTTGGATTTCAAGAGTTTTATGTTATCTTCTCGATTAGTCTGGGCATATTTCTACAATTGCTCAATGATTTTCATCATATGCCCTTCCTTATCTATCTCTTCTTCATGTCCAATCCTTCAACTCCCAAGTGAATGTCCATCCCTTTTACTTCATTCTCTGAACTGGAAGTAGTCTATGCCTCTTCCATTCCTCTACACTTAGTGTCAATTTGCTTCAGTCCTGACACTCGTTGAACTCTGGAAAAACAATGTGCAGTCAACCAAAAATTTTTAAGCCATCATTCCTTAAAAAATCCCACAGAATTCATAAACCGAATTTGTTTTAAGAAACATTCAGATTTCATGAATTTTTTGATCTCTACTCGGCTCTGTAACAATTTCAAGCCTTGGCCTTTTTCTCTTAGACCCAACCCTTGTGACCACAAACTATGACCAAGCACTAGATCGATAGGCGCTTAATCACGACTTCGGGTTTTGAAGTCTTCATAATACATTAATACAGACTCTTAGAGTTCCAAATTAATGAACTCGCGAAGTAGGGTGGATCAATGGTCCACGTCTACCCAGAATCCAATGGTCGAGATCCACTTTGCGATTCCTTGCTTCGGAAGTGTTCACCTCTCTGGACTTCCAATCTTTCGATTTTGTGAATTTTGAATGGTTCTCGTGACTAACCCATGTGTGACTTCTCAATATCTAATGGTCAAGCTCTCCCCTCAAATATATGGTGTAGATCTCTTCTGGGAGCTCAGAGCTTCGGACTTCAAAAGTTTGTGCCTCAGTGCACCCCGCTTCTCCCAATTTTTGAACTCTTATACGCTTCCAGGATAACCCTCTTGCACCTTCTCCAAATCTAACGGTTATAAAAGGGCTTCCCTTCCTTCCGAACAGATCCTACAGCCCACATTACTTTGTGGCCCAATACCACTTCTTTCATGGTTTTACAATACTGCTACTCCTGAGCTTCGTAACACAGCCAAGGTAACTTATTGGCACTCAGGAAGGTTCTGAGGTCCGAAATTAGTCCCTCCAGACACGATTTCCACTCGAAACCTTGGTTCTAAAGACCACTTATCTGGCCCATCCAGGATCAGCATTGAAACCTTGACTTTGATACCAATTTGTAACATCCCCAGCCACCAATAGGTCAGGCAATGCTACCACGCAGAAATACATATATACATAGATATATCTAACATGCATTTTAATCTAAATAAAACTCATAACACAATGTTACTGCTACCATACAGATTCAAATGTAATAGACAATAATTCATATACGCAAAAGAATACACAATAACATTCAAGCATCACAAACATGCATAACATAAAAATTAAGCACATTAATAATACTTATCTTTTCAACTGGAGTAACACCACCAACTATGTGAAGACCTTTCATGAGCCTCCCAACCTTAGACCACGCTGCTCATCATGCTCAATAGTGGGTTACCCCCGAGTTGGGACCAAGATCCACCCAGGGCAAGGGAATCCTAGACTAGGTTGAGGTTACAGGAACATTGCACAGTGCAACTTGAAGGATTCTCCCCAGGAGCCTTCTTACGCCCACTACTCATGAAATATCATTCCCCAGATGCCTGTTCCACCTGGGAGTATACACCTTCACTATCACCCAATCCATCAGCTTCTTCACCTCCCACTCAGGGTCTCAGCAATAGGCTGGATCAGGAATTATCAGAGATCTGTAGATAGTGTTGGACTCTATCTAGGAGAAAACTACTTCCCAGCAAAGTCTCTCACCTGGAGAGAGTTTCTCATAGGTCTGACAACCTGCCTCTTCTACACGGGCCTGAAAACCCGCTTCTTCAACCATTTTCGACTCAATTCCAACACAATAAGGGCAACAACAAGGCTCAGTAGGGAACAAACGATGGCAGCAAGCCACACTCAGTCTAGGAATTGTGTGGCCACAACAACCAACTAGAAAATGGGTATGGACACCCAAAACGGTAGCAGTCAAATGCTAAGAATCAGCATGCTCAGGCGACTACCCAGGTGCATCAAGTTCCACGGAAGACACAAGACGACCCACAGATTATGGGTTTCAGATATGCATGAGGGTATCTCAGGGTCGATGATGGAGGTTTTCGGTTCAGATGAAGGATGGGAAAATGGTAGCATGAAAAACCTTCCCGTGAGGGTTTCCTTCATTGTATGCGGGTATGCAGATGAAGACGTAGAGGCAAATGGTTCAGATGCCCCAGATCCCAGCAAACTCAGGCGAAGGATGACAGAATACAAGAGCGAACCCCTAACATGGCTGACTTCCACAGTTTTAACTGCATGCACCCAGGTTGACACTTGTCTTCCTGGAGCTGCATGCATTTCCTTTTGCACACGTTTCCTCTCCCAGGACTTAGGATAAAAACATGTATTTTACACATCTTTGGAATAATAATAAATTATTATTATCAAGGACTTGAGCCCCGAAGATTATCCCCTCTTTCCAACCTTTCAGCCCCCTTTCCCTTACCCACCTCATGGAATCTTAGTCCCCCATCACTCTTTCTTCATGGTTGGTCTGCATGCAATGTTGTTCATATTTTTATTAATGATCTACAAATTTACATATACAAAACTAGGCTCATTGGCCTTGGCATTCAACTCACCAGCCTAATAAACACATAAGTCTCTCTACTTGTAATCACTCAACTCACTATCCTATAAACGAAATTACAATTTAGCAGAGGCTCGGCCTTGGGGTATTACACAAATAACTTTGGGATAAGTTACATGACTTATATTCTTCACCCATAACAGATTCATAAAATGTCAAATAAGATGCAGGTACAGGTCAAGAAAAAATATGTTCACCATGTGAAACAAATTCAGAAGATGAAGAGTGCATAATCAAGAGAGGTATGTTGTTTTTCTTTAATTGTGAAAAATGTGAACATCTTTAAATAGAATTCCATGAAGTAAATGAGATAGAAAAAAAAATTGAAAAAGAAGACAATTATGAGGTAGAATTGATTAGTGTTTTAGATGAACTAAGAGAAGAAAACAAGTCACTCAAGAAATAATTGATGAAACAAAAGGAAAGTGTTCACATTTTTGAAGAAGCCCAACAAGTCATCGAGAACTTAGGTACTCATCTAGAAGAAGCCAGAAAGATCGAAGAAAATATTGAATATCAAAAGCAGTGTTTGGAAGCCAACATAGTAGCATAGAAAGAAGAAGTAGAAATGAGAGAGAAGATATTGACAGATCATCTTAAGGAAAGAACTAACAATCTAAACCATCTTGAGTCAGAGTTTGGTCAAGAAGAGAAAGTACTTGAAGAAAAAATAATAACATTAAAAATTCATATTGAAGAATCAAAGAGAACAGAAGAAGTTATGAAGTCTCAAATATTAAATAAAGAAGAAGAGGTTGAGAAGCTTGAAGAAGAAGTTATCACATTGAGAAGTAAAATTGTCAAGCTCAAAAAAAACGTTGAAGAGATAGAAACATTCACATTAGTTACATAGAATGAAAAGAAATACTCTTGGTTGCTAGAAAAGAAGAATGAATAAAATAGAAAGAGTTATGCAGAATTACTCAAACGAAGGAATCATGGTCAACCTGAATCTAAGAAAACTATTGAAGATGCATCTTGAAGAAGACCATCTATGTTCAAGCCACAAAGAAGTTTCAATCATGATCATGATCAGTCAAGGAAGAAATTTAGAAGGACTACACCACAAAGAAGATCATTCACTCCAAGGTATGCAAATTTCTTTTATGGTCATTTTTTTTATCGTACTAATTTTGGACATAAGGTTGCAGATTACAGGAATTATAAAAGAAATATTCAAGCAAGAAGTATTTATGTGGTCTCATGTAACATTGATTGTTACAAATGTCATAACTATGGACACATATCCAATGATTGTAGAATCATGATCAATACTTCCATGAAAGATAAAACTAATATCAGATATAAGAAAGTATGGATAAGAAAATAGGAAGAACAGGTGAACAAAGACTAGGTACCAGAGATCGCAAGATTGGCAATAAAACAAGATAAAGAAAATTCTACAGAGAGAAAGAAAGATGTCAGATACATAAAGGTTTGGAAAATAACTAAAAGAAAGGAAGGACAGGTAAATAAGGAATAGGTTCAAGAGATTGTAATTCTAGTCATTGTAGTGAAATATGAATCCATAGACAGAAAGAAGTAAGAGCTCAGAGAGATAATGAATCTTTCAATGAAGATTATGATGAATACACATCAGAGAAACAATTGTTCTGAGCCATTCGGCTTAGAGACTCTCAGGTAATATGAATATTGGATAGGGGGAGTCTATGCGATAGTTGTGACATACCAAAGAACCATCCTTCGAGCAGCTTGAAGAGATTGAGGAGAAAAATTCAGAGCAGTCAGTTAGCAGAAGTACAGTTTGATAAATTAATCAAGACTTCATGATCATATAGTGAAAAAAGGGTCAGCATTATGGACATTTTATCAAGTAGAATCTTGGACAGTATGGACATAGATGAATTCATAATAATACTTAGCAGGTTTGGACAGATATATGAAAGTGGACGAGAGCATGGATTCATAGATTGGTTCAGAGAGTGGTTCAAAGACAAAGGAACATTATCATAATGGATGATAATTACACAAGAAATGTCTCGAATAATGCTAATGGATTCCAAATTGATAGATATTTTTTGGACACGTGCAGTGCATACAAGAGTTCACATTCAAAACAAAGTAATGGTTAGAAACAACAATGACAAAACTCCCTATGACCTATGGAAAGGAAGTGCAGACAACAACCTCTACATCAAGGTAACTCAAGGCAGTATTTTATTAATTGAAATTTATGTTGATGATATTATTTTGGAAGTACTAATGATAGGTTAAGATATAAATTTTCAAAGGATATGCATAATGAATTTGAAATTTCATTACTTGGAGAACTATTCTTCTCTTTGGGTCTTCATATATGTCAAAGAACAAAGGAATTTTTATTTCTCAAACTAAGTATATCAAAGAAATGTTAAAGATGTTCGAAATGGAAGATTGCAAAATAGTTATCACTCTTATGCAAACCAGTTGAAAGTTAAGCAAAGATGATGATTCAAAGTCTACAGACCAGAGGAAATACAGGTCAACGATTGGTATCTTACTATATGTGACAACATCTAGACGAGATGTAATGCAGGCAGTTGGATAGGTGGCACAATTTCAAGCAGCACCAAAGGAATCACATGTATTAGCAGTAAAGAGGATTTTTAGATATCTAAAAGGAACAAAAGAGTTTGGATTATGGTATCCAAAAGGAAAGGGTATATCACTTATTACCTACATAGATGAAGAATGGGAAGGTTTCATTGATGACCGACAAAGCACTAGCAAAGAAACATTCTACTTGGGTGAGTGTTTAGTATCAAGGCTAAGCAAGAAAAAATCATCAGTATCCTTATCTACAGTCGAGGCAGAGTATATTGCAGCAACAACATGTTGTACACAGGTTCTATGGATGAAACAAACTCTGATAGATATACAAGTTGATTATGATGATCACATTCCAATCTATTGTGATAATACAAGCACCATCAGTATCTCAAAGAACCCAGTGATGTGCTCCAAGACGAAGCACATTCCAATAAAGTATCACTTTCTATGGGAACATGTTGCAAAGAATAACATCATAGTTTAATATGTGGGCACAAAAGAACAAGTGGTAGACATCTTTACAAAGTCTCTTCCAAGAGAATCCTTTGAGTATCTTCGCCAGAGACTCGGAGTAATTTCTACTCCAAAATGAATGCTTTTGAATGCATATATTATATGTATTAGATCTACACGAGGAAGCACCATAAAGAGGACAGTTCAGGTTGGGAGATTAGTTTTAGGAAGATATCATTCAAGGGGAGTATCCCCATGGACAGTTCAGTTAGGGGGAGCATCCCCATATGTAAATATACCTTTTCCATTGATGACAAAGGGGGAGAGATTTATCATATGTAGGCTTAGAGAAAGAGCACAGAGGCATGGTTCCCAGGGGAGCAATGGTCATAGGGGCAGAATGAGTGATATGACTTCATTATTGCATCAGAATGTTTCCATCAATGCCAAAGGGGGATATTGTTGATTATTTGGGTTGGTTGTCATTGATGTCAACCCTTGAAGAAAGTCTGGTAGAAAATTTCGGTAGAACAAAGGTTTGGGTAATGGACCAAAGTTTTTTGATGGCTAATGGTATTCATTTTGATATATTTGCATGTAATACTATTCCATATGTATAGTACATGTCATTCCATTTCCAGTGGTATGTGGAATGCCACATAACTCCTCATGGTTAGAGAGTTATGGCCATGTGAAGTTGGAGAAACGTATGGGTAATGGACCCAAGTTTGTTTGATGGATAATGGTATGAGTTTTGATATATTTGCAGGTAAGAATATTCTATATGGATAGTAAATGTCATTCAATTTCTAGTGGTATGTGGAACGTCACATAACTCCTCATGGTTAGAGAGTTATGGCCATGTGAAGTTGGAGAACCCTCATGAGTCATCTAGAAGCCCCAAAAGGTCAAAGTAGTCAAAGTGGTTTAAGAGATTTTAGAAGGTAA